>CM045766.1:157693671-158207349 GCA_025200525.1 Camellia lanceoleosa | reverse complement strand
GATTCCCATCTTTGTCATTGATGACCCCATCCGGTGAGCGTGCACTCCCCAAACCCAATTTGATGAATGAAGTAATGTGGAAAGGCATTCATGAGAGGCTCTTCCTCTATGAATCAGATGCCGAGAATTTCATTCTCAACACTGCCAATCGTTATGACATTGTTTTCATAGATGCCTATGACGGTGAAGATATATTTCCTCACAAGTTGTGGGACCCACATTCACTGTTCCTCAAAGCTTTAGAAAAACGAGTTCACCCAGAGCATGGAACAGTTGTGGTGAACCTTCACTCAGATTCTGATATCTTGAGCCTCAATGGTTCTGTTTCGTCGGTTCTTCACGAGATGTTGCCGATGGGAAAGTATGTTTCAAGAGTCTGCCGAGCATACAAGGATGTTATTGTGGAAAAGCGTTCTGGTTTTGCTTTTACTGTTGCTGTGCCTTGGGTCTGTAATACATCTCTGGTCGTGTGTAAAAGTTCCAGAATTGGTAGGGGGATTTCAGACGGGGATTTGGTGCTGAACACTATTTCATCCAAATCCCAGGAAATTGAGAACATTCTTAACTTGCCTTTTTCTTGTTTGCAATATATAAAAGGAGGTTTTACTCTTGTTGATTGATTGCAATATGTAAAGAGAGGTTTTACTTCTTTATAGGAATCTGAGTAGATCTAGTGTTGGATGAGTTCACTTGGTTGATCAAGTTATATTGGCTCCGTTTGGTAGAGTTGTGAGAAAGTGATTATAGCTTATAGTTTAACAGCTTATAACTTATAACTATGAACATAAGCTGATTTTTGACTTATAAATTAAGTTTCTGCTCCTCCACTCAAAGAATAAGTTGATTTTTGACTTACAAAAAGCTATAAGCTGTATTGTTAAGCTGAACCAAACACATTAAAATAGCTTAAATTAAGTTAAAAGCTGAAATAAACTGGAAATAAACCCTACCAAACAGGGCCATTATATTTGATTCTCAAGTTAGTTCAATTTAGACATAGCTTAACCTAATAATCAAACTAATCTGATTGGATTCATGATTTTTAGATTCAAAACCAAACTACCGTATTGAAAAAATTAAGTTACATCAGCCTATAAAAATTGGATTGCTTTGTTGTTCGGATTTGTTTAGGTCTTTTGCGGTCTGTGTCTACACTAATTAGGCTTGTTGCCATTTTACTTGGGTAAAATTATACCCGGACAAATTAAGTTAGGCTTGGGCCTTAGAGGTAGAAGGCCGACCCAATCTATTGACCCGGGGGAGGAAGCTTGTTGGCCTACCCACTTGCTCGATTTGCAAACTCGATAAAAAAATAAAAAGTAAAAATAAAAAAATCGAAGCTAGGCTTGAATTTCGGCCCATTAGGCTTAGATTACGGGCCGACCCACTAACCCGTATAATCAAAGTGACTTGGGCCTAAGGTTTTTAACTGGACCGGGCCTGAAAAAACCCATCAAACTTAACCACAGACAGACTTGGATACCAATTTCATGGGTTGGGCCGACTCGATACCCTCATTTCATTTGTGTGGCGATGGAGTAGTTATACAAAAGAGTTACCGGAATCTTGTTAGTATATCTCCACGACAGTTCTCTCTCTCATGGCGTCTTAAGGCGGAAAGCGCTTCTCTTTCAGTAGATCGAGCAGCAGCGGTAGCGAAGGGATTCTATCTAGGGTTTCGAGTGTCGTGTCGCAGTCTCCGTCGTGTCTGAAGCGAGGCGGCGTCGGGCGGCGTGCGTGACAGCACCTCCTCAAACAGCAAGGCGGCGTGGATTCGGAACCACGCCATCATCGCGTCGTCCCCTTGTTAATATATAATAGTACTATATATCCCACTACAACGTAAAGCACCCACTACAAGCTTCAAAGCACACACCCACTCACCTCTTGGCTTAGCCTGCATGGGTTGTTTAATGTAATTTAATATAAATGCTTTCGATGCTTCTCTCTATAAAAGAAACTATTAGGTTCATTGTAAAATACATATTATCTGAGTTAATTCATTTTGCTCTTTCTCTCTCTATCAATTTTTCTTACATGGTATCAGAGCTAGGTTAATAACCTAGTAATTGACTTCACCGTGAGGCGGCGGCCTGCGCCTTGGCATTCATGGGACCTCTACACATCCTTGACTCATTCTCACCACACCACACCTCACCACACCACCACAGCGGCAACACATCATCCACACCTCACCACACCACCTTGGCAACACATCATCTCTCTCTCTCGGCAAACCCATACACCCACCTCTCTCCAGCACATATGAGAGAGGAGACAATCCCCAACACTGCCTCGGCGAGACCCATACAAGACACCCACATGCCTGAGACCAAACCCAATTCACTCTCTTCTCTCTCTAAGACACACCTAGCTCACCACCCATACGCGCTTGACGCACCACCACCTAACACACATCCGGTATTGCACAAACCATACACCCAACACATGTTGTTGAAGGCCTCACCTTTGTCATCCTCGACCATCAATTGCTTGAAGAGTGGGTTTTCTGGGCTGCCTTGCCGTCGAAAAGGACCTTCGCTAGCCGCCTATCTTCCTTCCTCGCCGTCCTCGCATCGCCATACCGGCGTCTCGTTCGCGAAACTCTCTCCATCACCCAATCACTTGGCCTTCTCCTTTCTCGCGGACTTCTAGCTTACGCCGAAATGGTGGCGCTTGATCATGTTACCAAGCGTTACACATGGTGCTTATCAAGAAACCGGCCAACACTTTTCGGATCTCTGACCATTTCCTCGAATCAAACCGGCTCTCTTCTTCTCTTGGACCGTCTTACGGGCATGGACTTCCGAGATGGACCGTGGTTTCTCTACTCCCGGACATCCTCTTGTCCATGAGAGCAGCGATGGGTGACCTCCATCAAAGACTTACACAACCCATCATCCGAAATTTGGATCCTCGGCGCCCTTACGGCGGCGGTTCCAACCCCCAAAGCAGCGTCGTTTTGGGGGTTTCATTTTTTCTTTTCTCTTGAGAACGACGGGAGGGGAGGAGCTTCGCCGCCATGGTCGCTTCGAAGCGGCTTCGCGCCATGGTCGCTTTCGGCCGGCTTCGCGTCGCAGATCATCGGCTTCGCCATCCGGCCATTTCGCCGTCATGAGCCCATCCTCTTCTTCGCGCCCTTCTCCGTCCCAGCAGGCCTCCCTCCTGCCACTCCCCCGGTGATTTCTGCCGGCCTCGGTGGGGCAGCGTGATCCTGTATCCCTTCCTCTCTCTCTCCCTCCCCTCCTCTCTCTCCTCCTCTGGTTGAGCGAGGAAGAAGAAAAAAAAAAAATTCAAAAAATCAAAAAGCCCCCCAAAGCGGCGTCGTTTTGAATTTCTAAGCTTTGGCTGGAGTTCTGGCAGTAGAATCCGGACTCATCATCACATTCTTTATTACATTATGATGTCTCCACTACTTTTGATAGTGCTGATACCCATCATCTACTCTACTATTTTTGAATTTTCATTCCCATGACATGCACGTGGGCCTGTCCCGCATGTACCCCTACCTTTATTTTACACCATCCCCTATTTTTCTTTATTTATTTATTTTTATTCCACTATCCCAACACACCATGCCGGCCTCAGCAACCACCTCTCATTTTTCCTTTCTTTTCTTTTATTATATATATATATATATATTATCCCACTACCCAGACCTCAGAAATCACCTTTGATTTTTCATAACTTTATTTTATCTCTTTCAAAAATAAAAAAATAAAAAAATAAAAAAAAAAACACTAAAAAATATTTTTTTTTTACCCCATTTCCTCTGTGTTGAGCTGTTTAGCTCCACTTTATCCATCCCTTTGTTTCAATCTCAAATAGATTTCTATCTTCACACCTATTTGAGTTTGAGGGGGGGTATTCTACATATGTCATGGTGAGCATGATTACACACCATGCGAACCACCCAAGCTGGTGAGCATGGTTATACACCATGGGAACCATCCAAGCCACCCTATGGCGCACTCCCTAAGTCGCCCCCTTGGTGCACTACCAAAGCTTCTACCACAGTCTGACACGACCACACAGTGTCTTCTACATCGGTCCGGCATGACCCAAAAGCTGTCCGACATTGATTAGGTCGGCTTCTACATCGGTCGGCATGACCCCGTCATGTCCGACATTGATTAGGTTAGCTTCTACATTGGTCGACATGACCCGTAAAGCTGTCCCAACATTATGCGCTAGCGGTTCGACCGCGGCCATCTGGTGTCTTCAACAAAGCGGTGACCACGACCATACGATGTCTCCCTATCCACTTTTATTTTATTTGTGATTCTTTTCTGTTTTATTATTCTCCAAACTCAAGTTGGTTAGTACCTATCCTCCTTGAATTTGAGGGGGCTATTAATATATAATAGTACTATATATCCCACTACTGTAAAGCACCCACTACTTGTAAAGCACAAAGCACACACCCACTCACCTTTAAGCAGCTTTAAATGGGTTGTTTAATGTAATTTAATATAAATGCTTTCGGTGCTTCTCTCTATAAAGAGAGCCTATTAGGTTCATTGTAAAATACATATTAATACAGAGTTAATTCATTTTGCTCTTTCTCTCTCTATCAATTGGTAGATAAAAATATTTTTTTAAAAATTAAAAATATTTTTTTGACATTTATTTTTGTCAAATTAATTTATATTTTGTTAAATTGACGATTTTGTCCTTGAAATTAAACAATAGTATATCTTCAATTGTTTTTATTTGGAATAAGATTCAAAATTCAGAATTAAATGTGTCACAATTGAAAAGTGAGAGACCAAATTGACACGAGTCTTAAACTATAGGAGTTGTTAGTGTAATTTGCCCTTAGATATATTTAAGGTACATCTAAATTTTTTTTTAAAATACTTAAAATTTTAAAAAATTTTACTAAAAATAGGAAAATATAAAAAATAAAACTCAATTTTTAAAAAATTGAATGCAGTAAATTAAAACCAAAGTTATATTCTAATAATGCGGCAAAGCTCTCTCTGAGTCTCTCACACAGGATGTTTTTGATAATTTTTCTGGGTTTTGGGATTTATTTGTTTGGTGGAATTTGTTGAAGTTAGGGTTTTGATTAGTTTTCCATTAGTTTTCATTAGGAGTTTTATTTTGATACAAGGATTTATATTTGAATTTCGAGCTGCAGTGTTGAAGCATCTTTGACATTTGATATTCAAGTAATAGTTTTGGCATTTAGGTGTCAACTAAATCTATTCCTTCTAACAAACACTTGCGCATTGTTTGGTTGAGAGATTTAAAAAAGAAAAGGAAAAAGTTAGGTGAAATGTAAATAAAATATGTCTATATTTAACTTAGTTTCATACACTTTTTTCTTTCCCTTTCTAAATCTCTTCCCAAATCTCCCAACCAAACAGAACATTGAGGATAATGTACGAATAAGCTCATCTATACTTCTATACTATATATTAAGTAAAGGAGATTTTTAACCCGAGGCACGTGGAAGCTCCAATCTCCTAATTCCAATTTTCTAATTTTTTGATTTAAAAAAAAAAAAACTTCAGCATTTATTGACTTCTCTCAACCCAACCTCAGCATTTATTGACTTTTCCCAACCCACCATCCCTTTTGACTTCTCTCATAATTATTGCAACATCATTTTCAATTTCTCCCATAAACTATGGTTACACACAAAAATAAAAAATAAAAAAGATAAGAATTTAGCTATAAATCTCAAAAAGATATAACATCTAAATTTGAATTATGATTTAATAATATAATTATGTATTTTTTTATGTATATCTATCAAAATTTTACATCACTTAATGGGACAAATTAATCAAATTTTTCAAAATTATTATCAAAATTTTAAATCACTTAATGGGACAAATTAATCAATTTTCCAAAATTATTGATTTTTAATTTACAAAATAAATTAAAAAAATATTGACTGATTTATTTATTTATTTAAAAAGATCAATTACAATTTTTATTTTTTTGTAAAAATACAATCTAATCATCGTCAATAATTGGTACATTATGTGACCCTAATGAGTACAATCCATTTTGTTTTTCAAAAAACACAGTGAGTTAAAAATCAAATCACAAATTAAGTGAATTGATAGTTAAAAAAACATAATAATTTTTTATCAAAAACACAGTGACTTAAAAAAATCAATTAAAATTTTTTTTTTCAAAATATAATCTAATCATTATCAATAATTGGTACTTTAAAAACCAAATCAAAAAAAAAAAAAAAATCAAATGAAATCACAAATATTTTTATGTTATCTAACTACAATCGTATTTTTTTATAAATAATTGTAAGAAAAACCATTAAAGCAGTAAATCCTAATCCTAATTTTCTAATTTTTGATTTTAAAAAAAATCTAGATTTATTGACTTCTACCAACTCAACCTCAGCATTTATTGACTTCTACCAACCCACTATTCCTTTTAACTTCTCTCATAATTATTGCAACATCATTTTCAATTTCTCCCATAAACTATGGTTACACACAAAAATAAAATAAAAAAGATAAGAATTTAGCTATAGATCTCAAAAGATATAACATCTAAATTTGAATTATGATTTAATAATATAATTATGTATTTTTTTTATGTATATCTATCAAAATTTTAAATCACTTAATGGGACAAATTAATTAATTTTCCAAAATTATTGATTTTTAATTTACAAAATAGATTAAAAAAAATTATTAACTGATTTATTTATTTAATAACAAAAATATTTTATAATCTCTCTCACAAATTTTCAAAAAAAAAAAAATATTAAAACTTACATTCATTTTCTCTTCTCCAAAAAATTAGATAGGAACTCCAATCTCCTAATCCTAATTTTATAATTTTTTGATTTTAAAAAAAAAAATATCAGCATTTATTGACTTCTCTCAACCCAACCTCAGCATTTATTGACTTTTCTCAACCTACAATCCCTTTTGACTTCTCTCATAATTATTGCAATACCCTTTACAATTTCTTCCATACACTATAGTTACACACAAAAATTTTTTAAAAAAAATAAGAATTTAGATATAGATCTCAAAAAGATATAACATCTAATTTTGAATTCTGATTTAATAATATAATTATGCTTTTTTTTATGTATATCTATCAAAATTTTAAATTGCTTAATGGGACAAATTAATCAATTTTCCAAAATTATTGATTTTTAATTTACAAAATAGATTAAAAAAAACTATTGACTGATTTATTTATTTAATAACAAAAATATTTCATAATCTCTTCCTCCTAATCTCTCTCACAAATTTTCAAAAAAAAATATTAAAACTTGCATTCATTTTCTCTTTGCCAAAAAAATCAGATAATATTTTCTATTAAAGTTGTAGATATCTACCTATATTTTATATATTATATTATAACATAACAAAAAAAAACTAAAAAACTAAAAAAAAATCTTTAAAAAAACTCACATATCTAACTCACATCATAACTTACCTAAATAATAATAATTAAAAACAAATGCAAACCACGGATAAATTAAATTTTAAAGAAAAAGATACCCACAACTCCATCTTAAATAAATTGAAAAAAAAAAATACCCGAATATAAACCACACAAAAATAAAAATAAAAAGAAAAAGATATATCTATCTATCTATCTATATCTATATCTATATCTATATCTATATCTATACTATATACTAAGCAAAAGGGGGTCTTTAACCCCCAAGGCCTATTGAAGTTTCAATATCCTAATCTGAATTTTTTAACTTTTTTATTTAAAAAAAAAAACTCAGCATTTATTGATTTGGTCAAAATCCCTTAATTAGCATTTATTAACTTTTTTCAATCCACATATCTTTCCACATGCCTGTAATTATTGATTTGGTCAAAATCTCCTGATCGGCATTTAAAATCTCCTTATACAAATAATTATAGATACAATTCGTGTATAGTTACTGAGTACCCTTTTCAACTTCTCCCATACACTATGGTTAGTGATAAGAAAAAAATCTTAAAAATCATAATTTATATATTAAAAAAAATCTAAAACAAATATAAATATCTATAATTTTTCCGTGCATTAGCGGCAGTGATAAACTAGTTATATATTAAGCAAAAGGGGGTTTTTAACTCCAAGTCTTGTGAGAGCTCCAATCTTCCAATCTAAATTTCCTAATTTCTTGATTTAAAAAAAAAAAAAAACTTTAGCATTTATTTACTTTTCCTAATCTCCAAATCTTACCCTCATAATAACGCTTTAATGCATTAAGAACAAATATAATTTTTTTTTTTTTTTGAAATCTAACACGTATGAATTCCTTGAAAAGTCCCAACATATATGATTATTATTCCTCATAATAACACTTTAATGCATTAAGAACAAACATAAAAAAAATTTCTTGAAAAATCCAACACATATAATTATTATCAAAATATTAAACTTTAATATAATATAATAAAAAAAAAGACATTTAATTCCTTAAAAAGTCTAACACATATGATTATTATCAAAATATTAAAGAAAAAAAAGAAGGCATTTAAAAATTAAATATTGATTTCTTTTAAATATCTTTGATTTTTTTAAATATCTTTTAAATATAAATATCTTTTAAATATCTTTGATTTTTTTAGATATAGTAAATATAAATATCTTTGATTTTTTTTGATTTCTTTCCTGTTCTCAATATGAATTTTCTAAATTTTTCATTAAAAAAAAATAAAAAACTCAGCATTAATTGATTTGGTTAAAATCTCCTAATCAGCATTTATTAACTTTTTTCAATCTACATGTTTTTCAGCATACCTGCATTTATTGATTTGGTCAAAATTTTCTAATTACCATTTAAAATCCCCTCATACAAATAATTATAGATACAATCCGTGTATAGTTACTGCAGTACCTTTTTCAACTTCTCCCATATACTATGGTTAGTGATAAGGTTGTTAAATTATTTTTATAAAAAATCTTAAAAAACATAATTTATATATTAAAAAAAATCTAAAACAAATATAAATATTTATAATTATCCCGTGTATAGCACGGTATTATGATGTCTGTGTGTATTCCACATGTAATATATATATATATATATATATGTCTTGACCCATTAAATTATAGTTTCCATTAATTAAAATTTTTATTTTAGCTCAGCATTTATTAAATTTTCCAAAGTCTTCTTGACTTCTGTTATATACACATCGTTTTTAACTTTTTATTTTTATTTTTAACAAATATAAATATCTATATCTATCTATCTATCTATCTATCTATCAATACTTACTATATATTAAAAATGTTGATTTCTTTAAAATAGATATAAATATCTTTGATTTTTTAAAAATATCTTTGATTTTTTTAGATATAGTAAATATAAATATCTTTGATTTTTTTTGATTTCTTTCCTGTTCTCAATCTGAAATTTTTAAATTTTTTGTTAAAATAAAAAATAAAATTCAGCATTTATTGATTTGATCAAAATCTCTTGATCAGCATTTATTAACTTTTTTTAATTCACATGTCTTTCTACATATCTACATTTATTGATTTCGTCAAAATCCCCTAATCAGCATTTAAAATTCTCTCATACAAATAATTATAGTGTATAGTTACTACAGTATTTTTTTCAACTTCTCTCATATACTATGGTTAGTGATAAGATCGTTAAATTATCTTTATAAAAAATCTTAAAAAATATAATTTATATATTAAAAAAAATCTAAAACAAATATAAATAATTATAATTATTCCATGCATAGCACGGTAAGAAGCTAGTTCATAACTAATGCAAAAAGGTTAAGGACTTTATGTTAATCTATGATGGAAACCTGTCATTGGAAATTCACTTGTTTCTATCTACTATTCTTACACTAGCCACAACTCTATATTACATATCTTTAATTACATTGTTATATCCATCTTTTCCAAAACTCTCCACATATCTATCTGGAAACCTATGTTGTATGGTGAAACTCTATCCTACTATATTAGTTTATAATGCTGACATGTTTCTTAATGAATTCCCCTAGTAAGGAAAAAATATTTGATTAATATTTGCTGTACTTTTGAATGTTATTATATGTTCATCCAACTTCCGGATGCATGTCCTTGACATTCTAGAATCATATGCCATTACAAATTCTAGGATATTGTTAGTTTCATCGTTTCTCCCTTCAACTCCAAATTACTCTTTCATATTCCCAACTGTATCTTCCTTCATAGTCATTACTGCTTATAAAACTCTCTTTCCGCTTTGTATTCCTGGTACTAATCCTTTCAAATTATCCCAAAATTGTAGTTTGATAGATTCATTTAAGATCACATATAAAACTCACCGTCCGCATAGTATTCCTGGTACCAATCCATCCAAATGATTCCAAAATTATCATCTAATAGATTCTTTTAATTCTATTTGAGGTACATAAGCACTAATTATAGGGTAAACTTCCAATATGTAGTTTGGCATGACCTAAATAATATAAAAAGTGAAAAAGTCACTATCTTATTTAAGTCACATCATCTTATTTAAATCACATCACTTCTCTAACATATCACATCAAACCTAACTCAAACCCAACTCAGAGCATCTCCAACGCTTTACTTCTTTTTTCACCAAATCTGAGTCGAAAAAATGACTTTTCACCAAATCTGATACTGAGCGCTCCAACCCTTCATTTTCATCAAATTTTCATCCGGGACAACCGGGTGGTCAACCGGCCGGTCGACCGGTTAGTGGAAATTTTTTTTTTTTTTTTGAATTGTCTGAACTTTTTTTTTGAACTTTCTGAACTTTTTCTGGGATGACCGGGTGGTCGACCGGCCGGTTGACCGGTTAGGCAAAAAAATTTTTTTTTTTTTTTTAACCGATTTGAACTGTTTTACTGCTGTTTGAATCTTTTCTGGGCGTGGTTGGTCAACCGGTGGGCAACCGATTAGTCGACGGTCCCCTCCAACGGTCATAGCAGTGTTTTGGTGAATGCATTACTTCGTCCTCGATCTGATGAATTGTTTGATGAATTATTAATTTGATATCAATTCTGATGAACTGTTGGAGAAGTGAATAGTGCCTTTTTCATCAAAATTTAAATTTGATACCAACTCTGATACAGCGTTGGAGATGGTCTCATATAAGCCAATAAATCAAAAAGTGCACTTTTTTAGAACATCCCAAACTATTCCTATTATTGAAAATAAGTCTTAATAAAATCATCACTAAAATATTTTTTTGTAACATTTTTTTTGCACTAGTTATAGGGTAAACTACCAATAGGTCTTAATAGTTATACTTAATTCCTATCAAGTCCTATTGAAAATAAGTCTTAATAAAATCATCACTAAAAATATTTTTTTGTAACATTTTTTGCATATATTGCTAAAAAATAACAATTAGTGACATTTTTTCTTTTGGTCACGGTTTTTATTAATTATCGTTACAACTTACAATTAATGACTTTTTTTTGTGATGAATTTTTTAAACTGTTGTTAAAAGTTGAAAATTAATGACGTTTTTTTGTAACACTTTTTTTAAATTGTCGCTAAAACTTATAGTTAGTGATATTTTTTGTGATAAAATTTTCAAACCATCACTGAAAATTAACCATTAGTGACGTTTTTTAGTAGTGTTTAATGAAAAACGTCATTAATTATCATAGGACCTATTGGACCTATTATGACCTACACGGAAGTACCTCCTAGTTATATTAGACTCTCTTCTTCTAACACTAATTTTACTAATATTATTTTATCTCATTTTCTTTCAACCTCTATAGGGGTGACCATTGGTTTAATGATAAGGGGTACTTTCGTGTAAGTCTTAATAAGTGGACTTATTGTTTGATAGGTCTTATATGAAAAATTTATCATAAAAAAAGTCACTAAGGCCCCGTTTGGGGAGTGGCTAAATTAGCCAATTAGCCAAAAAGTTACATTTTTAGTCAAAAAGCCAACAACACATACCAAAAGTCAAAGATTCTCTTTTCTCTCTACTTTTTGCACAGCTTTTCATAATTAGCCAAAAAGTCATCCCAAACATACAAGTTTTTTTTACCTACCTTTTTAGCCAATTAGCCAAAAAATTACTAAATTAGCATGTTCCCAAACGAGGCCTAATTGTAAGTTTTAGCGACAATTTATAAAAATCATGACAAAAAAAAGTCACTAATTTTCAATTTTTAGCAATATATATAAAAAATTGTCACAAAAAAATTATTTTTAGCTATAATTTTACCAAGACTTATTTTCAATAGGACTTTATGGGAATTAAGTCCAACTATTAGGACCTATTGATAGTTTACCCTAATGATAAAATCTTAGTCTAACAATCTTGAGGTTATGAGTTCAAGTCTCGGAGTAGCTACTTTGTGCATTATGCCAAAGATTAGATGTGTATCTAATATTTTTCTCCCAAACACACATTATGTGTACTATTTAGGCTTTGATTTTTTCTTTAACCTTCCTCATCACATCTACTTTTAAAATTTTACCTACAATTTTCTGTACTCCCATTCTTATGTTTATCTTTTCCAGCTAACAAAGTTCATATCATGTTCTTTTAATTTCCCTGAATTTTCCCCCCATCCATTAGTTTTTTTTTTTAAACAAATAATGTTAGTTATCATTCTAATCATAGCACCTACTAGTTTCAAGTTTCTGAGTTTATCCTACTCTCTTGGATTAGTTTCCTTACCCGCTGTCATCTATGGAAGTGTGGAAAACTTGCCTACTCTAACCACACCTGGACATCAATGTGGTGCGTCGCTTGGGGGACACCCTTAGGAATGGCAACGGGGTGGGCGGGGCGGGGCCAAGGATCACCCTCCTCGTTCCCGATCCCCGATGGTGGAAACTCCCTCCGTTCCCGACCTCAATTCTCGATGGGGAACCCACTACCGCCCCCACCACCTCGCTCATCTTGGGGATCGGGTTTCCCGACCCAAAATCCCGACCAAAAAAAAAAAAAAAGAAAGCTCCAGAAAACGAATTCATCATCATCAACAATCAACAACAACATCAACAGATCTAAACTCAAAAAACATCTAACAAATCAAACATCTGAGCCCTAACAGATCTAACAGATCAAAAAACATTTTCATTATTTTCATCACCAACAGATCTGCATCAACATCTTCATCTTCATCTCCACCATTTTCCAGATCTGAAGAACAAAAGCAAAAAACAAGAGAAAGAAAGAGAGAGAAAGAGAGAGAGGAGATCCGTGAGAAACAGAGAGAGACGGAGATACCGTGAGAGGGAGATAAGTCGGCGGTGAGAACGAGAGAAGAAGCCGGTGGTGAGGGAGCTGCCGGTGAGAACGAGAGAAAGAGCCGGCGGTGATGGTGAGGGAGCTGCGCTGCTGCGGTTGTATGTTAGAGAGAGAGAGAGGGACCAGATGATGCGTCTGTGTTATGTTTGTTATGCCAACTCAACCAAACCCTACACACACGCCACACACACACACACACACACACACATATATATAAACACACAACACACATATATATATTTATACATATATAAACAGAATCAGGGGGCTGAACGGGACGGGGACAGAGCTGAGGCCGGGGCCAGGGTTGGAAAATGTATCCCCGTCCTCGGCCGGAACATCATTGGGGATTTATTTTTAAACACCATCCCTGGTCCGTCGGGGGGTATTTTTCGGGAAAAAACCATTCAATTCGGGGTTAGGGGGTCGGGTCCCCGTCGGGCCAGATTCAAATTGCCATCCCTAGACACCCTAGCTAATCCTTGTTCATTTATCACTACACTCCGGCTCTGATACAGGCTATACAGGGCGCACTAGTAAGGAACCCCCAATGGAAGTCCGTCCTCGCAGGACATTTTTTTGTGTGGCTGCTCTTAGATGTCCAATGTGTTGCTTTCAATTCTTAAAAAATCATTTTAGTGTAAGCTAGCCTAGGAAACTCATGAGTTTTTGGAGTCTATTATGCTATGCTTGGATATTGGATTATCAAGGGAAAGAAAAACAATGAGAAATTACAATTAGTCCTCCATTATTATTATTATTATTTTTAAATTATCTATCTATTTTTGAAAATTATCAGACAACGGGTAGCACATCCTGGTTGTAAGATAGCATACTTGGGGTTCACCCTCTATTCTCTTGTTGGTTGGCATGCTTCTATTTGATGGTTAAGGTGATGTTGAGGTTTGATGGGCCCACTTTGGACTTATTCGGGTGATCTAATTTGTTTGTCTTGATTAGAGCACATTGAACAAGATCTTTCTTTTAAAAAATCACATCAATAGCCACTCATTATATTACATCTGTCTTAAAAAAATAAATAATTTATTATTAAAATTATACTTCAGATTTATTAATTTTTTTAAAATGTGATGCAATTATGTAATTATCAATGTTTCATCAAATATCAAGCTGGGTGAAACGTTCGGCTTAGTCCCCATCCCAGCCTCTTCCTCGTCTTGAGTCAGCTCATTTGCCATCCCCACTCCTTCCCCAACCTCTCATGTCAACAAAATTCCCCGTCACCCATTCACCACTAATTTTTGATGGTCAATTCTTGATTTTCAAATGATTTAATTTTTGATAGTCAGTTCTTGATTTCAAATGATAAAAAAAGGAAGCGATTCGTGATTCATGTCAGCAATATGAGTGAGGAATTGAAAGAGAGAACAATAAAGAGATGAAGTGAGAGGGATGAGTGGAGATTATTTTTCACAACTCAACGCACACCACTACCTTCTCCTCTCTGTTATGTTTCCATTGGAGCAGGAATTTAGTTGCAATAAATTAGTTGAATAAGTTTTTACTTGATATTAGGAGAATTTAAGGCTTTGTTTGGTGGATCTTTGGAATCCTAGTTCCACCCATTGGTTTGAGTGTGGTATTTGGTGAGAGCTTTGAAAAATTGATTCCACACCTGTTGTTGAAAACACGTCTATCCAATCATTCTTCCGGACGTCTGGCCGGTTGATTGGCCAGTTGACCGGAGTAGTGTTTGTGTTTGTGTTTTATTTTTATTTTTTGGCACTTGTTATTTTTATATTTTAAATAAAAAATATTTTCAGATTTTTTTTTAAATTTTTTATGAGTTTTGAATAGAATTTTAGGTCGTGTATTTGGTTATGAATTGTAAATTTTTTAATCAAATATCATGTCATATAAAAAATTTTAAACTCAATTCAAAACTCATAACCAAATAAATTTTTCACACTCAAATCATAATTTCAAAACTCACAAACTCACAATACAATTTTTTTCTCAAATCATAATTTTAAAACTCTACCAAATGCTACTTAAATTTCATATTCATGTTTATCAGATTTTCTATTAGGTTGTTCCTATTTTGTTGGGTTGTTCCAAGTGTAGTGAGATAGTGGGTTTGTTCCTATTTTAGTATGATATTGGCCGTTGAACTTTAGCAGAGTGGTTCACTTTATTCATATTTATTGTACTGATCTCAATTGGAAATAAGCATCCAGAATTTTATTCCACACTTGTGTGATATTGGAGGATTGGGTTTCCATCAAAGTAAACCCATTTTCTTTTTGATTTTTCGGTTCCCAACTCTCTCCCAGCAACTCTGTTTTTCTTGTCTTTCCTTTCTAGCAAAAATAGGTAAATAGAAAAACAAGAATACCAGCTTTGCTACAGTCGCACATAACAACTTGGTATCAGAGCCAAGCATAGAGGAGCAACGGTTGCAGCAATTGGAGACTGATACCAACTCTTTAGCAACTGGGCAGGAAAGAATGATGAAAGAGATGCAAGAGATGTTTGAAGCCATGAATACCAGGTTAGACCACATCACAACCAACCAAGTTTGTGACCCTGGAGAAAGTTCTCACAACCTAAATCAAAGTGTTAGAGGACGAACCCTTGGAAGTGGAGGAACTAATCGCGAAGTATGTAGCAACTCTGCCTCTCAATATTTGCCCAAGACGGTAAAGCTTGATTTTTCACGCTTCAATGGAATCGAGGATCCGACGAGTTGGGTTTGCTGAGTTGAACAATTTTTTGATTTTCATCAAACGCTTGAAGCTGATAGAGTGCCACTAGCATCCTTCAACCTTGAAGATGGCGCCCAACTTTTGTTTAATTATTGAAGGAAGAGACTTCGATTATTTTGTGGGAATACTTTAAACAAGGTCTATTTAGTAGATATGGGCCTACCCAGTTTCAAGACCGTTTTGGTGATTTAACAAAGTTATAACAAACTGGTTCGATAAGAGAACACCAAACCCAGTTTGAGAAGTTGCTAGTTCAAGTAAGGAGGTTGACACCATCGCATCAGGTTGGTTGTTTCATAAGCAGGCTGAAGGAAAGTATCAAGGCTGATGTCCAAGCTAGTTGACCTGCTACACTCTCTGCTGCCATTGGATTAGCAAGAAGGCTATATGAGGTGCGTTGGTACTCCAATTGTCGGACTGTTCAACCAGAGGCGCACAAAACAATTCCTAATCGTTTTTCAATTCTTAACTCAAGTCCCTTGCCTATCAAAAGACTTAGTCCCGCTAAACTCCATGACAAAATAAGTAAAGGTTTATGTTTCAATTGTAATGAAAAGTTCAACCCAGGACATCGGTGTAAAAAATTATTTCTCATTGAAGGGAGTTGGTCAGATGAGGAGGACGATAATGTAGACATAGAGGTGATATAACTTAAGAAAAATGAAGAAACTCCAGGAATTTTGCTTCATGCCATCTATGGTGCACGAGCTCCACAAACCATGAAGGTGCGAGGTTGGATTGGCCAACATCAAATAATACTTTTGATTGATTCAGGAAGTACTCATAATTTTTTGAATAGTAAGGTTGCCTGTAAGCTTGGTGTTTCACCTAACTCGGCGGGAAGATTTGAAGTTGTCGTTGCTAACGGAGAAAAGATTAGCAATTGTGGCCGTTGTAAGGGAATTTGCACAATTTGCAAGGAGTTAAGTATTCTTGATTACTTCTTGCTTCTATTAGAAGGGTGTGATGCTGTTCTTGGTGCCCAATGGTTGAGTACGTTAGGACCTATTATTTGGGATTTCTCTAAGTTGCAAATGAAGTTTTGTCATGAGAGAAAAGAGGTGGTGTTTACTGGCTTAGCTGCTCCAAAAAACAAGGTCGTGAGTGAGAAGGAAATCACCAAGGAATTCAGAAAAAAGAAGATAGGAGCTCTGTTGCAGATTTATTCTGTAATAACCCGACCCTCGTACATGATTCTGGTATCTTTTCAGTCTTCTATTCTGTGTTTTTGAATGCATATTATGAAATTCTGTGAAAGTACATCGAATTCAGTGAAATTTAGAAAAATAGATTCATATCTGTTGATTAAGAACATTATCTGATACACTTGAAATATTTAAATCTGAAATTGGACGCCTTAGAGACTTAATTCTCAGAAATTGATTTGATATTTGGAATCTGCATGATTTTTAAGCTCTAATGGGATTTTCTGTGAAATTTCAATTTAGGATGCTTAAATGATTGAATTTCGTCTTATTCTCCTATGATATTAACAAATAGATATATATATATCAATGTTGAGATATTTTTTAGACTCATCATCTTTTGTGGGCAACTAAGAAGAGAGAAGAAAAAAAAAATGTGAGTGTTGAAGAAAAATCCTCCAAGTGAAAAATTTGGGGAATTTGGTGTGGATTACTAAATTAAACTCAAGGTATGGAAAATTTTATGATCTAGTCTCTCTCTCTTGATATTGGTTGGGAATTTCTTCTTTGTTTTGACAAGTTATGGTAGATGAAGAGCTTATGTGATGATTTGTGTTGATGAATTAAATTGAGCTATGGAAGAAAATCTATTGTTATTTCATGAGAATATTCAACTATGGGTTTGAATTAGAAGCTTGAGTAGCTCTATATGTATATATATATATATATATATATGTGTAAACCCAAAAACATGGGAAATTTGAAAAGATCATGGTTAGTTTGATTATGGATTTAATGATTAGCAGTTTAAGGTGTATTGTGATTGATTTATTAAGAGATTTGGCACTTTAATTTGATGATAAATCTATTCATTTTGAGGCTTGATTTGTATTGTCAAAGATGGACTTTTATTTGAAATCAGGCTGCTCGAACCAGAGCCACAGTCGCTCGAGTGGAGGCCATGGCCGCTCGAGCGGGGAAATTACCTTCTCAGCAATTTTTTCGAAATTACTCTGTCTGCTCGAGCGGAGGAACTCCCGCTCGAGCTCAAAAATCGATCTCTCAGTATTTTTGGTAAAATTATGCGATCCTTCGGCGTAAAGGCGCTCAGCGGGGACTTATTCGGGAAAGAAATCGTGTTTGTTCAGTTTTGCGTGCTGGGCTCTCTGGTGTTTTTAGAATATTTTTCTGATGATATTTAAATGATTATAAATTCATGTGAAGTATGATGACTCAGAGAATGGTTCCTATGATTTAAGAAGAAAGAAAACTAATTTACAAGTTATGATTGGGTGCGAGGGCACATTCGGAGGAAACTAACGCCTACACAACCTTTGTGAGTAATAGTACATTGAACATACGGTTATTTACCGTTAATGTGCATTAATAATATTTTGTTTTCCGTTAGTTGCGACATTAACATGTATATTGATTTGAACCACAATGAAAAGGAATGTTGAAAAGATATCGTATATATTTATCGTCACGAGCATAAAGGGCATCTGGCCGTAAGGTCATCTGGCCGCAAATAAAGGCATCTGGCGAAAAGGCTATCTTGGGCCGAAAGACCATTCTGCTAATTCTGGGCCAATAGGCCGTTTTGTTATAACTGTAATACTAGGCCAACGGCCGTTCTGAAAATAAAATAATCTCAGACTCATTGTCGGATTTCATTTTTTTTTTCTGTGAATGCACTGTTATACATTGTGATTAAAATTAGCTATTTAACTGCCTTAGCATTATTACTCATTGAGCTTGTCTCACTCTGTTATTTTGTCTGATCCTGTAGGAAATCAACTGGGTGGTCAGTCCTAGCCTCTTTATCATCTAGTTTTTGCCAGCCTAAGGACAACTAGGCACTTGGAGAAGCCCTTTTGCATGCTAGTGCAGTTTTGTTAGATTTGGTCTTGTGTACTAATGTTCGCTGACTTAAGTTGATGTATCTAATATTTTGTTAAAAGCCCAATCTCTGGGCTGAATTTGTAAATGTGAGTAATCTCAGATGCAAGTTCACTATATGTTTAATTTGAGTCTTGGTCTTGGCATGTTGTAGTAGCTTAATGGATGTATCTGCATGTTGTCTTTATTATATTATTGCTTCCGTTCAGGCCCCGAATGTTTTATAGAGCAGAGTAAGTGTCTGTTTCTGATTGAGTCATGCCCAATACTTTTCGGGGCGGGTTAGGGTCGTGACATGTTCTCTCTTAGTGTAGACCACGCAAGGTAATCTCTCAACACACTTGGCTTTGGAATTAAATACACTAAAGCTGTAGCAAATTTTAAGCTTTTATCAAGATGTGTTCAAGGAGCCCTATGGATTGCCTCCTCCTAGGACCCATGATCACAAAATTTCCTAGAAGAAAGAAGTGAAGCAATTAGCATGAGACCATACAGATACCTTCATTATAAAAAAAAATGAGATTGAAAAATTGGTGGCTAATATGCTATACTCTAGGGTGATCCGACTGAGTCAAAGTCCTTACTCTTTCCCAGTATTGTTAGTAAAGAAACATGATGGGTCTTGGAGGCTCTGTGTTGATTACAAAGGCTTGTACCAGATTACCATTAAAGATAAATTCCCTATACCAATCATCGATGAATTGTTAGATGAACTCCATGGAGTAATTTTTTTTACCCAGTTGGATCTACAATCTGGTTACCACCAAATAAGGGTGTGTCCTGAAGACATCACTAAGACAGCATTTCGAACACATTAAGGACATTATGAGTTCCTCATAATGCCCTTCGGGCTTTGCCAAGACCCACTCTACCTTTCAATCCTTGATGAATGAGATATTCAAGATCCACCTCCGTAAATTCATCATTGTATTTTTTGATGATATTCTAATTTACAGTAAATCATGGGATGAGCATATAGAGCATCTTGATATTACTTCAAATATTTTGAAGACTAACTAGTTATTTGTGAAAAAAGATAAATGCACATTTGCTCTACAGAAGGTCAAATACTTGGGCCATGTAATAACCACTGAAGGTGTTATGGCGGACCTTGAAAAAATTGTTGCTATGCAAGAATGGCCTAAGCCAAAAAGGGTTAAGGCATTAAGGGATTTCCTTGGATTGATTGGGTATTACAGGAAGTTTATTGAACACTACGGCAGGATTGTTAGACCTCTAACTCAAATGTTAAAAAAAAGGGTGCTTGAATGGAATTCCATGGCAGAAGAATCCTTCGAAGAACTAAAGAAAGCAATGGCTCGAGCACCAGTGTTAGCCCTTCCAGATTTCAACCATCCGTTTATAGTTGAATGTGATGCATTGGGATCTGGTATTGAAGGGGTTCTCATGCAAAACAGGAGACCTATTGCATTTTTCAGCCGTGCTTTGCAAGGTAAAAATTTACTTTTATCTACCGATGAAAAAGAGATGTTGGCACTACTTCTTGCAGCACAAAAGTGGTGGCCATATTTATTGGGAAGGAAGTTCTTTGTTTGAATAGATCAGCGTAGTCTCAAACATTTATGGGAACAAAAGATCACCACTACAGCACAAGAGAAGTGGTTGGTGAAATTGATGGGGTTTGACTTCTCCATTGAATATAAAAAAGGGAATGAGAATTGTGTGGCTGATACACTCTCACGTAGAGACGAGGCAGGCCAATTATTTGCTTTGTCGGCGCCAATCCTTACATGGATAGAGTCAATAAAAGAAGAGGTCGGTAACTACCCTAGCTTGCAATGATCAGTTAAGCTATGCAAACAATGAGAAGTTATCGGGCCATGGGACTACAAAGAAGGTATCCTTTACTTCAAGAATAAGATTTATTTAGCAGCTGATTCTACTTTGATTTCTTTTATGGTTAAGGAGATGCATTCCAGTACTTATGTAGGGTATCACAAGACTTTGCAAAGAATAAGGTCTGTTTTTTATTGGCAAGGCATGAGAAATTTTTTGCGAGAGTATATCAAGAGTTGTGAAACTTGCCAAAGGCACAAGGGAGAGAATCTCAAGCCTGCTAGATTCTTATAACCACTTTTAATTCTTACGCAAGTATGGACAGATATATCAATGGATTTTGTGGAAAGTCTTCCTAATTTAAAGGGAAAGTGTGTTATTTTTGTAGTAGTTGATTGGTTTTCCAAATTGGCACACTTTATTTCTCTCTCTCATCTGTACTTTACTGCCTCAATAGCTCAGGTTTTTTTTTCAACAATTTTTAAATTGTATGTCATCCCTAAAAGCATCGTATGTGATAGAGATGCCACTTTCACTAGCATTTTTTGGAGAGAGATTTTTAACTCGTAGGGAACCGACTTCAACTTTAGTTCTTCTTATCACCCGCAAACTGATGGGCAAATCGAAGTGGTCAATTGAACAGTCGAGATGTATCTTCGTTGTTTCACAAGTTGTAGGCCGAAAGAGTGTGTTCGCTTGATTCCTTGGGCTGAGTACTGTTATAATACCAGCACACATTCTTCTACCAAGAGAACCCCTTATGAGATCGTGTTTGGCAAACCTCTACCCACACTTCTATCATATGTTCCAGGCACTTCACAAGTAGAGGCTGTGGATCAAGAGTTACGAGATAGAAATTTCTATGACGACAACAGCGAATGAAGAAGTTCTATGAGTTTTGGAGTTATCAAAGAGTTACGAGACCGATTGAATGAGGCTCAACAACGAATGAAGAAGTTTTATGATGCTCACAGAACTAATAGGAATTTCAATGTTGGAGATTTTGTATATCTCAAGTTGCAACCATGTAGGCAAGTGTACTTAGCCCTTCGAAGAAATCTCAAGCTGTCACTCAAATATTATGGACCGTTTGAAATTCTTGATAAAATGGGACCAGTGGCATACAAGCTCAAACTACCAGAAAAACTCAAGGCTTTATCCGATGTTCCATATCTTTTTGCTGAAAAAGAAGGTGGGGATGAATGTGGAAACTTTGGGTGGTGTTTGGAAGAGTTTTGGAATTATGATTTAAGAATAGAGTTGTATTTTAAATTTGTGAGTTTTGGAATTATGATTTGAGTGTGGAAAATTTGTTTAGTTAGGAGTTTTGAAAAGAATTTTGAATTGAGTTTGGAATTTTTGATGTGATATATGATATTTGATACAAAACTTACAACTCATAACCAAACACACAATTTAAAATTCTATTCAAAATCATAAAAAAAATTTAAAAATTCTAATTTTTTTATTTAAAATATAAAAAATAATATGAGCCAATTGTATATAAAAAAAAAAAGTAGCATTGTTTGATCAGCAACCGGGACGTTCGAGACGACGATCGGTTAGCCCAAATTTTTCCACATTGGAAAGAGTTTTCAAAAGTGGGTGTGAAATTAATTTTTAAAAACTCTAAACAAACAAGAAACTCAAAACAAGAGGTGAAAATATGTTTGGAGAAGCTAACCAAATGCAGCCTTGGATTCTCTTTCTATAATTCTTGAAGAGGGTAATACAATTGTCCCTTTGCCTCAAGCCATCCTTGATCAAAGAGAGAAGAAAAACAGAGAAGAAGTTTTGGTTCATTGGCAAGGATTGTCACCTTCCGACGCCACATGGGAAAATTTGGCTGAGCTTCGTTTGCGATTTCCTGAAGCTACGCTTGAGGACAAGGGTGTTGTCTAGGAGGAAGGAATGTTATGTTTCCATTGGAGCTGGAATTTAGTTGCAATAAATTAGTTGAACTAGTCTTTACTTGACATTAGGAGAATTTAAATTTCATATTCATGTTTATCAGATTTTCGGTTAAGTTGTTCCTATTTTGTTGGGTTGTTCCAAGTGTAGTGAGATAGTGTGTTTGTTCCTATTTTAGTGTGATATTGGCTGCTGAACTTTAGCAGAGTGGTTCGCTTTATTCCTATTTATTATACTGATCTCAGTTGGAAATAAGCATCAGAATTTTATTCCCTACTTGTGTGATATTGGAGGAGTGGGTTTCCCTCAAAGCAAACCCATTTTCTTTTTGATTTCCCTGTTCCCAACTCTCTCCGGCTTTCTCTTGAAGCCCCTACCCCTCACCATCCCTATTGTCACAATGCTTAGCCATTCCTTTCCCACACTCCCCTAGATTTGCCACCGCATTTTCTAAAATCTTAGATATGTTGCCTTCCAGGGTCATTCACTCTTTCACAATCCTATTGCCGTCCTCCTTTATTAATGATAAGATAGAATATAGAGATGGAAGGAGAGAGGAAGACAATGAGAATAGAGACAAGGAAAATGTTAAAGATTAGTATAGGTGTCATTTTGGAAACATAGTAAAAAGTCACGTTTTTGGATACAATGTCTAAAAACGTGACTGCCAAAAACGCTAGAAAAGCCATTTGGCAAGTGTCAAAAACGCAGTCATAAAATTATAAATTAGGGCCTATGAAAAAAAAATAAAAAAATAAATCTCTTATGTTGGATAAGGATATTTTAGTCATTTTAATTTGATTTGACACCATAAATAAATATTAAACTAAAAAGTAAAAAGCCAGCTTTTTACTAACTTCCCAAATCACTTTCAAAAAAGTTAAAAAATTTGATAAAAAGTCAAAAGTCAGTTTTTTACCAACTTGTCAAAACAACCCTAGGTATAAAATAATAATCGAATGTAGTATTGTAAAATAAAAATTTTAAAATCTTAAATTGATATAAAAGAATAAAAAATACTATAAATAGAAACATCCGTTTAATGCAAAAGCACCATTATTAGTAATTTTATTTATTTTAAAAAAGTAAAAGTTGAGAGGGGAAAAACAAAAAAACACAAAAAAGAAAAATAAAAATAAAAAACTGAAGAAGTCAAAATTAATTAGACGATGAGAGCTGGAAAACGGGAACCACATCTGATTCTGTCAAAAAAATGGCATGTCGGTTGACCAATCATGGATAGGCTGATCCAGATAAGGAATACAACTGTGAAGCACGGAAGCATTTTCCGCGTGAACTGTATATCTAGTTCCGTGTGTGAATCAACGACGCGAATCAGTATGTATTTGACACATGGCAAACATGTATTGGATGGAAAAGCTTTTTTGGGGGTCATTCTGGTTGATTGCTCAGTATCATATCACATGCATTTTGTCAAACTTGAGCATCTTTCAAAGTAAATTGTAATTTACACTATCATCCCTCAAGTTTAATAAAAATACAATAGAACCCTTTGAATTTGATATAATTTCTTTAGTAAGAGTTAAACAATCAAAAAATAATAGAGATAATAATGAACAAGATAAAATATGTATTTTAATTTAAAAGAGATGATAATGATTTTTTTATTTATATAATTATTAATTATAAATAAAATTAGATATAGTCATACTCTGTGTGTCTCAAAATATTAATCTTTTATTCTATTTTTTATTGTTTTATAATATTAGTCTTTTTACAAAAATTATTAATTAAGAATTAAAATAACATGATTTTTTTATTTTACCTTTCTTTTAAAGCATCAACACAAAAAATATAATTACGACAATTAATATTTTCAAAAAATGTACCACCAAAGGGTATTTTTGAAAAGTTAATAATTTTGAAGTATAATAATTGTATTATTAGAAAAAATTAAATTTCTTAAAAGAAATTAAATTAAAAAAATTAAATTTTGGATATAAACCCATTTTATTTTAAGAAAGTGTGTAGTATCAAAATTTTACATTTTGTTGTGTGCCATTATTATTTCTCAAATATTTTGTTGAAAGTAACATAAATCAACCGAAAGCCCAAAGACGCATGAAGAAACCAAAATCAACAATATGGTTGGTAGAGTTTTAGAATTTTAGTTTTATCCTTTGGTTTGCATGTGACGTTTGTTTATAGTTTTTAAAAATTAATTCTATACTCACTTTTAAAAATTGTCTAAGGTGGAAAAATTTAGGTTAACCGGCCGTCCTCTCAGACATCCGGCCGGTTGACCGGAACAGTGCATTTTTTTTTTTTTTTACAATTGTCAGCTTTTATTTTTAATATTTTAAATAAGAAAAATTTAGAATTTTTCAAATTTTTTTATGAGTTTTGAATAAAATTTTGAATTGTGTATTTGGTTATGAATTGTAAGTTTTTGTATCAAATGTCATATTAAAAAATTTTTACTCAATTCAAAATTCTTTTCAAAACTCATTTATCAAATAAATTTTCTCTACTCAAATCATAATTTCAAAATTTACAAATTCAAAATACAATTTTATTCTCAAATCATATTTAGAAAATTCTACCAAACGTCACGTCAACCTTTTTGAATATATATATATATTATTTTGACCTTGTTCATATTTAAATAAAAATGAACAAATAATTAAGTTGGAAGATACAAATATGATGATTGCATGATCTCATGTCATTAGATGTTTCGAAAATCGAATGTTGAAACAAACAAATACAAAAGCAAATATAGGATTTAGGCTTTAATTAGTTTGTTTCATTGAAAGTCAAAACATTTTAGGAACAGCTTTTGAAATCAGATGTTATTTTTGGCTTTTTCGTATTAATATTCATTATTTTCTTTACTTTAAAGAGAGCTTTTGTGGGTTTTTGACTTCTTTTTTAAAAAAAAGAAGCAAAACTCAAAATTAAAAAAACTTGTCATACGAAAATTGTCAACACTATCTATTCCACATCATGTTTCAAAATTACTAATATATTTATGTTTTATGAGCAACCAAAACAATTTGTATGTTTTTATTTTTTGACAAATGCCTACAAATTTTCACATTTTCCTAATCTAACAAAAACTAGTAAAAACCTCTCTTACTTTTTTTTTTTTTTTTCCTTTCCTTTTTTAAATATTTTCCTTTCTGTTTTCTTTTCTTTTCTTTTTAAAAATCCAGGTCCAAATCAACATAAAGTGATCCAATTAAAACAAAATGATGAGCACAACACTTCAAACTTATCTTTATCACTCTACCAATAATGCTCACACCCCTTTACCTAATCAGTGATATGTTTTGAAAAGCTAATTAAAAATTAATTTTTTAACTTTTTAAATAATTTTTAACTTTTTTAACTTTATGTGAGAGAGAATATGATTCAAAATAAATTAAAAATTAATGTTTGACATTTTATTCATGTTCCCAAATGGCGCCACCATAAAGTGAGATAATATTGATGCATAGAAACAGCCAAAGAGAGATCAATAACAGTTTGGAAAATCAATGCCATTCCTGACTGAGATTGTGTAGCCGACACCACAATCGTAACAAATAGCACATGTATAGCAAATATGAGTTGGCATTGATAAAACAAAACAAATACATTTAATAATTTTGATTTTTTTATTTATTTCTTTTCACAAGTATTTTGAAAGCCCTAAACCTCCCTAGAAAGGGTTTAAGTTTTGTCATAACTCAGATATACCCAAAAGAAAAAAGAAAATAATATTTCACTTGGCTGGAAAGCAAAAGTGACACTTTCAAAAAAAAAAAAAAGCCCTCTTTCATGAGCAGCATGCATGCTATTCTCAGTAGATGCATTAATTTCAAGACAATCCACTGACAAGGCCTTTGAAGATAGTCTCAAATTGTTGTAATTTTAGACCTTCAGTGAATGTTATGCAATTGTCACTGTGAATCTTGAGAAAACAGAGAGGCACACAAATAAACACAGAGAGACTAGACTAGTACTACTTCCTCAAAAAGCATAAAATTTGGGAAGAAAACAAAGAAGCATCATTCTGGACAAGGAAAAAAGACAAATAACCACATGGCAATTTTTGTAAAAAGGGCCAAGACCCCTTCCTCAGCTTTTTCACCATTTCAAAATGACAAACATTCATTCTTACATCCTTCTTGTAACTTTGTGAAAGTCATTCTTACTTTCATGCGCTCCAATTTTTTTTTTTTTTTGTTTTTTTGGGTAAAATTGTAAATAAATGAAAATAAGTAAAAATAATTATAAAAATATAAAGATGCAAGTGGATCTGTGCTCTAGTGCAAGTAGAGCAAGTTCTGTACTTGAACCTTTATATTTTTTAACTATTTTCACTTCTTTCTAATAGATTTGCAATCCCTCCATTTTTTTTTCCCTCTATCAGCAATTTCTTGCCTATTACAAAAATTTCCCAAATCCCTCCATCAATCTCCACCACAAAAACCCCATCTCACATATGCAAATAAAAAATATAAGAAAAAATCCAGCTCTAAAAACAACTTTGGTGCTTAGCCATCTTCTCCCCTCAAAAATCTGCACAAGCACAAATTCCAACCACAAGACCACTTATTAGACAAGGACATATAACATACATATACACACATTTATAGTGCAAGGATATTTTGTTCTTGAATAACTTTATTTCTCCGTCTCAATTCACTAACAATTATTAGATCATATGAGAATTTTAATATATAAAAATCTCAAGACATATTCAATAATTGTGACTGAATTAGGATAGAAAATAGAATTATTTGAAGATAAAAAATCATTGCTCACATTCATATAATACAATATAATAATAGTACAACACAAATAAAAATCATGAAATGAGCTGCCTTATTGTGTATTGAGCCCCTCCAACAATCAGTAGCAAAGAAATTTTTCACAGAGCTGATGCAGCATTCTAAAAAACAGAGCACTAACAAGCTTTAATAAGTTGAAAATTTTACAACAAAAAAAAAAAAAAAAAAAAAGAAAAAAAGGAAAAAAAAAACAAGAGTTAGACTCAGCCATCACATTCACATCAAGAGGGCCAACTCCTTAGAGATTCCTAGTACTTCATTTTTAATGCTCCCAGGCATTTTTTATCCAAACTGGATATAGAAGCTGACTCTCAATTGATGAAGCAATTAATTTCAAATGCGGCTAACAATCATCATCATTTCTGATTACAGGTGTCTCATGGACAAAGTGGGAGTTTAAACTCTTATGTTGTTATGTTTGGTTAAGAAATTTAAAAAAGAAAAGAAAAAAAAATTATATAAAATTAAATTAAATATAAATATATTTTATTTACATATCACTTAATTTTTTTTTTTTTTTCTCCTAAATTTCTTCGAAAATCTCTCGTCTAAACACAGGCTTAGTCATATCTTCCGGAAAGCCAACAAATGTGCCGATATTATAGCTAATCATGGTTATTGTACTACTGGTTTACAAATTTTCCCAGTTGCACCCCTCTTCATTGTAAACCATCTGCTGATATTGTAGGGGCTCAATAACCCGTAACTATTTTATCTTAATAAATTGTTATGCTTTGTTTACCAAAAAAAATATACTTACCATCATGTTTCTTCAATAAATTTCTTGCAAACATCAAACAAATTACTACAAACCCCACTCCTACTGCACCTCCTAATATAATAGCCACTGTCTTCCCTGTGTTTTGCCCTGACCCTACATGAATTAAACATTACTATTGTCAATGCAATGATACCCCTTTCTCCCCATAAGAAAAAAAAAGTTAAAGAGGAGAGAGAGAGAGAGAGAGAGCAATGATCAAAGTTGGGCAAAACCCTTTTTCAGATTGAAAAATCTACAAATCTAACTAAAGGTTTCAAAGTAATTAAATAAAGAAAGGAGAAACTTCAAAATAATTTCTCTCACTTTACCTGATGGAGAAGAAAAGGAATCAGCTGATGATGATGATCTCCTGGGGACCCCATTAGGGTAATAACTATAGCTAATAAAGCACTTATCAAGATAGACTTGAGCTGAAATAGAGCTTCCACACTCAGCCTGAGATCTCTGAACAGCACTCTTCACACAATTAGCGCAATCTGAAGTTCCCAAATCACCCTCACATTGCCCCAATACATACACGGACTGGTAGCTTGTAGTGTAGAACCCATTGCTCATCCCATTCCCCAAAGCTGACAAAGCTGTGTCTCTCATCTGTTCAAACCCACTACCCCCATCATTTTTCCCACTGCAAGTCTTGTAAATCATATCCAAACCAGAGATTTGGGCAAAGCCAGCAACTTCATAGAGCATATAGCAACCCAAGAGTTGGACTCTAGCAGCAGTGGGCTGACCACAGAGCTTGTCAATGAGTATTGGTAGCTTGCTCACACAGTTGTAGCAGTCAACATTACTTAGGTCACCTCTGCACTGGAAGAGACCAGAGATGGTGGTTTGGCCACTACCAGTGGTGGTCTTGAAGAAATTGGCCTTGGAGGACTGTGAAATCAGAGACCCAAAAAGAGATGAGAGGGCTTGCGAGTAAACCCCAGTTGGATCTGAGAGAGCCTGCTTTGCACAGCCCTTGTACACCAAAGTGGTGTAAGCAGGGGCAGCTTCAGCTGGTGGGATTGGGGTGTGATCAAGATTGGCAAAGAGAAGCAGAAGAAGAGAGAGGAGGGAATAAAGTTTTGTGGGTGAACCCATTTGGGTGGAGTTGGGCGGTGTTGATGGATCAAATCATGGTTTGTTCTGGACAGATTTTGGGGGTTTTGAGAGTTGAGTTTGCGATAACAATGAGGAAAGATTAAATGGTTTGTGTTTGATTCTTGGATGGTTGCTTTCTTCACTCTCAAAACTGGTTTTTTTTTTTTTTGGGAGGGTTATGTTTGGGGTTTTACTTTCCTTCCTTCTGAATGGCCTACCCGCGTCTAACTTTTTTGATGTGCAGAGACGAGGGGTATATCTTTTTCTCAATACAAGAAAGAGGTGCAAGTGTACAGTGTACGTATGTGTTAATACATAATTAAAATAATATTTTACATAATTAAAATAATATTTTTTCTAGAAATGATGAAAGTTGAAGGTTGAAACTATTTAAAATATCAATTATATATATTTGAAGAGAATGAGAACAAAATGTTTCATTAAAATAACTAGAGAGTAGAAGAAATATTCTCTAGGTAAAAGAGTTGGAGAGAGAGGAGGGAAGGAATCTGATCTTGTGAGGAATTGAAGTAATTTGAAGTATTGATCAAAGTACATCACAATGGGGTGTTTTGAAAAATTGGTAAAGAGTTGATTTTTAGTCTTTCTATTAAATTTTTAGTTTTTTGAAAAGTGATTTGAGAAATTGATAAAAGTTGACTTTTAGTTTTTTAGTTTAATATTTATTTATGGTGTCAAATCAAATTAAAATGATCAAAATATCTTTACCTAACATAAGAAATTTTTATTTTTATTTTTTTATCATAGGCCCTAATTTGTAATTTTACACTTACGTTTTTGACACTTTTCAAATCAATTTTGTTATGTTTTTGACATTTACGTTTTAAGATATTTTGACCAAAAACGTGACTTTTTATTTTATTTCCAAAAGAATACAATATTGAATGAGTTTGAAATTTGAATGTAAACAATACAATATTGAATGAGTTTGAAATTTGAATGTCATGGGATGAATGTGACCCTTCGGAGGATCCAAGAAATGAGTGATTCCATTTACTTCCGTGGAGTGGAGCCAAACCTAGCATTATGCCATTTACTTCATCCAACCTTTTTTTTTGCATGCCACTATTATTAATCCATAGAATAGGCAAAAAGTGAAGTAAGTTGATATCTATACATTATTACTTTGTTACAATTGTTTTCAGAAATCATGATTATGGTATTTTATTAAAATCTTAGGCCAAGTTTGGGTAGTATAAAAAAAGTCAAAAAGTTAAAAAGTTACTCAAAAAGTTAAAAAGTTAACACTATTCACCAAAAGTCAACAATTACGGCTGCACAACTCCCAATTCGAATTTTTCTCTACAAATCAATTTTCGTAATTTTTTATTACACATTTTTCCATAAAAAATCAAAAAGTTAACCCAAACATTCATATTTTCAACCTTAATTTTTTAGTCTAAAAAGACAAAAAGTGCACTTATTTAGGACACCCCAAACAACCCCTTAGTAAAATCACCATGGACTGGTAGTTTCATAAATTTATTATAGATTCATTAAAATATATATATATATATATATATATATATAATTATAAAGATTAATATTTATGAAATTTATTATTTATTTATGGTTAGAATAGTAAAGAGAGAGAAAAAAATAATATGTATTGTATTGAATAGAAGGCCTGTATATATAAGTTAAGAAAGAGTATCCTACTAAAAATCTAACTATGAGAAAGAATATCCTGTAAGAGACCTAACTATGGCAATACCTAATATATCTAGAAAACCAATACCTAATATATATAGGAATATGTGTTATATATACATTAACATCCCCCTCAAATTCAAGGAGGATAAACATTTTGAGTTTGGAGAGAGAAACTAAAACATGAAAAAAAAAACTAAATAAAATAAAAGGCAAATAGATTGCAAAATCCGAACAAGAGCACAAGGGTGTTTGAAATAGATCAGAGGCTAGAACTAAAGCCGGGAGACAGTTTATAGTTGTGTCGAACCATGGTAGGAACTGACTAAAACTAATGCCAGGACAATTTAAGGTCGTGTCGGACCGATATAGAAACTGACTGGAACTAATACCGAGAGACAGTTTATGATCGTGTTGGACCATTGTAGGAACTGATTGGAACTAATTCCAGAACAGTTTAAAGAGGTCATGCCTAACCGATGTGGGAGCTAACTAGAATCAATGTTGGGACAGTTTACGGGGTCATGTCGGACCGTTATAGAAATTGGCTAGCCGGAATCAATGTCGAGATAATTTAAAAGAATCATGTCAGACCGATGTAAGAGCTAACTAGAATCATTGTCAGGACACTGGACCGATGAAGAGAACAGGATGTTGAACCAACAAGCATGACACACATATAACTTATGACGTGGTGTTGAACGATGATGGCAACAGATAACTGAGTGCGTCAAGGGGCGGCTTGCATTGTGCACCAAATGGAGTGGCTTGGGTTGTGCGCAAAAAAGGGCAGCTTAGACTATGTGCAAAAGGGGGCGGCTTGGGTAGTGTGCCTATGACGCTCTAAAATTTAAGAACATCATAATAAGATTTAGAACTCAAAATCAATATTGCCACCAATATTACTAACATCCATTAATTAACAACCCAGAAATTTAAAGCTCTTAAATTACAACTTAGTCTTAGTACATAAAAATAATACAAATATAAAAAGAAAACTAGAAAATTTAGAAAATAGTTTATGAAACTTGGGCACTCTTCAAGGTAACCAATATTGAATGTCGCCTTGCAAGGCCTTGGTGTTCTCTTCAATTTTTTCGGTACCTGGCATAAAATGCCAGGGCAACGGGAATGCCAATGAGCGACGAGCTTAATAAGATACTACAACCCAATAATAATACTCACAATTAATGAATAATGTGTAGTAACAGAATAGCAAGTAGCATTTAATAAGCATAACAGGAATACTATCAATTGAAATAATAACAATAGATAAATAATAAAAAAATGGCAAACAGAAGCAGTATTTCATCATAAGGACAATGCCCACCTTTCTTTTTAAATTCTCATAGATTTAGTTTATTAGATAAGTTTAAGCAACTCCCTGCGGAGCACTATATCCACTCAACTGCTAAGCAATGGCCACGGGCAATTTCTGACTTCCCCTTGGTCAAATATTCAAATGTTACTTGCTGTAACTACCAATGATGCCCATGCACCAAGGTTACGTACTCGAGTCTGGCGTCGCAGTGCGCCCCAAGGAGCGGTCTATGTTGTGACACCTGCACCACGAACTTTATATCGCCTACACCGATAAGAGCCGAAATACCTTCCCGTGCCATATTAGGGTTCGTAATTCACTTGCGTAAGATTCTAAACCGGGCTCACCCCACCACTTTTAAATTTTAATGTATCATCGGTTCAATTTCGTATTTCTTTACTTTGTCGAATTCACATTTTGATGCATGTGCGAGTTTTAGTTTGAAAACTACAATGACATAATGTTTATATAGCACAACACAATCATATATGGCAACCAAAATAAATATGATAGAATGTCTTAGGAATCATCACAAAATTTCTTGGGAATTTACACACTTTTTCTTTCAACACTGTATAGTCAGATACGAAAATATGAAACCCATACCAAATGAAGTTCAACCATTACAGTTTTTTAACTGTTGCTAGTTCATCGAGTTAGGAAAATATTTCAAGAAGAATACCAGGGCTAAACATGATTTTAAAATGGAGAAATAAAATTTGGAGAAAACTGGTTTTTGTGAGACAGTGAGTTACATTAACTTCTAGCATAGGTGATCTATGTTTGAAAAATAAAAAAAGGCCTCAAACGGTGTCAAAAAGAGGTATGGTCAGAACGGTTTGCTAGATATTTGAGTTTAGAACATATTTCCAGTAGAGTTTGAAGACTGAAACCCAATGGAAGATAGTCAAATAATTTTTTTAAGAAAACTGGACAGATTCTGTCACATTTTTGAAAAATTGACGTTTCTCTCTCAATGCTTAAAAAAAAAAAAAGATTATGAAACCAGTGGCATTTGAAAGGTAACTTAAAAATCTAACTTTTTCAATTTGAATCACTTGAAAACTCATTCTGTGGAATAAACGGTGACCTGGTAAAGTCAGCATTGTTGTTGCCTCTAGATAGCAATGAAGTTAAAAATATGTTTCGACCATGAAATGTTGTCAAATAAATTTTTTTTTTTTTGATATTCTAGCACCATGAAAACGTGTTAAACTAACTCCAGTAGTTTCAGATTTTATGAAAGTGTTCCCATAAGCTTGTTTGGGTTTATTCAAAACGGATTAAAAATATGTTTTGCTAGAAGTTTATTATTTTGTGAAAAACATACTTTGTATCCATCATGAATCCTACGCAAGACTATAAAAATTATTTCTTGCTACTATTCTCATGTGAGACTTTAATCCTTCATATTTACTTTCATTAATGGTAACAGAGAATAGATGAAAATAATATTTATGAAGAGTAAACACGAAATCAGTAACTAGACCCTCTAATCTATACTTGCAAGAATGATAGAAATCATATAATCATAAGATCATCATTCTATCAACATGCATTGAGTTATTGTGCATTAACAATGCATACTCTTGCATATTTTTTGATATATAGATCTAGTAAAAAACATATCTAAGGAAGGATAGATGTTGAGTATTCTTAACTCAAAAGCTTTTATAAACAATTCTCAACACTAGTTTTGAATTGGTAACCACCAAGCAACCCTCTCATCTTTCTCTCTTTTTCCTTTCCTTTTCTCCTCTCTTTTTCTTTTTTTTTGTTCAACTGAGTGTATGTAATGGAAGGGTTGAATAGTGCTCTTAGTTATAGGAGTTTGAGGACCTATTTTATTTTTATTTTTCCTCTTGGCTTGGGAATTATTATCTACATGCATAGGCTTAGAGTGTAAATGTATGCATAGGCTTAGAGTGTTAAGGCATGCTTGCTTCCAGCAGCCCCTTTCCTTAGGAAAGAAGGGTAGCCGAATTCCTCTGCCCAAAAATCTGATTTCAATTTTTTTTTTTATATATATATATTTTTACATTATGAAAATCCATGTATATATATATAATAGTCACTAGATGCTTTGCTTCCTACTATCCTCTAACTAACTTAGTTATTATTTGTTTAAATCATTTAGTTTCCACAACTGTATTTAGATATAGAAATTTAATCACATAAAGATAAATAAATTTATTTAAAGAAGTTCAATATTGATATTAGTTATGATGCTATTATAATTTAATAATTTAATAATCATTATTAATTGACTTAGGCTTCGTTTGGGAACATGCTTTTTTAATAACTTTTAGGCTTTTTGGCTAAAATATGATGTAAAAAAAATTAGTATGTTTGTGATGACTTTTTAATTTTTTACGAAAATATGTGCAAAAAATAGAGAGAAAAATGAATCTTTAACTTTTTAGTATAAGTTGTTGGCTTTTTGACTTTTTTTAATAACTTTTTGACTTTTTGGCTAAAAAAAGTCACTTGCCAAACGAGGCCTTAATATTGTTATTATCCAACTAATTAGTTGTCTAAAAATTCAGGTTCTTACAACCTATCCCCCTTAAATAATTTCGTTCTCAAAATTTTAACGTGTACCTTTATCTTCAAACAACTAAGGGTAGTTGGCTCGTATCGCATCATCTCTTTTCCAAGTAGACTCCTCCATTCCTCGATGTTACCACAACACTTGCACCAAGTTGATGACTTTGCCTCTTAAGTTCTTTTCTCGTCAATCCATAATCTTTATAGGCCTTTCCTCAAAGCTTGCATCTTCATTGAGATCAATCTCTCCCCAGTTGATAACATGGGAAAGGTGTGGCTCATATTCTCGTAACATTGAGATGTGAAAAACATTGCGCACCGCTGCGAGCTGTGGTGGTAGTACTAAACGGTATGCCACCTCTCTTATCTTGATTAGAATTTCAAAGGGTCCCACATAACGAGGTGTAAGTTTTCCTTTCTTCCTAAATCGTGTAGTACCTCAGCAAGGTCAAACTTTGAGAAAAACATGGTCCACTACCTCAAATGTTAAGGGTCGTCTCCTTTGATCTGCATAGCTCTTTTGTTGCTTTGGGCTCTGATGAATTGTTGTCTGATCAGTCTTATCTTCTCAGCGGTCTCTTTAACCAAGTTTGGTCCTAACAAGGTTGTTTCTCCTACTTCAGTCCAACAGACTGATAATTGACAAGGTCGCCCATAAAGTGCTTCATACGATGCCATTCCAATACTGACTTGGAAACTATTGTTGTAAGCAAACTCAACGAGAGGTAAGTGTTTCTTCCAACTTCCATTAAAATTCATAATGCAAGCTCGAAGCATATCCTCTAAGGTTTGTATCGTTCTTTCAGACTGCCCATCTGTTTGTGAGTGAAATGTCGTGTTAAAGCATAGGTTCGTTCCCATCGCTTTCTGCAAGCTCTACCAAAATTGCGAAGTGAATCGAGGATCACGATCAAACACGATACTAACTGGTACTTCGTGTAATCTGATCACTTCTTTGATGAACAATCTACTAAGTGAATCTAACGTATCTAACGACCCGACAGGTAGAATCAGGCTATCTTAGTTAGTAGATCTACCACTACCCACAAGCTGCCATGTCCCTGTGGTGATCGAGGCAAACCCGTTACGAAATCCATGGTTATATGTTCCCATTTCCACTCTGGAATTGGTAAGGGTTGAAATGTCCCTACTGGCCTTTGGTGTTCAACTTTTACTTGTAGACATGTCAGGCACTAAGACACAAACTTTGCTACGTCCCTTTTCATTTCGCCCCACCAATATTGGCGTTTTAAGTCTTGGTACATCTTAATACCTCTTGGATGTACTGTGAATACTGAATGGTAGCATTCCTTAAGTACCTTTTCCCTTAGTAAGTCGTTGCTTGGCACGAATATTCGACCTTGATATCTCAAACTCCCATCTGTGTGAATTTCCCAACCAGGCATGGTTTTATTAGATTCAATTCGTGCCTTGATGAATGCTACCTCATGATCGTACTTTTGTGATTCTAATATCTCATTCAAAATTTTAGGCGTAGCAATCTAAGCACCAATGTAAGCCTTTTCATCTTAAGCCTCCATTTGTACCTCAAATTCATTGAGCGTTCTAACCATACTTCATTCCCTAAGTGCTAAACTAGCAACAATCCCTCTATTCTTGCAACTTAGCGCATCTGCCACCACGTTAGCCTTGCCGGGATGATAAGAAAGGGTAAATTGATAATCCTCTAGATACTCCATCCAACGTCTCTAATGCATGTTCAGGTCTCTTTGGGTGAACAAATACTTCAAGCTTTTGTGATTGGTGAATATCTTAAACTTTTCACCATACAGGTAATGTCTTCAAATTTGGAGTGCGTGAACTTTAGCTGCTAACTCCAAGTTATGAATGGGATAATTCTTCTCATGGTTCTTTAATTGCCTTGATTCATATGCCACCACCTTTCCATTTTGCATCAAATACCCCCCAAACCTTCTTTGGAAGCATCACAATACACATTGTACCCAACATCACGTTTTGGTACTATGAGAATAGGGACACTCGTCACTCTTTTCTTGAGTTCTTGGAATGAATTTTCACAAGACTCGTTCCATTCAAACTTTACCCCCTTTTGAGTCAATCGTATCATTGGTTTAGCCAATTTTGAGAAGTCTTGAATGAATCTTTGATAGTAACTAGCCAATCCTAAGAAACTACGAATCTCAAATGTGTTCTTAGGTTGCTTCCATTCTGTCACTGCTTCTACTTTAGTTGGGTCTACTGATATACCCTTTTCAGACACTACGTGACCCAAAAACTTTACTTCCTCCATCCAAATTCACATTTACTAGCCTTAGCATACAATTGGTTCTCTCTCAAAGTTTGAAGTACTATTCTCAAGTGTTGTTCATGGTCTCTTTCAGACTTGGAATACACCAAAATATCATCTATGAAAACTATCACAAATTGATCTAAGTAAAGCATGAATATTTTGTTCATTAAGCTCATGAACACGCCTGGTGCATTGGTTAGGCCGAATGGCATCACTACGAATTCATACTGGCCGTAACGGGTTCGAAAAGCAGTCTTAAGAATATCTTCTTTTCGAACCCGCAACTGGTGATACCCAAACCTGAGGTCTATCTTTGAGAAGTACTTTGCCCCTCTAAGTTGATCGAAAAGGTCATCAATCCTAGGTAATGGATACCGATTCTTAATGGTCACTCTATTGAGTTGTTGGTAATCAATGCACAACTTAAGTTTTCCATCTTTCTTTTTAGCAAATAAGATTGGTGCTCCCCATGGCGACGTGCTTGGCCTTATAAATTCCTTGTCCAATAATTTTTACAACTATATCTTAAGCTCTCTCAATTCAGCTGGTGCCATACGATGTGGTGCCATTGAGATCAGTGATGTACCAGGTTGTAGTTCAATGGTAAAATCTATTTCTCGTTTTGGGGGTAGTCCTGGTAATTCCACTAGGAATACATCAGCATAGTCGCACACCACACGAAGTAGCCCTAGTTCCATATGATCTTTATTTTCCAGAACTAAGCTGGCTAGCCACCCAGCCAAATGATCGTGCCACTTTGATTTTCGAAGTGTCGATGATAAAGAATCTTATCTATTACCCTTAAATTGGAATCGTGTTCCATCTTGAGAGTAAGCAGTCACCATTTTTCAATAGCAATCAATGGTGGCTTTATGGGCTAATAATCAATCCATTCCTAGGATAATGTCAAAGTCTGACATTTCCATGACTCATAGGTCGCAAGTTAAACGCAAATTGGAGACTCTTAGTTCACATGATTTGCATACGAGATCTACTCGAGTTTGACCTCCTGGCGGTAAAGCTACACTCATAGGTGTTTCTAATCATTCAGGCTCTAATCCTGAAGTTGCAACACATGTAGCAGATATGAAAGAGTGTGATGCTCCAAAATCAAACAAGACTTGTACACAAGAGTTCATAAGGATGAGTATACCTTGAATCACTTAAGGATTTCCATTGTCTTCTCCTTTTTAGAGTGTAAAGACTCTCCCGGTGGCACCCTGATTTGGCACCTAAGGTTTTCTTGCATTGGCATCTCCTGGTTGTTGAGTCCTTGATTGTCCCACATTCTAATTAGCTGGCGAATGACCTCTGCCGGATTGAGAATTTTGCACAGCTCGTGTTCCTTAAGTTAGCGTGCATTTGTTTTGTTGAGTGGCTCATCCTTGATTGATGTAGTTGCTTGACCTTTGAGGATAGTTGTTTCTGAAGTGCCCTTCTTGGCCACACTCATAGCACCTTTTAGCCCCTTCCCTATTATGCTGCTCAGGATTGTACCCTTGTTGTTGTTGTAACCCCCTAGCATAAGGTACCGAAGCAGTAGGGGTCCTATTGTTCCTTGAGGGTCATCTGCTTCTTTGCTGGTTGGCTCTAGACTGCTGACCTTGGGTCCTTGCAGTGTCCATCTTCTCTCTTTCTAAAGTAAGAGCCCTATCTATTACCTGTGTATAAGTAAGTAAATGCATTGCAACTAACTTGTCTCAGATTCCTAAATCAAGTCCCCACTCAAAGCGCCTTACTTTGTCTATTTCGTTTGCCACTATAGCTGTGGCATGACGAGAAAGGGCCTTAAATCGATTGACATAGTGTGTTACAGTCATGCCCCTTTGTTTCAGTTGGAAAAATTCTTGGATCATTTCTTGCCTCACTGAGTTTGGGAAGTACTTTTCCATAAACAACTCCTCGAACTATCTCCAAGATAGTTCTGTCACTTGACAGCTTTCCTTAATCATTGTCCACCAAAAATTGGCCTCCCCATCAAAGAGAAATAAAGCGAGGGACACTTGGTCCTACTCGTTCTGAATCTCTAGCGTCTCTAATATTTTATTCACTTGCCTTATCCATACCTCAGCCGTGTAGGGATTGGGTTCTCCAAAAAAAATTTGGGGCTTGAGTTTTTGAAATTTCGCTATTAATTCCACTTTGTTGTTTTCACACCTGGATTGGTTTCTTAGTTCATTAGTAATTGCCCAAATGAAATTCATGATGTCACTGTTGTTGTTGTTGTTATTGTTGTCATTGGATCCATTTGTTGTAGTTCTTCTGCCATTTTTGTCTGAAGGATATTGTTGTTACACCCTTTATTTATTTATTTATCATTATATACACATATATATATTCTATTTAAAGATAAAATGCAAGTAAAATAGTCCAACACACAAACTTTTAAATACTATGATTTCATTAATAATAATAAAAGGTCAGTACATTCATAAAAGAAAGAAAAAAAATTCATTCTACTACATAGCCGAGGGGACTCTCTTACCCCATTACTAATATTTGTAAGACTAGGCTTTTACAATGAAATCGCAACAAAATTGTTAAGCAACCTAGCCTGCTTTTCTTCAATCCCTCTTAATTGAAGAGTCACAGATAGTGTTGATGCACTTGCTAGGCATACTTCCAGCTCTTATCGTAAAGTTCGTAGCACCTCCAACGAACTAACAACCTAGGTCCTTCCAATCCCACCTCTGGCTCAGAATCCTCACGGGAACCTCTTCTTAAGTGAGTGGGTCACGAAAGTCCACCGTCCCATCTGTAGGGATAATCTTTCTGGCCGGTGGGGCTACTAAGAAAATGTCCCGCTGGTGGAAGAGGTTGGTGTAATTGTCGGCCAAGGCTGGTGGTAAAGGATTGACCTCATACATGGCCCCAGCAAATTCCTGAACAACTCTTACAGGTCCCATGTATTTATCATCCTTCTTTCGATGCTTTCACTCACAAGATATTATTGGTTCTTGCCTGACATACACCCTAAGTCCAATTGGGAATGCCATCTACTGTGCCACATTTCCCGAATCTGCCTCATTTTCTTCGAAGGCATATTCTATGGAGGAGATTAGGTTCGACTCCATCTCGCTCTCTTCTCCTTCAGACTCTTCAAGGGGAAGGATGGCTAAGGGTTCCACAAAGTTTATATCCATGTCAACCTCCTCGTTCACCTCTTCCATCACTTCTTCTTCTGGATCCTCTTCCTCTGGTTCAGACTCGGAAATCTCCGCCCATATTTTTGGATCACTTTGTAATGGCTCATTTTCTGGCTCAGATTCTGGATCCAAAAGCCAGTCATTGTTGTCGGGTGGGCTCGACATCCTATAGAGGAAATACGACACTATTATACTTTAGGTAAAGCCTTAGATCATAAAATATTTTTAATTGAAGCGTAGTAAGAGACGTGTGCTTAAGTCTACCCAAGGTCTCAAGGATGTCTGGACCTAAGCTCTGATACCATGTTATGACACCTCAAAATTTAAGGACATCATAATAAGATTTAGAACTTAAAATTAATATTGCCACCAATATTACTAACATCCATTAATTAACAACCCAAAAATTTAAAGTTCTTAAATTACAACTTAGTCTTAGTACATAAAAATAACACAAATATAAAAAGAAAACAAGAAAATTTTAAAAATAGTTCATGGAACTTGGGCACTCTTCAAGCTAACCAAGGTTGAATGTCGCTTTGCAAGGCCTCGGTGTTCCCTTCGGTTTCTTCGGTACCTGGCATAAAACGCTAGGGCAACAGGAATACTAATGAGCGATGACCTCAATAAGATATTACAACTTGAAAATACCTACCCCGATAATAATACTCACAATTAATAAATAATGTGTAGTAACAGAATAACATGTAGCATTTAATAAGTATAACAGGAATGCTATCAGTTAAAATAATAAAAATAGATAAATAAATAAAAAAATGGCAAACGGAAGCAGTATTTCATCATAAGGACAATGCCCACCTTTCTTTTTAAACTCTCATAGATTTAGTTTATCAGATAAGTTTAAGTAATTTCCCGCGGAGCACTATTTTCACCCAACCGCTAAGCAATGGCCACGGGCAATTCTGACTCCCCTTTGGTCAAATATTCAAATGTTACTTGCTATAACTACTAATGATGCCTACGCACCAGGGTTACATACCCGAGTCTTGACATTACGGTCTGCCCCAAGGGAACGGTCTATGTTGTGACACCTGCATCACCAACCTTATATCGCCTACATTGATAAGAGCCGAAATACCTTCCCGTGCCATGTTAGGGTTCGCAACTCACTTGCGTAAGATTCTAAACCGTGCTCACCCCATCACTTTTAAATTTTAATGTATCATCGGTTCAATTTCGTGTTTCTTTACTTCGTCGAATTCACATTTTGATGCATGTGTGAGTTTTAGTTTAAAAACCACAGTGACATAATGTTTATATAATACAACACAATCATGTATGGAAACCAAAATAAATATGATAGAATGTCTTAGGAATCATCACAAAATTTCTTAAAAATTCACACTCTTCTTCTTTCAGCACTGTATGGTCGACAAGAAAATGTGAAACCCATACCAAACAAAGTTCAACCATTACAGTATTTTAACTGTTGCTAGTTCATCGAGTTAGGAAAATATTTCGAGAAGAATACCAGGGCTAAACACGATTTTAAAATGAAGAAATAAAATTTGGAGAAAACTGGTTTTTCTGGGACAGTGAGTTACTTTAACTTCTAGCACAGGTGATCTATGTTTGAAAAATAAAAAAGGGCCTCAAACGGTGTCAAAAAAAGGTATGGTCATAACGGTTTGCTAGATATTTGAGTTTAGAGCATATTTTCAGAAGAGTTTCAAGACTGAAATCCAATGGAAGATAGTCAAATAATTTTTCTAAGAAAACTGGACAGATTCTGTCACATTTTTGAAAAATTGACGTTTCTGTCTCAATGCTTAAAAAAAAAAAAAATTATGAAACTAGCGGCATTTGAAAAGGTAACTTAAAAATCTAACTTTTCCAATTTGAATCACTTGAAAACTCACTATGTAGAATAAACGGTAATCTGGTAAAGCCTTCATATTTACTTTCATTAATGGTAACAGAGAATAGATGAAAATAATATTTATGAAGAATAAACACAAATTCTTAAGCATGCAAGATTAATTCAAACAATGAAGAATATTTGAGCACATAAGAAGAAAAATTAGTAACTAGACCCTCTAATTTATACTTGCAAGAAGGATAAAAATCATATAATCATAAGATCATCATTCTATCAACATGCATTGAGTTATTGTGTATTAACAATGCATACTCTTGCATATTTTTTGATATATGGATTTAGTAAAAAACATATCTAAGGAAGGATAGAGGTTGAGTATTCCTACCTCAAGAGCTTTTACAAACAATTTTCAACACTAGTTTTGAATTGGTAACCACCAAGCAACCCTCTCTTCTTCCTCTCTTTTTCCTTTCTTTTTTTTCTCTTTTTTTCTTTTTTTTGCTCAACTGAGTGTATGTAATGGAAGGGCTGAACAGTGCTCTTAATTATAGGAGTTTGAGGACCTATTTTATTTTTATTTTTCCTCTTGGCTTGGGAATTGTTATCTACAAGCATAGGCTTAGAGTGTAAAGGTATGCATAGGCTTAGAGTATTAAGGCATGCTTGTTTCCAACAGCCCCCTTTCCTTGGGAAAGAAGGGTGGCCAAATTCCTCTGCCCAAAAATCTGATTTTTGATTTTTTTTTTTATATATATTTTTACATTATGAAAATCCATATATATATATATATAACATAATCACTAGACACTTTGCTTTCTACTATCCTCTAACTAACTTAGTTATTATTTGTTTAAATCATTTAGTTTCCACAACTGTATTTAGATACAAAAATTTAATCACATAAAGATAAATAAATTTATTTAAAGAAGTTCAATATTAGTATTATGATGTTATTATAATTTAATAATCATTATTAATTGACTTAATATTGTTATTATCCAACTAATTAGTTATCCCAAAATTCAGGTTTTCTTATAGTGCCATAGGGGCGGCTTGGGTGGTGCGCCAAAGGGGACGGCTTGGGTGGTTCGCATGGTGTATAACCATACTCACCATGATATAAGTATAATACTTCATTCAAACTCAAATAGGTTTGAAGATAGAAACTAATGGATAGAGAAAGAGATCACCACGAAACGATACTGAAAGGAAAATATGGTAGTGGAATGGCTTGAGGTCCGGCGGGCCAATATAGAAATTGGCTAAAACTAATGCCGAGAGACAGTTTATGGTCATGTTGGACCATTGTAGGAATTGGCTGGAACTAATGCTAGGACAGTTGAAAGAGGTCATGCCGGACCGATATAGGAGCTAACCGGAATAAATGTCGGGATAATTTACGAGGTCATGTCGGATTGTTGTAAATATTGGCTAACCGAAATCAATGTTGGGACAGTTTAAAGGAGTTATACCGGACCGATGTAAGAGCTAACCGGAATCATTGTTAGGACAGTTTAAAGGAGTCATACCGAACCGATGTAGAGAACTGAATGTTGAACCAACAAGCATGGTACATACATAACTTATGACGTGGTGCTGAACGATGATGGCAATAGATAACTGAGTGCGCCACGGGGTGGCTTGGACTATGCACCAAAGGGGGCAATTTGGGTTGTGTGCCAAAAGGAGCAGCTTAGATTGTGCGCCAGAGGGGGGGCTTGGGTGGTGTGCCATAGGGGCGGCTTGGGTTGTGCGCTAAAGAGAGTAGCTTGGATGGTTCGCATGGTATATAACCCATATTCACCATGATATACGTATAATACCTCGCTCAAACTCAAATAGGTTTAAAGATAGAAACCAACGGATAGAGGAAGAGCTCACCACGAAGCGATACTAAAAGAAAAATATAGCAGTGGAATGGTTTGAGGTCTGGGAAGCGACCAAGGCAAGGCTACCGCCCGCCGGCAAGGCGAAGAACACCTAGAGCTTAACCTATAGCTCTGATACTATGTTAGAATAGTAAAGAGAGAGAGAAAAAATAAGATATATTGTATTGAATGAATGGTATTGAATAGAAAGCCTGTATATATGAACTGAAAAAGAGTATCCTGCTATAAATTTAACTATGATAAAGAGTATCCTATAATAGACTAAACTATAGCAATACCTAATATATCTAAGAAATCAATACCTAATATATTTAGGAATATATACCATATATACATTAACATTTATAATTATTTTTTAAAATTTATACTGAATTAGAATTTCTCTTGTAATCTTGATGTCTGACAAAAAAACAACATGCTAAAAAGATTAGTGCCTCAAAGACATATTTGTTCATGTTGAAAATATAATAAAAAGTATTTTGAAAGTGGAAGAAAGTTCTGTTTTGAATTTAATAATAAGTATATAAAAATATGTAAAAGTATATAAAAATATATAAAATATGTATTAAAATTTTATTTTCTTACAATTATTAGATATTTAACGAACACTCAATAAACGCACTTATTAGCAGGGCCATATTCTCAATAAACCATTTGTTAAAACCATTTGCCCTCTCATTTTTATAGATTCCAACTCTATTTTCTTTCACATTTGTTCAATTTTCATGGCTCACAATAGTGTACCGAATATGATTATTTGGGAACTTCAAAATAAATCATATTTTAAAAATAAAAATAAAAATGTCTGTAGTAACCATTTTTCAAAATCCTATTAACAATTTTTACTTTTTTGATTTGTCTTGTGTTGGTGAATCTAAAAAGTAATTCCTAAAAAAAATTTAAAACTAAAGCAAGCCTACTATTTTAACTTATTTTTGTCTTTTTAAGATTTTTTTACAAAATATATTAAATTTTTGGTTCATTTCATCGAATAGAATCTAGAAACATATAAAATTTAAATATATATATATATATATTTCACTAAAGATAAAAATAAGCCACAAAAAAAATTAAATTTCAAACATCCACTAGGTCTCGTTTGGGAACAGGCTTTTTTGATAACTTTTTGACTTTTTAGCTAAAATATGATGTAAAAAAAACTAGTATGTTTGGGATGACTTTTTGACTTTTTACGAAAAGATGTGAAAAAAGTAGAGAAAAAAAGAAATCTTTACCTTTTTAGTATAAGTTGTTGGCTTTTTGACTTTTTTAGTAACTTTTTAACTAAAAAAGTCACTTGCCAAACAAGGTTCGATACTACAAGAACTATCTATAGCAACTCCATTCGCCATTTTATAAAAAAATAGGAGAAATAAGATTTTCATCATTCAATATAATTAAAATATAATAATAATTAATCGTTTAACTATTTGATAATTAGATCATCTTCGACGTTGTATCAAAAATTTTATTAAATTTGAGTAAAAATTTAATGAAAAGTTTGATATGATATGATGCATTTCAATTATAAATTCAAAATTTTCGTCAAATCTTTTTACAAGCCCGATTGTCTGGGAGGATCTCCAGTCATGAATAAAAATTGACGTTCGGATAAAAAAAACTTCGAGGCCTCAGTTGTCTAGGAAGACGTCTAGGCAGATGTCTACGTCCTTGATTTGACGAAATAGTTGGTTTTCTTTTCATTTGATATCAATTTAATAAAAGTATTAGAATTGAGTTTTAAGAAAGAAAAATTCCTCAAATTCAAATTTGATCAAGGATTGAAGACCCTCAAATAGTTGGAGATGATCTACCTTGCAAGAAAAATTAATGAGTTGATTTTTTCTCAAATTAAAATATAAACTTGATGATAAACTTAAAATATTATATTTATTATATAAATATATTGTTAATTTTTTAATAATATTCACAAAGTAATTTATTATGAACTTTTTACTTCAAAACGAAACACCATTAAAGATGAATTTATTTATAATAATGATATGGGTACTGTTATGGTGTGCAACTTACGCCTTACATTTACGCTTTTTCTGTTTGCAGTCCTACTTTTGCTTTCAACTTCCACTAACACTTTTTGTGTAAGTGGCATATGGTGTGCAACCTTGAGGGTTGCACACTTAAGAAAAGTCCTAATGATATTACCATATCATTCTTGTACAATTTTTTATGTACAAATAAAAAAATAATAAAATAAACTCTCCAAATCATTCGAACCAGACTCATAAAACATAACAATGAAATTTAAATTGTAAAGGGTAAATTATAAATATATCTTTGAAATTTGATTAAAATATAAATCATCTATACTGTGATTCTGCCCCTCTGAAGTTTCTAATTTTATAACAATGCACCCATTTTATTAATAAATTATCAAGTCAATTAATAGTTTTTAATGATGTTAGAAATATGTTTAATTAATAATTTAGATAATTTTATTATTGTATAGGAGGACAATTATAAATTTTATTTTTTTAGTTAATTTTGTTAAATAAAAAATTCTAATAATGGGGTATTTGTAATTTTTTAAATTACATAGAACAATCTATTTTTAAGCAAATTGCAAAAGATGTATTTATAATTTATCCAATTTTAAATTGAAATAAGAAACCTAACTCAAAGCAAACAAACAAATTGTTTTTTATTTTTTATTTTATAGGTAAGTTTAGCAATATCAAATAGTAGGTAAAAAGTTAAAAAAATTCATTAAAAAAAAAAGTAAAAAAGTCTAGGAAATATAAAAAAAAATCAACAAAAAAAAAAAATCTTTCCTCTCTACTTTTTACAAGTTTTTTTTCGCAAAAAGATAAAATAATTATTCCAAACATACTAATGTTCTATTTGGTTTAGTTTGAGTTTTGAATTGTATTTTGAAATATAAGTTTTTGAAATGAGTTTTGAAAACAGAAAAATTATTTGATTGTGAGTTTTGAAAATATTTTGGGTTTATTTTTTTCTTAAATATTTAACAAATTTCTTAATTTTATTTTTTTAAGGTAGATATTTTTTATTGTAAATATTTATTTATTTTTTTAATGTATGATGTATTTACTACATTTGTTTTTCATTTCCTTACAATTTTTGTACTGGTTAAGTATAATTTTAATTAGTTAATGTATATCTAAAACATAACAAATTATTTTGTCAATACTTAAGACAATTTATAATTCTACATCGGTGTATCGAATTTAAATCCCAATGGTTATAACAATTTGAATATCAATAAAAATACTGACTGTAATTCACTTTCATTCGTGCCATCTGTTTTCGCATGGGCCAGCCCCATAAGCACAAAATATTTTAAATATTTCAAATATTTTTTTATTTTCTTGTAAATATTTATATATATATATATATTTTTAAATTTAAAAAAAATGAATCGCCCATATATATCTAAATTATAACAAATTATTTAATAACAAAATATTTTTTCAAAAAGATAAAAAATAAAAAATAATTTTAAAATATATATATATATATATTTAAAAAAAGAAAACTTTGAAAACTTGTTTGATCATGAATTTTTTTAAAAAGAGTTTTAAAAATTTTATTTGATCATAAATTTTAAATTTTTTTTATTCAAATCATGATTTAATTTCAAATCAAACGTTACTTTTTTTCACATTATATTTTATTTAAAAAATTATTAAAATAACCTATTTATAAACCAACCCTAAACATAAAAAGACCACGTATCAATCAAGACCTAACTTTTTTTTCGTTTTTCTTTTTTGTTTATTATGGTTAGATGGAAGGAATGGAATGGCCACTCGTCTCTCTTTCCATGACCTACGCTACCACTTTGTTTCTCCGTCATGGACTTTACTAATCCAATCATATGTTCATACCAAACACCAAACAAAACTCTCTCTCTCCAAATTATTCTCTTTCTCTCTCTACGATGATATCCGTACATGCAGCCTAGGGTTAGGGCTGTTCCGCATTGTTCTGATTCTGATCCCATTTTTCCCAATTTTATCATCATCAGCACGCAACAATAATGTTTTCGTTCAAGGACAAGGTCACAGAGAAGCTCTCTCGCGTCTTCTTCGATTCCTCTACTTCTCAATCTCCACCTCTCGATCAATCTCAGGTACTCTCTTCCTTCTCCTCTCTATTCATTTTTATGTAATTAAGCTAATTTTGGCTCAATTGATTTGCTCATCAGATTAATATGCTCTTTGTTTGTTAATTATGAAGCTAGATCTGTTATTTTTTCCGTAATGATGTTGTGATCGTGATGTTTGAATGCTTTGAGTTTCGTGTAAAATCAAATTAATTATTGGCTATGGTTGGCTGTTATTTTGAAATCTGAATCATATTTGCTTTATTTACATCAAAACGCCCTCAACTGTTAGCTAATTTCACCTTCCCTGACCCCTCGACTATAAAAGTGATGATTTTTATTGTGCCGAAATGTACTGGAGGCGATATTATTGTTAATAATTGAGTGTCTTGGTGTAATCAACCCATCATATTTGCTTTTCCAAGTTATGGACCGTAAAAGTTGGTGATTTTTACTTTGATTTGGCTCCATAATGTCCATGGATTTCCAATTTAACTTTTATATTGATTATGATTATGGTGTGTCTCCACGGAGCCAAAGCTTAAGTTTTTATGTTTTCTTGTTACTTTAGCATTTTTCCGTGTTCTCATTTTAGTGCTTGTTCGTTGGTATAATGTTTGCTTGCACAAGTAGTAAGTTGTAAATTTTCCTTTCTTTTATTGTCATTTGATTGTGTTGGAATTTGTAACATTAGATTTTAAATGTGTAGGCCAGGCCTTATTCTAAAGAGGGAAAATCCTTGTCTTCAATATTTTCCTTCATTATCCCCTCATCGAGCATTGATGGGTTCAAATCTAACAAGGATGGGAATGATATCAAACCAATTCAATCATCTCCTGTTAAATGGAAAAGTAGAAGTACATTCCATAGCTATGAGGAATGTCCTCATGAATGTGAGAACGAAGAAACTCCAAATTCCTATGGACAAGAACATGGGTCTGGAAGGAGCCCTGAATGTGAGGACAAGGGAACATTGAATAGCCACGAAGATGGAGACCCAGGTTCTGGGAGAAGCACTAGCAGTTCAGATATTTATGAAGATGCAACAGATCCATATAATGTGGAGAAGTCTATGTCCTACCTAACGGAGGAGTCTTCCTTCATTTCTTCAGACTTGTATGAATTTTTGTTGTCATCCCTTCCCAATATAGTGAAAGGATGCCAATGGGTCTTGTTGTATAGGTAAGTTTTCACTGGAATTCATGGTCTACCCGGGGATTTTTTCTTGTATTCATGTAATTAGATCTTGATATATATTCTTTCCAATGAAGGGCAGTACGGTAAAACATGGCATATCTCTCCGCACGCTTATTCGTAGAAGTGCTGATCTTGCCGGTCCTTGTGTGCTGGTATGTGTATTTTCACAAAGTTTTTACAGCCTTGGAATTTCTCCACAGAAAATTAAGGTTTTTTGGTCTTGTTGATTATTTGTTGCAACTTTATACAAGGGATGATCTGAATTGTATTGTTCACCTTCTAGATTGTCGGAGATAAGCAAGGTGCTGTATTTGGTGGGTTGCTAGAGGGCCCCCTAAAACCTACCCCAAAGAGGAAGTACCAAGTAAGTAGACTGCGACATTTTGAAATGACTTTAAAATAACACACAAAGAGGCACCTCTTTGGTTTTTTTTTGTGGCCCTTCTTATTTTCCTTTGCTTTTAATATTCAAAGCATGCTGACATTAAACTCTTTTACCAAATATTTTTGGTAGGGGACAAACCAAACATTTGTGTTTACGACTGTATATGGTGAACCAAGGTTATTTAGACCAACTGGTAAGCAGTTCATCTTTTTATTTCTAGCAGCATTTATGTTCGTTCTTCCAAATATTTAATTACAGGGTAACTGTAGACTGAAAGAGGTAGGAATGGTATCCTTTACTACTATTGCTAGTGGAAAGCAAAGAACTTCTAGTTCTGCATAAAATTTTAGATTCTGTCCTTGGAATTCTCCCATGAGTGCATACCATCGTTCCAATCAAGAACTCACCCCCAAATTGTGCCATATTGAGCTAGTACATATCTAACTGCTTAATGTCTACTGGGAATGCACATATTTTCTAGGGATTCACTTGCTTTTGGCATTTAGGAAGGTGTTTTTGTTATTGTCAACTCTCCTTTGTTATGATGCGCCACCCGATGACCATGTATCGTTATGTACTTTTCATATTTTAGTCAACAATATTCAGTTGTTCCTTGCCTTTCACTGTAAAATAATCCCATTAATAGATAAAAACTCAGCTTGCAATTATTTATTAATGTAAAGAATATTTTATACTTTAGACAGTGGGTTCCCCAATGTTGATATTGATCTCTTCACATAGATAATTTGTTTATTTATTTCAGAAGGTCTGTATAACTATGATAAATATGTTTATCGTTAAGAAGACAATATATTTTTTTAGTTTTAATTTTCCCTTTCCCTGATCCATAGCATAGACACACATGTATATAACATACTGTTTGGGGTTTTAGTTATAAATTTTCTAGGTAATATCCCTCGATTAATTGTTATGATGGTTGTTTTAATCATGCATGCTCCAATCATCAGGTTGAATGTTGGTGCTGTCATTTATAAATTTTGGAATATTAAATATGTGAGCATCATGCCTTTGCTATAGGACTGTTCTATTTTAACATCTCTGTCATGTCAAACGACCAGCATGTGAGCTACTGTCTGAACCACAATGACCACCATATGCTCTTCACTGCATAAATCAGTAATAGGTTGTTTAGATGATTTTAACCTAATGTGCCTCTTCTGTTTGAACAGGTGCCAATCGGTACTTTTACATGTGTTTAAATGACTTGCTAGCACTTGGTGGTGGAGGAAACTTTGCTTTATGCTTAGATGGAGATCTGTAATTTTCTTTCTCAAATTATTATTTTTTTAAAATTCCTTCCATTAATCTATTTATAGTGAACACGGTCCATCTGGACTCTTGAATTTTCTATGAATAGGTTAACTGGAACAAGTGGACCTTGTGACACATTTGGGAACTTGTGTCTGGCTCACAGCCAAGAGTTTGAATTGAAGAATGTTGAGGTAATGTTCGGCTTTCTTAACCTTTGTTATTGTTTGTATGATTCCCTCGTATCTATATTTTCTTAACCTAGAAGAATTAGACAACTCAAGTAAAAAGGCAGAAAGATATCACTACTGAAACTAAGTTATGGAAATGCTTTCAAGTGATATGCAGTTTCCTCTAGTTAACTCTGTTAAAAGCCTTATCGTGAGCTAAGTTTGATGTAATCATGTCCTTTCTTAAATTTTTATTGCTTCAAATCCATGTCCTGTCTGGCTGCTTTATCCCATGTCCTCCTTGGCAAATGTGGATCAAATCACTTAACCCTCATAGGTATGTTAGTTTGTGAGATTTGAACAATTTTGAATCTACATTAAAAGTTGCTCACCAATTAGTTTGGTAGTAAATGATTGGAAGGCATGAGAGATAGAAGAGCACACTATCTTTTATTTATCAGCCTTGAGTCGGACAGCCACCAAAGGCAATTTTTCTATTTCAATGAGCAGAAGACACTCTTGAAATGTAAATAAAAATTTACCATGGAAACATTGCGCGTTTTGTTTCCCAAAATTCAACTTTTTAGGTGTACTGTCTATAACCCGGATCTAATTTTTTTCCCCTTTTCCACTCTCATCCTTGCAGTTATGGGGGTTCGCGCATTCATCGCGGTACCTCACTTGAGGTGATGCTAAGATGCTTCACTTATTTGTGTCTTTCTAAATTATTTGTTATCCGATTATTTATTCTTTTCTATTTCCTGTTTAGATCTCTGCCTTTTTTTCCCCTCTAGGAGATTTCTGATTGTGCATGTAATCAATGGCTTCTGTAGAATTACGAAATCTTTATTTATTATTAATTTATTATGATACAGAAGCTCCCACAAAGTGTATAATATAGTTTTAAGTTTGATGTGGTGTGTGCCTCACTTTGAATGAGTTTGTTCATACATTTCATTATCTTATGTTTCAATTAATGTAACTCTATAGTGAAAATTGTACAAATTTCTTAGCGACTATTTCCCATGCCTTTGGATATCAGTAATAGGACATCCACACAAATGTATATAAAAAATCAATGTGCAGTTCAAATTTTTTCTTGTGGTTTCTAATCATGCCTAGAATGAATCTAAATTTTTCTGTGCAATGGATCTATGAAATCTACCATGGTCCCCTGGTATTTCTGTTGGACCACGTTTACAGGCTAAGCACATGGTTCTGATACCAACTTCAGATGCTGGTTGCTATGTCCTCCAGATAACTGGGTTGTTTAGGATAATCTAATAAGTTTATTTTTTGACTTTTTATGAAAAGACATGCAAAAAAATAAAAATGTGATGTGATCTGAAAAATGAGTGATTATTTAGTATTCTCAAAATATGAATACGTGGTGTTTCATAAAGTTTTGATTGATAGAGAGGGGCAGGGATTCACAATTTATGTTGGGAATGGAAAACAACATGGGAGCTAAATAATTGATGATTAGTTTGAAGTATAGTTACGTGGTATCCGGGGATTATTAAATAATTTTTCCTAAAAAAGATACAAAGATAAAAAGTGTGCTATTTTAGTGCACTCCAAAAGTATAAGTATTCTATCATGGCATCTGAATGGTAGTTCAAAGGGTAGTTTCACCCTGCTAACAAAAGGAAAATTATCTCAAAATGCCCCCAATATGATCTCTAATAATGTGATAAGAAATTGGATTTTGGATGGTTAATTTTTAAGCCAATCAATAGTAACGTAGTGTAATTTGCATTATTGTGAATAAATTTAAAGATAATGTTTTAAAGGTATTATACTTTTTCCTTTCGAAACAAGAAATGCCAGAAGTTTATAATTTGTAACTCACAATGGCAGTGAAATTAAACTTTATATGGTTGAGTTCGCTAAAAATAAAAAAATTGACATAAATTATGGTGTCATTGTGGAAAAGTTACGACTGTTTTTAGGGGCTCTCAATCTTTTTCTAATGAATAACGTGAAACAAAGAGAGAATGCAGGTTAGGAAATCAAGCACAACATTAACACTAACTGCAGATGGTTAAAAGTTTCTGGAATGCCCAAAAGGATCTCTACTAGGAATTGCATTTGCAGACTGTAGAACAATCAGAATGTTGAACAAAATAAAGAAAATACAATTGTTCTCCAAAAAAAAAAAAAAATACAATAAATACTCTGAATGACTTTGATTCACACGGGGTGTACACTAGTATGACAGCTGTTTTTAGGATGGTTGTTGCCGACATGTTACGAATAGATTTTTGCTCTGTATCTCAAACATAACACCAATGACTAACAACAAATGTGGCTCAACAAAGCACAAGGAACAGTGGATCTTCATATAATACATTGTTGCTGCATCTTTCGAATATACTACAGTTCAACTAGTACAGTGATCATGAATGACACTCTTCCTCTACCGCAAAATCAAATTGCAATTTAAAAGGGGGGAGGGAAACAAGGAAATTGAAACTACTCTTTCAAAGAGCAGATGCTTAGTAAGCCATTTCAAGATTCTAATGGACCATCGTCACCTGGCAGGCCAAAAATACGGAGGTTTCGGTCCATTGATCCAACTGCTAGGTTCTTAGCATCTGGACCAAATTTCACACAAGTCGCTTTACCTGCCATCCATAACAGATTTACAATTTGAATAGAAATCAATGATGATGACTGACAAAAGAGAAAATTCGAAAAGCATGTTTGCTGCAGAGGAGAGAGAGAGAGAGAGAGAGAGAGAGAGAGCACCTGTGCCAGACAAATCAGGGAAGGTTTTGATACAATTCCACTCAGACTTCACATTTGCAACTTGATAAACCCTGCAATAGCATGTGTATTGATATCAGTTTCAGTTTCCTAAATCAAGAGGGGGTCAGATCTGCACTATATGGTTTATATCAAACAAGGAAAAAATACAGCAGCCAAAAAAAAAAAAGAGAATCCAAATATCAACATTTATCAAAAATAAAAAATAAGAATGAAAAGCCACCTTATATCTGAGCCGGCAATTGCAAGGTAGCTTCCACTGTGGTCGAATTCCACTGCAAAAATAAGGAATAGAGTTGACATAATACATTGTTTATGACAAGTAATCTTGCACCATAGAAAGAAAATTTAAAGAAGCAAGCATAATATTCTCCTTACTAGGGATGATATTGAAATAAGGTTGTAAGAGAGGATAAAAATCATCACACCAAAGAAAAGAAACGACACACTGAATACACCAAAAACCTGATGCCATGTACAAAAATAATGAAAAGACAAATAGGCAAAGCACATCAAACACCCCTATCCCTCCACCCGGAATTAAGATTTCTAGTTCCCCTCAATCATGAGGCCAGTGTGGGGGAGGTAAGTTGCTCTATATTCTGGTTTGTTATTGCTAATTTTCCACTAATGCCATGAAATATTTACTGAGGCATTGAGATGCATACCAGATTGTGTAGGTGTAATTTCATCATATGGTGAAAATGTCCGGAAGTTCCTTAATTTGCGCAAATCCCACAGCTTAACTCCATCATGTGCTGCAGTCTGATTAGTCCGAGGAAACAATCAGAACAAGGTTATGTTGAACCTCCTCTCCCCCTTTTTTTTTTTCCTTGTGTGCGTGTGTGTATGTTGTGGTTATGTTGAACCTCCACAGCTTAAGGTTACGTTGAACACATACCGCTAGGAAATAACCATTTTCTGAGAATGATATAGCAGTTACTGCCCCAACATGCCCATCAAATCTTGCAACATTAGCCTGCAAATCAATAATGAAATTAAAAGGGTACGGGAAAAAAGAATAGGAACGCATTGTGGACAGACCAGCAGAAGATATTTACCTGACTTTTTACATCCCAAATTTTAACAAGTGACTCTGAGGTTCCTGTTCCCAGGATGAGACCATCGGGATGAAAAGCTGCAGATGTGTAACCCCCAGATCCTGAGGTATCTTCAACCTATAAAGAATCATATAAGTGACATGGTCCACAAGTAATGTAGTGAAGCATATGAGAGAGAGAGAGAGAGAGAGAGAGAGAGAGAGAGAGAGAGGAACCTGTGTGAGGCATAAACCAGAAGAAAGATCATAAAAGCACCATGTATTGTCAAGAGAAGCCGTCACAAAGTAATTATTGGTGGCATGGACAGTGACTGCTTGCACCTGTCAGAGTTGATAGGTATGTCATTCTAAAATTGTGAAATGGGCACAGGACTAAATTAGGAAAACACAACAATAATTTATAGCACTTATCAAAAGAAAAATAGTAATAATAATAGAGCTCAATACTAAAATGGAATTCTGGAAAAATATAGTGAAGAGTTATGAAAGAACTCTTAATTTTGGTAGAACAACAAAGTAAGGAAAGAAAAGTATTCAAGCTGATAAATAAGGCAACTCCTCAATTTAAATTCCAAATTTCTAAGCTAAATTATCAAAGAATTAGCCTAAAATTATTTGAGCATGACAGGTATGTCCAAAGTGTATCTTCGCCTTGGAATTCCAAAATGAAAAAACCATCTCCCATCAATTCCTGCAAATCTACGGGATCCAACTATTAAATAAAATCCCAGTACACTTACTTGGAAGCACCACCAGCATTGATGTTTCAGACAATGTGTCAAGTGTCAGCTATCATCCTTCATTTATTTTATGGCTCTAATTTGTTCTATTAGAAATTCTTCAAGTTTCTTTTTAGATTTTTCAGGGCTTTAGACTTTAGATTTTTCCAAATATTAATGCATATGGATTGTCACCTTATATATAACCACATTTGCACAAGTCTATTCTCACACCATTCGACTCAATCAACAAGCAAGCATCTTGGAAAGTTTTAAGAAAAAATTGTTTGAAACCATGAGCTTGAGTTTCCTCCCATTGGATTTCTTAACACCTACGAAACATTTAAAACACAAAGACACACATATGCCCATGCTTAAATTTGTCATAACAAGTAAATTCTGAAAAATTTAAAAATAAAATCTATGACAAAAACTGACTGTTATCTCACACAATGCAGACACATCACATATATGCCTACAATTTTAAAACTGAATTACCTCAGCAGTATGGTCCTTCAATATATGCCTACAATCATAGTTCCCATTTTCAGACCCTTGCCATACACGAACTGTCTGCAACATCACAAAAGTAGAGAATCAAGAATGTGAATCCAACTAAGCATACAAACAAGACTCTGCTTCATAGAATTCAGAAATACAAGTTTATGAGTATATAATCAAACATTAAAAAGTTAAAAACCATAATTATAGAATATTATACGGAGTGTAAAAATGAACTTCTAGGACAAGATAAAAACAAAGCTGAGTGACTTCTATCCAAGCAAAAAGCATAGTTTAGTAGTAAAAATAACAGAAAGTTGAACAAAAGTTACTCTGAAGATTAAAAATTCTTGTTGAAAATAAATTATAAAGAACGGGAATCCATGAGAACCCAGTAAGCTTGCCCAGCCTGGTTGCAGACCATTCAAACATCTATCATTACTTCATGGAATCAACACATTGTTTGAACTCGTAAGTGCATGCAATGTAGAGTTATCAAAGCATATCTTAACATTAAGTCTATAAAACCTATTTGCATGCATGTGTGCATTTCATAAACTAGATAAAGCAATTGAGTAGAAAAGTTTTTTCCAAGCCTATAATTTTCTTGGTAATGCATCGCATCAGCGCATTATTTCATACTTTCATGAGATCAGCAAAATCAGTGCAAATCTACCGAAGTGTATATTAGAACAAAAATAGCCCTTCATGTATGGCAGCTCTGGCCTAAGAACATTCAAGTGCCTTCACACACACACACGCCCAAAAAAAAAAATTATGAATAAAAACACAAAAAGGGAAGGCAAAAACCCACAAGAAGTAAGGGGGACACAAAAACAACTTGAGCTCTTTTTAATGGTCAGAAAGTGTTGAGAGATAACATTTCAATTGTATCCAACAAACTAAGACCTAATTTTGTAATACCTAACACCTAGGGGATTTGAATTCCACCCACCTAATTCTTTAGGACCTACTAATTGTAGATCAGAAGAAAAATTTCAAATGTTCATTTCTTCAAGTTGCTTCCTTCCATTCTACCAAGCATAGCATTCAAAAATAGAAAGAGAAAAGCAACAAACAAGCGGAGCAAAAAGGCAGGAAAGGTAAAGCAAAATTTTTCAAACATAAAATATTTAAATCCAAGGGAAGTTGGCATGGTTTACCTTATCTGCTGAACCAGTAACAACCAACTCACCCTGAGATACAAATTTAACACTAGTAACCTGCCAAAGGGCAGATGTAAAAGGAAAAAGAAAAAAAGGAAAGAAAAGAAAAGTGAGCTTAGCCAACAGATTTAACCAGAAGATAAAATTCCAACCATATAAAAAGTTAAGGAAAGGACAAAACCTTCTTTGAATGACCACTAAGTGTAGATAAGATCTCTCCTGATGGTCGATCAAAGAGTACAGCATTTGTATCAGCCCCACCCGTTACTATAACATCCTACACACCAGCAAAGAAAATACTTAAATCTAATTTGTGGAATCTAAGAGTTCGTTTTCCTCCAGCAGTCAAATAATTTAGGAACTCTAAGATAAATCTAATTACAATTTCCCTAAAATTCAAAAACAGAGACAATCCAAATGCAATGGAAAGCCAACTAAACATTACATTCAAGCTCCAATTATTGAACATATATAAAAATAAATAAATAAATAAATAAAGGTTTATTTTATATTGGCTTGCCTCGCATGTCAAACATGGGACCATTTTCATCTTATGTCATAAAAAAGGTTGAAAAAATGATTTTGACCTTAGGACATTGCTCATTCTATTTAAAAATATATACTTTTTTCTCAAAAGAAAAATAGTCAGATAATTCACCATCAAATGATGAAAAATCACAGATTCCATGCTCATAGAATTTCTAACTGGAAGTACCTACTTATTAATGTTGAATTGAAAAAATTATGCATTCATTTCATGCATTCCAGACAATAATAGTTAGAATATACAAACTGTGAGAATCATGACCAATCCTACCTATCTACTACACTATTAAGGAAACAACATAGGGGCACAGACTAGAACCTCACTTAGCATAAAGGCAATTCAACAACCTCATATGCATGTTATGGCAGCAGATGAAAAGAGGTGAATGCAGTTTAAATTGTGGCAAATGTCGTACCTTGGAGTAAATGATATCCAAAGCTAAAATGCCAGGTTTGCTGGTTTTGTGAAGTGGATAACTTGAGAGTTGGGTATAACTCTCCACAGCATCAACAGAGGCCAATGTTGAAGGGATCTAAGGAGTAAAAAGAAAAGAAAAGAAAAAATAACTAACATCAAAGAGCATAAACAAACTAAGGACAACTGTATCACAAAGAGCATAATTAAATAAACATTTAATAAAGGAAAAAAAAAAAAAAAACTCCACTTTCTGATCTCATGAAACACTGAAATTATACAAGCATCACAAAAAATACCTGCCGCTTTTTGCGCTGCTGTGAAAGTGTCGCATTACAGTCGGTGAGCTCTGCAATAATGCTAGCAGAAATTCCTGGCCGAATTTTCTTTCGGTCAGGACCCATATCCTCATCTGCAGGACCTGCAATGACAACAAAGAACGCAACTGAGAAATCATATAACTTCGAAAAATTAAAGAAAACAACCTAGAACTATTTACCTCTTTTCCCATTGCTCAAAGCAGAAGCATTAACTGTAGTCTCTATTGGCACTGACATTGGTACCTGTCTTTCTGCTTGCACCAGTAATGACCTTGCTTCATCCCTTTCTTTCTTCAGTCTTGCAATTACACGACAAGCAGCATCATGCTGCCAACATGCAGCAAGTAAATTTGATGACCAAATCACACTTGGTTAAACAGAAAATAAGTGAAGAGACAATTCATACAAAAATGGGGAAAGAACAAGGAAGGAAAAATAGAAGGAACTGAACCGTCATAACTGGGAAAAACATTAAGGTGAAAATAACTCATGTGGAGATCATAATCTCCTTCATGTCTGAGTAAACTTTTCCTCGATAATATAGAAAATTGTCATAGTCCATGCAAACTTTTTGATACTTTTTGATGGACCAAGTAACCCCGCATGTTTTGAAGGGCTGCTGAGAATCTAAATCAGCCACCCTAATTACTCCCTCCTTGTTTTATAACCTTGTTCATAAGAAAACCAACCAAAAGGGTAGATTTTCTCTATTATATTTCTTTGCAGACCCACAAAACTCCCAAGTAAATGACTTAAAAACTGACTAAAGTCTGCCAACAAACATGGTGTCTTGTGCTATCTAGACCTTGTACTGCTCAACAATTGCAAACCATATTATATACAGATAGTCTTTTGTAGGGATGGATTGTTTTGTACATGGTCCATAGCACTGTGGTTCTTATTTAGGCCTTGGGGCACTGATGAAGAGAAACCTATTTTTGAATGTTCCACTATTAACTAGGGGTGCAACTCGGGCGGGTTCGGGTGGGTTGGGGGTCTGCCCAAGCCTGACCCGAATTGCCCAGAGCAGTGCCCAAGCCCGCCCAAGCCCGAACATGAACCCGAGCTTTGCTGCCCAAGCCCGGACCAAGCTTTGTATTTTGAACTCGGGTTAGCCCGAATTGCCCAGAAACTTGTAGGTAGATTTGTTTTGAAACCTGTAGGTAGAATTGATAATTAACAAAGAATTGAGAATTATTCAAAGTTATTTTCTGGTCACCAAAAATAAAAATTAAAAATTAAGACTAACTCTTTTACTTAATTTATATATATTATATAATTTATTAAATTATATAATTTATATAATATATTAAATTTAATTCGGGTTCGGGTTGCTCGGGTTGGCCATTGGTTCTGCACAAGCCCGGTCCGAATTACAATTCGGGCATCAAAAATCTGCCCAAGCCCGTCCAGATTACAAGATATAGTTGCCCAAACCCTAAAAAAACTCGGGCTGGGCTCGGGTTGCTCGGGTTGAGCCCGCCCGAGTTGCACCCCTACTATTAACTAAACAAAGTGCAAAACAATGATAATATTTTGTTTTGAAATCAAATAGAGGAAAATATTCTACCCAATCTGTACAAAAGATCCATACTTTAGAGAGGATATAAGCTCATCATCAAGTACTTGCCCAAAAAAAAAAAAAAGAAAAGAAAAGAAAAGAAAAGCTCGTCTTTAGTACCTGGTATAATGCATGACTTAACTCTTGCCTTGCTGTATGTAGTTGTTGCTCCAATGCAAAATTGGATAGCATCAGGCTGTCCCATTCCTATTATTACATTAAAATGAGAAAATATAGAAGATCAGTTACTAGCATAAGAAAACTTCTTCTTATGAATGTAAACACAAAGCCAAAACAGCAAAACTATAACCATGAATGAAACCCATTAGATTTACCAGTTCATATAAATGTGCTGATAGTAACCATTAAGTGTCAGGCATGATCAGTGTTTCGAGGGAAATGACAACGTGAAGTTATACCTAATAATAAAATCTATAGAAATGGCATGCTAAGGGTTGGAAACACGTACTATTTGGAACATCCCAAGCATCCCTGGAATGCTTGCAGCTTGTACTGGTCGTGGCTTCAGTATCTGTGCATAATTCTTGTATGATTAACCTTCAACAAACCATAATTTACACTGAAATAATACTAACAACACATTACACACAAATGTATACAAATCAGTACACAGCATACCTTGCCGGTTTTAATCGGGACAATATCATCCATGGACAGAGCCTCCCCAGTGATAGGGCATTTTCCATATTCCTTTTTTAAAAACCAAAATGCAGATTTCCATTAAACATGGCATTTAGAATTACAATGCAAATTCTGATTAATACCCAAAAAAAAGGCCAAAATAAAAATCTTTAGCATCCAAAATTTTCAATTTTATGTTTTTCTTCGAGTTTTCTCGGTAAACAAACAGAGCAAAAAGGCAGAACACATCAAAACCCTATCATGAAGAGAGGGAAAACGAACATACGGAAATGTGTCTCTCAATCAATCGTTTCTCGAAGAGAAGTCCAGACTTATTCGAAACCACCGGATCCTCCGGCACCTCACCGGAAACTGTACGGAGAGATCAGAGATCAGGAAGCAACTAGACCATCACTGACAACTATAACATTTATAAATGCATCTCTGCAAATATATATATATATATATAAATATACACATAGAGAGAGAGAGAGAGAGAGTTACTTGAACAGTTCATGGAAGAGAGCTAGGGTTTCTGCAGAGGTCTCCGGAGCTTCGCCGCAGTTTGGAAGTAGAAAACTGCTGAGAGAGAGAGAGAGAGAGAGAGAGAGATGCTTGCGGTGTGATACGATTAGTAGACCGACCCAAATATTGATAACCCGATTCGTTTGTCTAAATGGATCGAGCTAGTTCGGTTCTGTTGATTTTGGCCCGGATTGTTATCTCATCCATTCCTTTTGTTTTCTTTTTATTTTTTTATTTTTTATTTTTCATAAAATATTTTAAAAAATTATTTGACACTTTATTTTAAAAATTTTTTAGGCACTGAATTTTTTTGCATTATGGAAATTATTTTTTGCACAAAAATAAAAGAATAATATGAAAATGAAAAGTATTTTTAACCTTTTATTATTTATATTTTTTTTTGAAAACATAAAATATATATATATATATATAATAGGAACACAGACATGTGAAAATTATATATTAGCTTTGTTTGGAAAGTTAGCTATTTTAGTTAATTTTTTGGTTTTTTAATTTTTGCTAAAATAGTTGTATTTTGGAAGATGGTTAGTTTGTTTTTGTAGTTTATTACCATTTGGGAAGTGGTTTTGTAGGCTTTTTTGACTATTTTAGCCACAAAAGAAAAAATAGACTATTGTAGCCACAACAAACAAAACATCACATCCAACTTGAGAGGGTAATTTATATCTAAATTGGGCCGAGCTAAGGAGGAGACTTCCTTAGAAATTGAGCCGCATAATGGACCGAGGTAAGGATAGATTTACTTCGGTCCAAGAACTAAACGGATATGGGCCGCGGTAGAAAAGACTAGCAAGTGGGCCACGGTCTAAGTGTTAGTTCGGTCCAAGTATGGAAGGGACTTTTTCAAGTGTTACCTCGGTCCAAACGTGATTATAAGTTACCAATCGGAGTAGATAGTTATCTCGGCCATAGCACTTGGAGCCGAGGTAATGGCTTCTCTTGGCGGGCTTTGCTCTGGATAGTGCGGTAGAAGCTTACTCTGGTTAGTCCAGTCCAAGAGAGCTGTCATGACCCAAACCCGGCCCTATGGGTTTAGCATCAGAACCGCGATGTCCGAGATTACGAAGGCATGTATATGAGAGAACAAGAAAAACAGAGTTCGGCTGACGGAAGCCAATCTGATAAATAAATAATGTCCATTGAGCCGTGACAGTCTGTATGCCAAAAAGATTTTTCGTGCATTCACACGTGTGAAAACAGTCTATACAAAATTCTGACCATCTGATCTGGGGACCTAATCCCTTGGTAACAGTACAGTAAAGTAGATAACAGTCTATACAAAACAGTGAGACAGTACAAAAGGGGAAATGCTAAAACACCCCTAAGCCATAACATGGCAACTCGGAACCTCGCAGTGAGGCACATAGGCTGGCTTGACAAAACTGGAGTCTAATCCACGCTTCTAGCTCCGGTCTGGTGGCTGAGCACCTACATATATATATATAAACAGTGAGCTAAAGCCCAGTGAATAACATAAAGCGTAAAGAGGTTAAGAATGAAATGTCCTTACAGTAATGAAAAAAGTTCATTAAACAGTATTTCAGTATTTCAATCAGAACAATTATTCAGTCATATGTGGTACATCCATTAGCATAGCAGTAAACAGTAAGTCTTAAAGACCGAACAGTAATAATGGCCATCAATCAGTAAACAGTAGTGGTTCCACGAGAGAACCGACAGAGATCTCTGTAATAGTGGCAGTAATAGTATATAGTAGTTGCTAAGGATGCCACGATACAGTTCGGAAATAAAGGACATACATTCAATCAAATAACAATAATCATTTCAGAAAACAGTTTCATAAACAGTTAGAAAACATTCTCAGTTGAACATATCTTTACACAATTGTTACTCACAGAGTTCGGGCTATAATATACTAGGGCGTGTCTCCCCAGTCGCCAACCCTACACAGTTCACAGGTTGAACACACACTAAGCTACACAGTTGGGAAATATCATAATTTAATCCCTAATTTGCCTCGGTGTGTTCTACATCAATATCCTCATTAAGATGCCTTAAACTAGGCTTAAGAATGCCTAGAATGGGATGATGATGCAAAAATACACTTAGAAAACATTTTGCAAAGTTTGCTGAAAACAGGAGCCTCGCTCGAACGAGCTTTCCTTCGCTCAAGCGAGCTTCCAAAATCAAAGGCTTCGCTCGAGCGAGAAATCCTTCGCTCGAGCGGTCTGATGAAACAGTAAAAGTACTGGATGCTCGAATTTTACGCTCGAGCCACCAATCCTTCGCTCGAGCGAAGAAGCCAAATCTGGAATTTCCAGATTTGCCTTCCAAGCTCAAACCAAGCATTCTACCACTTTTTACTCGACCTCTTGGACCCAAATTCTGGAAAACACCTCTAGATTCAATATACAACAAGTTTCAAAGCTCAATTTGTGAATTCAAAGCCCAAGAGTGAGTCAATTAAAACCATTTTCAAACCCATTTTTCATGAACATGGAGAATATGCAACATACATGGATTCAATCCAAATTCAACCTTCAAAGCTTGTCCAAATGGACTCATTTCTTCAAGAACATGATGAATTCATGGACTCAAGCCTAAATATGATCATGCATGTACAATTTTACCATGAATTCAACTCAAACTCATCAATTCAAACATGCATGCATGAATTATGCTCTAATTCAACATGTATGAACTAATTCATGACTTAATTTTACAATGATGCATAAACCATGCAAGACTTAGCTCAAAGACAACAATAAGGAGATGAATGTCCTACCTTAGTCTTGTATTCAAGGTTTAGGAGCTCAATTATGCCAATTTACACTTCAATTCTTCAAGATTCAAGCTAATTCCCCAAGTTGAGTTCAATTCTCCCTTAATTCTCACTCTCTCTAGTCTTGGTCGGTTATGGCTCTCAATTGTGGCTGAGGGAAATGTTTTGGTTAAGTGTATACAAGGCTCAAATAATAAAAATAAACTAAGGCCCACTCAATGGCAATTCCGCAATTACGGCAAACTCTTTAATTGGCTCAAATTAATCTAGTTTAAGCATACCTAATCACATTTTAGTTAAATATACCATAAAATCAGATAAATTCTACTGATCATGAAATACTAAACGGTTTTCAGTTCGGCCGCCGATAAGGCCTTCAATTTACAATTTAAACATAAAACACGAACAGATAATCAAATAATCAAACAGATAAGAATGCAATACAATAGCGTGCTCAGTCAGTTCAGTTTAAATTTTCAATCAGTCCGTTCAGTACTTCAGTTAGTTCAATTATCAGTCATAAGCCGTCGGTTTAGCGATGAATCGATATGTAATTGAAGAAATTTTGATGAAATGATATGGGGTTGTTACAAGAGCCTTGGAGTTAGCCCAGTCCAAGAAAGCTTGGTGGTTAGTTCGGTTACCACGGTCGGTATGGTGACAGTTAGCTCGGTCATACTATATTGAGCCCAAGTATAGTGAGCTTTCCACAAAGCCATGCTATGGGTTAGTTCAGTCCGAGCACGCTATGGTTAGTGCGGTTTGTACATGAGAAACCGAGGTAAGAGCAGTGAAAGGAAGAGTCGAACTAAGTATAATTCGGTCTACTCTGCGGCTTAGCATAGCCATGCTTACCTCGGTTATATTGGAATCCGACCATGGTAAAACCATCTCACTTGGTTTAAGCAGTGATGGGGTGTTGAAGGATAAGCATTATCTTTCAAGAGTATGACTTCTAGAAGGACTCTACGTGGAGGAGTAAAGTCCTACTAGGATTGTGCCACACGAAACCTATAAAAGCTCATAACATCACCTATGGAGAGATAACACAACTTTGATTCCCGAATACACAGAGCATTTTGTCTATTTGTCTGTTTTGCTGACTTAGGCATCGGAGAGGTATTCGGCACACACCCGCCGGCTAGCTCACGTTTGTGTTTTCAAGGAGTAAAGCGACGACGTATGGAGGAGCGCAACTTGATCAATAGGATTATACGAGAAGGTTTATTTCTTTCCCGTACACAACCTATAATCATTACACTCTTCTCTTACAAAAAAGTCAAAAAAGTAAAAAAACCAAAAAGCCCTTCCCAAACCAAGCTTTTTAGCCAAGGCTAAAATAGTTAAAAAAGTCAAAAAGCTAAAAAATCAACCCACTTTCCAAACCAACCCTTAATGATTGTGAGAGAAAAAGTGAAATGATTATGAATTGGATATGAAATTTTGTTTTATTAACTATTTTAATTTATTTTATCTTTATTGATTATTTAAAAAAAAAAAACTAAAAAAAACAACTTGCAAAACAACGCCATTAATTTATTCCCAAGTCAAATATGTATGTTTGATGTAAAACAACGCCAGTAATTTATTCCCAAGTCAAATAAGTAGGTTTGATGTAAAGAGTTAGAATAGTCAAAATGTTGTTAGAATTTGATGTAAAACAACACCATTAATTTATTCCCAAGTCAAATATGTGGGTTTGATGTAAAGAGTTAGAATAGTCAAAATGTTGTTAGAACATTGTATCCCTCTATGTTTGATGCAAAACAACACCATTAATTTATTCCTAAGTCAAATATGTATGTTTGATGTAAAAGAGTTAGAAAGAAGCTAGTCAAAATGTTATTAGAATATTGTATAAGAAAAGATTATGGGAGGTCATGACTTTTTGTTTGTGTAAAAATTTTATTAATCATTATATATCTTATTTTATAATTAAAATAGTCTCTTAGTATAAAAATATATCATATTCTTCTACCATCGCACATTCTTTTTTTGTTTTTTAGTAAACAAATTTCTTTATCCTATTAGATATTATTTTTACAGTATTTGAATTTTTTTATGTGTATATATGGTTTATATATTATATTATACATACATATGTGTTTATGTATATGATGAAATTTTTTTATTTGCCTTTGACTCTTCCGAAGATAAAATTTTAGTTCCACCCCTAATTGTACCCAAATAGACCTTTCAAATTCCCTTTAAACACTTGAGATATCTTTAAAAAGCAAATAGTGGTGGTGAATAAATTCTTTCCGTGACGTGGTTAATGTGAAAAGAGCCTTGTACTCTGATCTTTGAAAACCTTGCAGAAGTTGTTGGAGCACAAAACAATAAAGATAAGGTTTTGTTTGGACGGGTAGACTTTAAATAAAAATAATTTGAGGTTAATTTCTATAAAAATATTAAAGAGTCAGTTATTATGAATAAATTGAAATTTTAATGTAGAGCGAAAAAAAAAAATTAGTTTATTACAATCTTTGTACAACTATAATCATTAATACAAAGAATTTCAACTAATTACTTCCGTTGTCATCTATTGCAGTAAAATTTTAAAATTCATATCTATATTTGTGGTTTCTACTAAAATGTTCAAAATTAAATGACCATAAAGAACTCATCTGAGAATATGATCACATCACAACTTCACATAAACTCAATCCAAATCCAAATAACTTGATTATGATTGTGAAGTAAAACTTACGATGAATTCTACTTGAAATTTTTTTTCTCCGATAAGATTATGCTTGTGCTTTTCAAAATTATCATGGATATGAATATTACTAATTGGGCAATATGATCACACATCACGACTTCGCGTAAACTCAATCCTAATGCAAACAACTTGATTATGATCTTCAAGTCATCTCATTTTGCAAGTCACTCACTGTCCACTTAGTAGCAGTCCTAGTTGATGCCCCAACTCCGGTGGGCATAAATGCTGCCATGTGAGAATATGTTCATTCTGCACACTTCCTTACAACTCACATCCTATCAATGTTCGGTATATGTTTCATCTCCTACGTATAAGTCTGCGTTGTTGGGTTAGAACATAATCTTAGGTTCCTTCTGTTCAATTTTTGCGAAAACAAGGAACATGGCATTGCCAATTTAGGTGAAAAAAAGTTTGGTTAAGTGACTGAAGTACGTACTTCACCAGAATAGCATAAACACTAAGCTAAATTTCATTTGCTGGATACAAAACCATGAGTAGAGGGATGCCCCATAGCCTATCTGAAGGGGTTTGAGGAATATGAGGTTTTGATGCAAAGATGCCTATGTGGTTGGTCTGCTCTTTCATAGTACCAAAGGTGAAACCACTATTGGATTGAGCTTTGTTCCACACTAGATCTATATTATTCTGTTTTCTGCGTCCTCTCTGACTATTTAGGTGTCTTAGCCCTAAGGGATGGCATGGTATCCATAGTTCCCAAATCTTAATGTCTCACTGTATCAAAATATCCACATTCATTAGATAATGGGTTGAGATTTTTAATAATTTAGTAATTGTGAGTGTTTTAAGATAGAGAAATAGAAAAATTTGGGATGACAGACTATCACACTGGAGATTGACTATTGTAAACAATGAAGCAACTTGGGCATTACATTTTACGAATGTGATTTTAAATAATAATATTCATATTTTAGTTGATATCAGACAATATTAATTGATATATTGGTGAATATCGATATCGAAAGTTTAAAATCGCAATACATGTCAATGATATTTAAAGCCCTTGTTACAAGTTCAAATTATAGAAATAGTCTCTTCACACACGATATAAAACTTCCAATTGCTCTAGTTTAATTAGGTAGGATTGAATTTGGTCTAACCTTTTGAATGGGAGCCAAACCTATCAAGCTCAAAAGTGCACACCCCTTCCCCATTTTTTGTAAAAACCTCCCATCTTCTGCTTGCCAACAAAATATTTCTATTATCCCATGTTCTAATTTTATATGTAGGACCATTTTCTAAAATTGGCTACTGCATTAAAAGTCTACTAGTTATATTTCTTTTCAGTTTTAGATGTATATACATGTATAAAATCCAATAAGGATTATTGTCACTATTAAGAACATAGTTCATTTACAGGTTTAAAATTTAGGTTTTTATGAGTTATTTTATTTTATTTTATTATAAAAATAAGAATAAAAGTTTAGTCGCATGAATATGGACACTTTACTAAGTTTCCAAAGCTTTACAAATCCATTTTTTTAAGTTTACCAGAAAACATAATAGAACTCTAAAAAACCGGCTAGGAATAGGGTTGGGGCTTGGTCAAACCAATTTCTGCTATGGATGTTACAACAAGCAATTATCCAATTTAAGTCTTTAACTTAGCTTAGGCTTTGCCACGTCATCAAGATGCCACATAGGACTGCCTCCACATGTCACCACCCTAGTGGGTGCAATAGAGATGCCACGCTAGCATATAGTCAATGAATGGTCCAGCGACACCGTCGGTTTTGCTTGTCGCATGAGTCCCCTATATATAACTTTAATAACTCCTTCCATTTTGGACCAATTTTAGTTTTTTCTCTTCTCCCCCTCCTTAAAGGCACATCTATTGTCTCTCTAAATTTTTTTTTTTCTCTCTTTCTCTCTCTCTCTCTCTCTCTCTCTCTCTGTCTCTCTAAACTCTAATTGATCTCATGGAGTTCTATCCTCCATTGGTTTCGGTCATGTATTTGGAGCTGAGAAGAGGTGGTATTGAGAAGCATATTATGGTGTGTATTTAGGGACTGATTAGGATGGAGATTAAAGGTTTTGAGGATTATTCTATAAAAGGCATGATGTACCGGGACATGGTTAATCCACCAGAACTTCCCATTGTAATTTTCTCAACTCTACAGTTCTTCTACAACGTTTTCACGCATGTTCATGTCCCAACAAGAGCTTGTTATTAGTTACATTTTATAATTCATACCATTTCCAAGTTTATGTGCACGGTAAACTTGTTTGTATATTCCTCTTTTTTTCAAAGAATTTCCCAAGATTTTTTGTGCTTTTTCTTTTGGTGATCTTGGATAGTTCTTATGGATCAACATGTTGAGCTTGTGATGCTTTATAATTTTTTTATTTTTTCCTTTCATATATGCATGTTGTTGTTGTTCATATCTCTTTGTCTAGATCTTTTTTGAAATCCATTCTCTCTATTTTTTTCCTTCCATTCTTCTTTTAAAATAAATCCAGGTTGCTTGGCTTGTAAGAGCTCTTGACCATGCCGTGTTCAAATTTAATTGGATTGACAAATATTAACGTTGGTCCTTACCAATTTTAAAATTATGTTGTTCAAAGTCATGAATGTTCATGATCTAATTGTTGTTCTTCTTCTTTTGCAGGATGATATTTCGAGCCCATTGAATGCTCAAATTTTTGAATTATGTGATCCTGAATTATTCCCAGAACCACTTCAAAACTCTGAAGTCACTTCCACTTCTAATAATACTAATTGTTGCTATGAAGACAACACTACATACCCAACACACCTTTCCTTTCCCCCAGACATAACTAACCTCCCTTACACCACTGTACATGATAAAACCACCACCTCCACCACTCCAAACACCCCAACCACCACCACCCCCACTGCCAACAACAATAGAAACCTCTCCGCAATCTTCGACTCCCCAGAAGAACTCGAAAATGACATCTCAGTCTCCATAGACTTCTCCCCATTCCTCACCAACAGCAACCAACAAGACCAGTTTGACCCCTCTTCGCTTCAATCCCAAACACCATCGACAGACACTACTGTTGTTGTCAATGGGCTCTCTCAGTACCCACCTGACTCTGTTGTTCCTCTTCTGGGCCCTCCGTTGCCTTCGTTTTTTGAAGAGGAATGCTTGTCTTTGATACCTTCTTACATGCACTTGAACTCTTCTTCTTCTGGCCCGCCTTGCATTTTTGTTGATGCCACAGACACAATGGGACCATACTTGCCAGGAAATTTGAGGACTACACTGTCTGCCGATAGTTCTGGCATTTTCAGTGGGAGTATGTATATGGGTAATGAAATGCAGAGTCAAGAACTTGAATATCAAAGTGATAATGGTGGGATTTTCTGTCAGGAAAATTTGCCCAGGATTTATAACTCTTGTGAGCTGCAGGTACCTTTTCTTTTCTTTTCTTTTCTCTTCTATTTTTTTTTTTTTTTTTTGTTGGAATTCGTAAATTTTTTTGGTGGAGTTTTCACTTTTCATTTCTGCCATGCAATTGAGCATTTTGGTTTACTGTTCTTTAGATTTCAATATGGATTTGTTGAAGGTAATTTTTAACAGAATAGCCGTTCTTTTCTCAAATTTCCCCATGACAGGAATTTCTTGGGCTCAAGATTGTTAGTGTGTTTGGTGTTTGGTTTTCTTGTAAAGGGAAATACTAATCAGAGTTCTTGTTTGCATTTGTTCATTACAATTCCTTCAAAAGGCACTTAGTAATGAGAGTCAACATGGTGTGAATGGGGGTGGTGGGAGTTCAACTCCTTTGGCATCAGAAATCTCAAGTTTGGAAGATTCTACATTCAAGGTTGGCAAACTCTCTGTTGAACAGAGGAAGGAGAAGATCCACAGATACATGAAGAAAAGGAATGAGAGGAATTTTAGCAAGAAAATCAAGGTCTCTCTCTCTCCAATTGTTTTATAATTTGACATATTACAGAATCAAAATACTATATTTTATCAATGTCGCTTCAATGGTGCAAATGCCATTTTGAAACATCCAGACCATTGAATCAAAACCTTATCTTAGATGAGCTAAGCTGGCACCAATGACATTGTCAAACCTTATACCAAATTCAACACAAGGTTTGACAATGACATTTTTTGAAAGACCTTTTGACAATCTTCTTGAGAGGGTTCTTTGACATAACTGTTATAATTTGGCAATGCTTCATACCCATATTGTCATTACTTCTCCTATATACCTATTTGCGTACAATGATACATGTTACTATATTAGTTTAGATTTTATGGTCTAGAAACATTCAATCAACTGCTAAAATTGAAATTGAACACGCAGTATGCCTGCCGGAAAACATTGGCAGACAGTAGACCTAGAGTCCGAGGAAGGTTTGCAAAAAACGATGAACTCAGTGAGACCCATAAAGCAACTTGTAGCAACCATGAAGAGGACACTGATGAAGATGTAGGTGTTCTTAATTAGTCATATTATGAACAATGATCAGTTGCATATATATGAGCTTTTTACATAATGTTTTTTGCGCCCAGTCCTTACAGGTAGTTGCGAAAGAAGAAGAAGATATGGTGGATTCCTTGGATATCTTTGCTCATATCAGTGGTGTCAATTCCTTCAAATGCAACTATCCAATTCAATCTTGGATTTGATCCTCAGTTTTGTCTCATGAAGCACTTGTACAATTTTGTAAGACCCTGTTTCAACTAGGATATATATAGCACGGGATCCTCTGTCTTTAAATTTCTCTGTCAAGCATAGAGAGTATTCCAATACACTTTCAGTCGCAAGATTATGTCTCAAGATTCTCATGATTCAAAATTGTCATGGAAAGTGCCCCCAAACAATACACTTTCAGTGATATTATCATGTTTCGAGATTCCTGTAATTCAAAATTATCATACGATTCTACGACTGACAATGCATTGAGACTAAAGGATTTGGGAGCCTATATATATGAATCCTCGACTAATAAAGAGTTGAATAATTGGGTCATTATATGGTTTTTAAATAATATATGTAGAACACTAAATATGTTGTAACTTGTCAGTTGTGTATATAGTATTGCCTGCATTTATGTCAAGTCTGGCTTCAAATGTACAAATACTCTAGCATTTCTCTTGCTAGAGTTACAGTTTCAAGTTTATTAGTTTTAGTCATTATGTACATGTTGTTCATATTGTAAATGATTTCTTATCGATTGATGAAATAAATAAACATAAATTATAATTGCAGAGAATAGGGCATGTTTGATATGAGATTATTTTGTGGGAAGATTGGATGCTATGGGATTGTGTTCAGAATTATAAATAATAATAATATCATGGGAATAATATAGTTGAGTACAAACTATGATTATACAATTGAGCATAGTGTCTTATTTGGAATTAGATGAAACCATTAAAAGTATTTGAAAATCAGTATTAAAAAAAAATGGTGATAGGTGACTTGTATTTTTTTTTTCTTTTTTTGTTGTATTCTTGAATTCATTTTCATCATACCCAGTCACAATTAATTTTTAGTAAAGATACAAGTACAAAACTTTACTCAAAAAAATGATGTGCAATTTAAATTAAAAATCTCGTATAATATGATTCAGATTTAAAATTAATATGGACAACACGATATTTATTTATTTCTTGTGCCTACTGATTTATGAGAAATATTGGGGATCATGAAATTTTTTTCATGAAAATGATTATGAAAAATTTTTGACCCTTAAATTACCTTGATTAGTATGTGGTGCTTTATTGTAAGTGTAATCTAAAGGTCACAAATCTTTCATGACTATTTTTATGAAAGATTTTTCATGATACCTAGCATTGCTGCTGATTTATTTTAGACTTGCGAACACAATCATTTTATCACCGTTGTTAAAAAAAAATTATTCACTTACGCATTACAAGTATCAATGTAAATTCTTTATTCCTTAAAGTTGTCAAGCAGTGGCCAAAGTCAACAACCGAGGTTCAAGAACGTTAAACGAATATTTGGACTTGCAATTATTTCAAGTAAAAGAGTTGTGTTAATCAAAAATAAACATCAAATACAAGTTGAGGCAAAAAAGTGAATAAAGCATCTAAAAACCCAAAAAAGTGCCAAATTTTTATTTATTTATTTTTATTTTATGGAAGAGAGAAGAAGATTTAAAATTATTTTAATCATTTAATTTGCTTAAAATGGGTAAATAACACTTACCCACCCCCATACCTGCAATTTGATTCTTTAATCCTATTAATCGAATGTTTTAAATTTAAATTTAATTTCAATTTGATTATGTCGTTCAAATTAGATACTCAAATTTATGAATTTTTAACAACAGACACTTATATAAAAAATTAACATAAAAAAGAAAAAAACATAATGACAAATTAAAACAACAAAAATTAAAATGAAATTTAGATAAATATGTAGAAATGAAAAGTACTATAATTTACCCAAACTAGATAATGGGTAAACAACTCCTTTAATGACACCCATAAACATACTTAGAATATCATAAGTTAAACTAATATCTAAGATATTGAGGCACAATGTACAACACTTAAAGCACAAGGTATCACAAAAATATCTCAAATTTTAAGTCTTACCATTTTCCATGGCCACTTTTTATGGGTAAACAACTCCTTTAATTTAGAATATGAAAAGTTAAACTAATACCCACGATGTTGAAAAATAAAATACAACACTTAATGCACAAAGTATCACAAAACTATCTCAAATTTTAAGTCTTCATCATTTTTCATGACCACTTTTTACTTTTTTTAGGTCACAAACTTTTTATATTCTCTCTTTTATATCTTCTCTCTACTTTCTTGATTTGATATTCTCCTCTTTTGAAAAAGTTTTCTTGTGCCCAAAGAAAAGTCTTTCTTAAACAAATCCAATAGAAGAGGTAAATAAAAGTTTTCTCAGTCAATTTCCTCATGAAGATCACATTGACTTCAGTAATATATCAGATCCAACACAAAAAGCTTGAAAACCCACTTAGGGTTTTGAGTGTTTTGCATTTGGGGCTCTAATAATTTACTTATTTTATTATCTTTACTGTTGGTTTGTTTCTAACCTCTCTCTTCATTTATTTTAGCACTGATTTACTCATGTTTGCTAGTTTATTTATCATTATTTGCTTTGGATGTATCTGACATTTTGTTTTTTTATTTTATAAAAACTTTTGATAACATTAACAACCATGATTGCGTTGAAATCTCTGCAACTTAGCATCAACTTCATGGGTGAACCTTTTTTATTTGTAAAATTTTATATTTCTTTGTAAATGGATATATATGTTTGCAAACATATATCTGGATTATTATATTATAGGATATTGTTTATTATGTAAGAATATGGACACTAGGCTTTTTCTACTAGTAAGATTTATTTATTATTTATTATTCATTTTTACTTTGTTCAACTTGGGTTTTGTTTCACGTTCTTTGAAGGCAAATATTTTATTTATTTTTTAAAATTGTTCTTATTTTTGGGTGATGGTGGGTTTAGGTGGGTTGGCATTTCATCTATTTTTTTGGTTGCTTTAGTTTTTGTGATTGTGGGTGTGTGTATATATATATTTGTACAATTTTTTTTCCTTATTTTTTGTCTTTTTCATTTAATTTTTGATACAATATCAGGTTTGAGGCAGTAATGATATGCATTGCATTTTACATTGGTTTTGATCCATTGGATGGTGTTTTAAATGCTGGGATTCTAACCATATCTCTTATTATCAGAGCAAATGGGTGTCCCTCTTTTCCCTATTTTCTTTAAAGGGTTTGCACATTTGTGTTTGAATGGCTTTATTCTAAAATGTGTGTGTATGTGTGTATGTGTGTATTTGTTTTTGTTTTTTTTTTTTTGTGTTCTGTGCAAGTCCTTTTTGATGTTTGATGGAGGTTGAACGAGATCATCAGGAGATGAAAGCTCGAGTGTGTTTTACTAGGATTTCCTTAGTAGTTACTTTGAATAAGAGCATTTGCTATATAATCCTCTTGGAAATGCAGTGGACACATGTCAAACTTGTATTCGTTAGTAATAATTGATATGGCGTACGTGGCCTAGATTGATCAAGCACACAGAAATTTTTCAACGATTCCATACTTGTTAGGCTATAAACAAAATGGATGATGAGTAATAGTAGTAATGTGTGTTAAAAGTCCTGTGATATATGATATTTATTAAGCTTTAGCGATCACAACAATTGTTGATAACAAAATATATATAGTTGATGAGTCAGACATAATAACAGGGTTGTTGTGCCATATCATTTTCTTACGAATGTCAAAAACGTTTATTTCTTGGTTTATTTTCATTTTTAGATCAGTCAACATTTGGGATTATAGATCAATTCAGTTGTATGCTTCATTTTAGATCATTCAACGTTTAGGATTATAGGATTAGTGTCTCGTGCAAATAATTCACTGTATTGTCCATTCCACATGACTGATGAAATGAGCTGAGATGAATTTGAATAGGGTTTGAAGTAAAATTTTATCATTTCATGTATGCTTCTCTATTTATGACTTGATTATTGAGAAGCCGTTTAATTCCTTTTATGCTATGCCATATTTATGCTTATGATTCCATTTTCTATAATGAAGCCATCCGAATCCCATTTTATTCACTGCTTCAGTTGCTATGGAAATCTTATTTATTTCATTCCCATAGGATGCCAATGTGCTTTTGTTGATTATTTCCGGTTTATGGCTGGATTTGTTTTATTTTACATTTTCTTTTCCTGTAATTTGCATATCTTTGTTGTCCTTATGTTGATGTCTTCTTTGTTTCTCTTGTTTATTTATTTTTTAGTAAATGCCCATACTTATCTGTTTGTATCATTGGGTGAATTTGTGCTTGTGACTGTTCCTGTTCCTGTTCCTGTTCTCCAAAGAAATTTCTCTATGCTGAGAACAGAGTTATTGTTTTTCTGTTTTTTGTTGATGATTATTTTTTTTATTCTTCATGATTCTGCAAATTATCTGGTTGTTTGGGATATTATTTTCACTTATTTTAAAAATTTGGATGTTCAGGGCCCATGGTAGTAAGTGAAGGTAAGGGGCTATAATTTTTCGACATTGAGTTGTTTACTTGGCATATTGGTGATGGCACCAAGTTCAAAAATTGCAAAGGCCTGCAAGGCAATGAAGGTTATTGGCATTTCTGAAGAAACCGTTAAACCAGTTTTAAAGAATCTTTTGGACGTGTATAACAAAAACTGGAAGCTTATTGAAGATGAAAACTACAGAGTTCTTATCGATGCTATTTTTGACCACGAGATCCCAAAGGTGTGCCTTCTCGCTTGAGTTTACGTGATTATTTTTTAGCATTGCATGTTGCTCATTTATTTAAGAGCTTATTGTTTTATTTTACGTATTTCATTGCTTTCATTTACCCATTGTGGAAGAGAACTGTGATAATGTTAAACCCATAATTTGTATTATGTGCCACTTAAGGTGGACTCATTGGTCATACTTCATAACCTTCTCAATTTTATTTCATCTGTTTCTCATTCTGTGTAGAAAGGAAAGCGAAAACATGAATCTTGGTCCGAAGTTGAACCTGAAGAAAGTGAACCACCATTAAAAAGAACTCGATTGAGAGGCCAAACAGATCAGTCTTCATCCTCTGCTGGTAATCACAGCCCAGGTCTTGGAAAAACTTTCGGAAGGACACCAAAGGAGGCTTATTTGTCTCAAACTCATTGCAAGGAGAAAATAGATGTGTCCCCTCATCTGTGTCTCGTAGACAAAAAATTTGAATCAAGTCCATCTGAACAGTTCTCTAGTGACAGAAGAACCAAACCTGAACATCTTTCATCTCCAACACATGTGCAAGATGATGAAGAGGTAACTCAGTTTCAGTTTGTTCAAAAGGGGAAAAAATTGAAATGCGAAAGAGACACTCAATGCTTTTCCTATGAAGAGCCAAAAGGTATACCTGTTGTGGATCTTTCTGATGAGGAGAGTGTGCTTGATAAACATCATAACAATGCTGTTATTATCAAACGTGAAAGAGATGCTGATGAGCTGCCACAGTTTGATGTTCCTCTTGCTATTGTCCGGCCAGGTTTGCAACTATCTTAGTAGCTAGCCAACATTTGCAAAATATCAAACAGGCGTTCTAGAAGATTGAATTCTGTAGTTATGATTCTCATTAGATCTGGAAAGTTGTTTGCCGCGATAATGATTGGTCATGCTACTCAGAGCTCTCTGTCACTGCACATTCATATTAAAGCCATGGCAGCAAGTGATTTTGACGAACATAGTTAGCTAGCAGTATGCTGATTTCTTTCTTTTCACACAAGTTAGGTGGGCTTTGATTGGCTAAAGTTTATCATCTGATGTATGTTTCTGGGTCAACTGGCATATCATTTTAGCAACATGTGTGAACAAGCATCGTATAAAGCTGAAGTAGGAAAAAGGGAATTCTAACTTTCGAGGTGGTTCTGCATGTCCCAAAATTAAAATTCTGGATTGTTGAATATCTGACATCTTTTAAAGCCTTGTACTGCAAGTGAAATTAAGGCTACTCTATCTATTTTTAAGAATAAATAAATAAATAAAAAGAACAAAAGAATCTCTGACACCTTTTAAAGCCTTGTGCTGCAAGTGAAATTAACATGGGAGCAACTTGACTTTGATTGTGTTTGTTGTTTAATTTCTGTGTCTCAATTTGATCACAATCTCTTTGTTTCAAGTTTTTTTCGGCCAATTAATTATTTTTGTTCTTCTTCCTTTGCATTTCTAGAAGTTCATGCATATCATCTAAATGTCCTTGCTTTTTGATTTGCATTGTATTCACCAAATGACTTTGTGCATGCAGCAGCTCCTCTCAGTTTGGCACGTGAAGATGGTTTTACATATGGGAGTTCTTCAAATGTTAGAGAAAATGATGGGGAATTCTTGGGAACAAAGCAACTAAATTCTGAAGTTGTAGGTAAGGCTCACTCACATGCATGTGCATGTGCCTGCATATTACTACCACCAGTTTTAACAGTATAAAAAAAAGGGAAAGACAAAAAAAATATTGAATTATCTGTTTGATGATGTCACTTTCTTTAGTCTAAATAGCCACTATTTTATTTATAAGTTTCTTGGGTTGACGGCATTTCATTGTAAGTTTATTGGATTGACGGAATGCTCTACATTTGCAGCTACTTGTGCTGCCCGAAACTGAAAATTTGTTGATGTCTCTTTTTGATATATGGCATAGTCCTTGCTGCTGAAAGTGAGATTGGCACTATACTGCAATAAATTTGATTTCCACGTGCAGGAAACCTAATATGATTGTGATTTCTTTCTTTCTTTCTTTCTATTCTGCTGATTGGGTTCATTTTTATTTTACTTTTTCCTTTTAACAATTCTGAAACTTCAGGCAAATATGATAGTGCTTTCAAGTCATATAAATATCCATCGCTTTGCGTCATTTTTTTATATATTAAATGTTTGGATTTTAACTGATGCACCTTTGACTGGTGACTTTCTCTGTATAGTTCCTCCCACTCTGCTGTTATTATGTGAAGATGGTTCTTCAAATGAGAATTGTTCTGATGTTGAACAAAATGGGTTGGAGCGCCTGGAATATAAACAGTTGGATACAGAGGACAAAGGCGATGATTGTGCATCAGATTCATCACAATTTGACATTGCTTCCTCTCCTCAGGGAAATGTGAAAATTTCCCTGATTTGTAACTCTTCTCAGCAATCTGGTTTTCGTATTCCAAGTTTAGATGCAGTTTTGAAAGTGGTGGAGGAGAAATATATTAAAACATATAGAATTACTGAACCTGGTTTCTCTGTGGTGAAGCTGATGAAAAATGTCTGTGAATGCTTCTTGGCAGAAGGCACCAATTGTACTGATGATGGAAAAGTAAGATCCACAAATTTAACATCATCTCTTGCTATATCTAAGAAATTAAGTGCACAAGATGTTCTGTGTGGCAGAGTCTATGAAGGCAATTTCTGCATTCCACCAAGCTTTCCAAATGAACCATTTAGATTTAGGAATTTTATTGAGGTGCTTCCCCAGATTCCTATGGTTCTTACTTCAACTAGTTCCAATGTTCTTAACTACATTACAGAGTTGAATGTAAATGGGAATAGCTATTGCGGAAGGGATATAAAGATTAAGGAACCGGAAGGTTTAGGACCTTGGAATCCAAGCAGTCTGGTGGTTGTTCAGAAACACAACTCATGTTTTGATCCTTTAAAGGCTTCACATCACATTGATGACATTACCAAAGGTGCAGAGAATGCTAAAATCTCATTGGTAAATGAAATTACTGATGAGTGTCTGCCAGAATTCCACTACATTCCAAGGAACATAGCTTATGAAAATGCATGTGTGAAGTTCCTTCTTGCTCGTATATCGGATGAAAATTGTTGTTCAAATTGTGTTGGGGATTGTATGTCACTCATCGTACCTTGTGCTTGTGCTGGTGAGACAGGGGGTGAGTTTGCTTACACACATGGCAGGTTAGTTGAGGAGAAGTTTTTGGAGAAATGTATTTCACTGAACTATGATCCTGGACAGCACCGCCTGTTTTATTGCAAAGATTGCCCTCTAGAAAGGTCTAAGCATAAAAGGGTATCTGGCCCATGCAAGGGCCATTTAGTGAGACAATTTATAAAAGAGTGCTGGTACAAATGCGGTTGTAGTATGAAGTGTGGAAACCGCTTGGTTCAGCAAGGCATAACAGTGAATTTGCAGGTCAGATCTTCAACATCTCTTTCTTTGACCTAAAATTTTAAAATGGTGCAATAATTTATTACAAATTCCTTGGAAGATTTATATTTTCAAGTAAAAGACCATTTCATAGTAAAGATTACATATATGCATTCTTGATGTTTTAGGTGTTTATGACACCCGAAAAAGGTTGGGGTGTTAGGACACTTGAGGACTTACCGAAAGGTACTTTTGTCTGCGAATATGTGGGAGAAATTGTGACCAACACAGAGCTATTTGAGCGAAATACTCAAATGAGTGGAAGAGAGAAGCACACGTACTCTGTGCTACTAGATGCAGACTGGGGTTCAAAGGGTGTGCTAAGGGATGAAGAGGCTCTCTGTTTGGATGCAACAGTCTATGGAAATGTTGCAAGGTTTATCAATCACAGGTACTTCAATGCTGTAAGTAAATACCTTTGTAATGTCACGTGTCTTTGCAATGCTTTGCCATGAGTATCAATCTGAAAATAATAAAAATAAAATAAAAATTGTCCAGAAAATGCTGGTTTTAAGCTAAATTTGGTTATTTTGATGCATTTGTCTGAGAAACATGAGGCTCATTTAGCTGCTACACATGAAGGTTCGATCATTGTGGAGTAAATGACAACTTTTCAGAGGAGACGTTGATATCTATGTCAGGGGGCTCTTACATTTCACCACAAGAAATTCATTTAACTTTCTCCAATTAGGGAAAGCAAGAAGAGGAAAGAATGAGTTTGGGAAAAAACAAAAATTCTCATGCATCCATGATTTTAATATTCTTCTACTTAATCAGTTGCTGTAGGCAACAAATCTCTCCTAGTACTTATTAAATCTTAGTCCTATAGTATCTTTCCTTTTTTTTGGGAGGATAAGTTTTTAGTCACATAATTTTGTTTTCCCTATTCTCTCTCTCTCTCTCTCATTTATTTAGTTTTGTGATTTTGTCATGAACTTTTATGTAGTGTCACATTGTCATGTTGACTCTTTGTTTAACTTTATGAGAGGGAAAAAAATCTTCCGTCTTTTTTTTAGTAAGGATTTTTTGAAAGTTTATGTATCTGAATTATGCATTTTGTTGATTAGATGTTTTGATGCTAACTTGGTTGAGATCCCAGTTGAAGTTGAGACACCGGACCATCACTACTATCATGTATGGAATCTTAGCATTTCATTCCTGTTAATCACTCTCTCTCTCTGTGCAAATTTTGGGGATTAATCCAAATATTGTCTTATTTCTTTGTAGCTTGCTTTTTTCACAACAAGAAAAGTTGATGCTTTGGAAGAGTTAACATGGGTAAGTAGGTAGTATATATGTACTGTGCTCATTGAGATGCAGCTTTGATCCATTTGACATAGATGCTCCAAAAAACCCCTTCCAAGCTTCGATTTATATTTTGCTACCTCAAATATCTGAGTTTGAGCTTAGAATCAACTAATTTAAGACTTGTTTTATATACTACTAAGGTATGACTTTACTTTTTTATATATTTTTATCCCTTATTTATTTTTATAATAATTATTTTTCTTAATAAAGGATAGATTCACTGTTTCTACCTAATTGCACTGGGTTCAAGTTAAATTCATTACAATTTGTAGATGAATCTGTAAATTCTATGTTTGGATTTTCTAATCTACTGGCTTAAACTTTTCTTCTATGTTTTATATTTTTATATATGTTTTTTTAATGTTTTTTTGCAAAAAGTCTAGATTTTACATCTTGATGAAAACATAAATCCTCATGTTCCTCATTTTTTTTTGAGTTTTGTCATTCAACTATTCCCTATCATGTAATTACTATTTTTTATGTTGTAATTTAATTATTATCTGCTTGTGAACTTAATATTCTACTGGTAATTTATATATAAAAAATTATTACGTAAACTATATCAATATAATAGATTTTTTATTTTGATTATGTATGTTGATATAGATGCTTTGTGAACATGTACATTTATGCGCGCGCACACACACGTATATATATATATGTTGATTAAAACATGGTTTTTAAAATGTATTCGGCAAGTTTGATAAATTTTCATCTTCAAGTGCATCTATATAGCTATAATAAACGTAGCGGAAAGTAAAAGACAGGAAACATTTATCTTGGCAATGACTTAAAGAACAACATAAAATCCGTTATCCATATTAAATCATGCTCATGACCTGAATAATTTCATTAAAAATTCAAATTTGAAATTTGAGGGCTGAAACTTTTCAACCCTCCATCCTTATTATTTTCTCTCAATTCTTTATCCATGTTTCTTTACCATTGGCTGTAAACAATTTGTACACAATCAATTGCAGGACTACGGTATTGACTTCAAAGATCATAGTCATCCAGTGAAAGCATTCCATTGTTGTTGCAAAAGCATGTTTTGCCGAAATGTGAAACATCCAAAGAGTTAGTATATATTTCTGCAACCATAAATCCTAAATATTTACCTTTTTGTTCTTCTTATGGACAGCAGAACCTAGTGCTTCATGAGTGTATATTTATGGATGATAATAAGCAGTATATTTTTTGGTAGCATTTCCTGACTGTTTGAGGCTCTGGAAACCGATCATTTCACTTTGTTGGGAGTCTGTGTGACTGAAATGCTTGTTGCACTTAGAAATTTGATACTTAGAGTTAGTCTGGCAAATGCCTTTTTAGTAGTCTTTTTTTTCTTTTTCTTTTTTTTTCTTCTTCTTTTTTACTTTTTAGGATAAAGCTATTGCTAAAAAAGTTAATGCGTTTGGCAAATCCTTCAAAAGTTGTTTTCATTACTGTGAAAGTTTGGGTAGGGTTTGGAGTTTTATAGTTTCATACTATTTGTACCTTTTTATAAATCTCAAAGTACAGCATACTCCTCAATCAAAATGGGAAAAAATGTTCCCATTGTTGGAGCATGACTTTTCTAATGATACTGAATTAGTGCATTACTATTTAAATTTGTATGTGCAATATGTTGCTTAAGCAGAGTACGCATGTGGTTGATATATGAAAAGGTTAGGTTTAATATATATCTTTTATATGTATGTGCAATATGTGCAATAGTCTTTTGGTTTCCTGTTGATTCAAGTAATACTAAAAATTGTTAGGTTTAATATATATCCTTTATGTTGAGAAACATGTGAATGGCGTTGAACCAAATTTATTAATTTTTTTTTTATATAATCTATGGATTGAATTCTAATTGCACTTTCCTTTTTGCGGTACAGGAAATAGATCCAGTTCATGAATTTTCAAGTGCTCACAAGGAAAATATTACTGAGGAAGCTAGCTGTGGCTCTCTTTCAAGCACTCCCTCTTATAAAGCAGTCTTATAATTGATGAAAATACATGACAATGTTAGTAGATTGTTATTACAAATAGTTGTAATGAATTCTGATTTGGCCCTTATGATACTGGGGCAAAGGCTAATAGAATTATATATATACATATATTAATAGAATATTATTACAAATAGTTGTAATTAATTCTGATTTGCCCTTTATGATACTATGGCAAAGGCTGGCAGAATTATAAATATATACATATACATATAGCAAATGACATTTTAGATATATGTATTGGGCATTTTCAGATATGAAGGAAGACTTCCGATTTAGTTAATTTCTTTGCAGGTTTTAAATCCAAATTTGTGTTGGTGTTGCTTGCATGTTAACCAATTTATCATTTGGAGTTTACTTATCACATTACCTGGTTGGTTATGTTAAACTGAAAATTGACTTGTTTCTCTTTGATGGTTCAATGGAAATTCAATTAGTTCAAGTGCTTAAGACAAGCTATATGATAATGTGCAGGTTGCATGCATTGTGGGCTTGGCTTGCATTGTAACTTTGGTTTTATAGCCTGTCAATATTCTATCCGGCCCCAGTTTGAAAAATTAATTAGACAAAAACTAATTAACCTAAGTATATGATTATTTGTTGAAAATTCATTGTTTTATGGAATCACTTAAGTTCGTCTCAATTCATTTTTCTTCTTGTCCTCTTTTCTTTTTTCTTTTTTTTTCCTTTTTTGGTTACAACGGAAAGTATTCTTGTCCCTCTTCATTTTAAAGTAAAGCCATCTGTTTTAGAAATTGTCATCAATGTTGTCCAATTATTAGATTTACTAAATCATTTATAACATATATTAGGTGTGATTTGTCTACAAAAAAAAAAATAATAATAATAAATTCCTCTAAGATAAAAAGGCCTCTAAGACTGAAGTAATTTATAAGGCTAATAATTTTTATAAAAAGTTTTGTTATTTTATCAGACATTTTTTTAAAATTTTGTTTTCAATGAAAATTTCAATATTTTTAATTAATTAACAAATTTTTAATGTATTCTCTCATGCTTACCCTTACATTAGTGTATACAGGAAATAAATAAAGTTCAAAGTTTAATTAAAAAGGTTTGCAATTAATACAAACGAAATATAATTATAATTTTACCTTGATGGAGAATCATAAACTTAAAATTATGATTCTAAATTTTCTATTTTTTTACTTATTTTACCATTAATGATAAATATTATGATAGAATAATTATTCATTCTAACTCTCACTCCAATAAACCAAAAAGAACATAAATTCTCCCTGACTATATAAGTCACTTTAGAGCATCCTCACTCTTTAAGTTACTAAACATCTATATCTATATATATATATATATATTAAGAAAAAGAGAGTTTCTAACCCCCAAGTCCTGTGAGAGATCCAATCTGTCAATCTTAATTTTCAAAATTTTTTATTTAAAAAAAAAAAATCCTCAGCATTTATTGAATTGGTCAAAATCTCCTAATCAGCATTTATTAATTTTTTCCAATTCATATATCTTTCCACATGCCTGCATTTATTGATTTGGTCAAAATTCTCCGATCAACATTTAAAATCCCCTCATACAAATAATTATAGATACAACCCTTACGTAGTTACTGCATTTTTTCAACTCCTATACACTATGGTTAGTGATGAGATTATTAAATTATCTTTATAAAAAAACTTTAAAAACATAATTTATATATTAAAAAAATCTAAAACAAATATAAATATCTATAATTATCTCGTGCATAGCACAGGTGATAGGCTAGTATATTATAATTCAAAAGCTCTTTCCCTTCACTTCAGTTTTTTTAGCACTCAAACAATCCAAATTCAAAAACCCTCAAGCAAACAAAATGTTAATCAATACACTTTTGTTACTGTTGGCTTATTTTTCCTACGAAGGAAAATATTATAAACGCGAGCGTGCCAGCAAGGATTGAAAAATCCTTACAGATTAAATTCAAGCCAATTATCAAGCGATTGTGTTGACAGTTCTTTTGCCTCAACAAAGAGGACTTCAAAATTACCAAAGTGTAGAGAAAAGAAAAATTAAAAGAAGAAAGGGGGACGGAGAAAGACGATTGAGTGAACAATCAAAGTAATAATTATTTACCTCTACTCCTATGCTTCGAAAAGGAAGTGCATGAAAATAAAATGCTTCGAAATATAAATCTATGTTAAACTACTCCTAAGATAAGGAAAATGACAAGAAATATTGAAATCAACTGTCTTTGATTTAAGTTACGGATCCTTTACAGTGTAGGCAAGAATGGCTATTTATAGGCAAATATTTGTAGGAAAAAACTTCCAGCAATAACTACCCAATAACCACCTAAAACTACCCACTCTTCCATCTTCATTCTTGTCTTGCCATGTGTCCTTCCACTAATCCACTTTGTCCTTCATATTTTCCATCATCTTTATAACTTCTTTTAACTTCCAAATGAATAAGAGAATGCCACGTGTCCTGCAATTATATAAATAATAAAATTAGATTTATGGTGCTAACATTACCCCATGACCCTTAAAAATGATGTTTATTTAAAATTTTGAAGGGCCGAACTAAGCACATAATTAATCTAAGCAATAAAATGCTTCGAATAATACCAACAAAGTGCTTCGAATGATGTAATAGCACCAATGAAGTGCTTCGAATGAGTATGAAATTATAACTAGATTCCTCGAATACTGGCTATTATGGACTAGTAACAAGCTTCGAAGGTGGTACAAAGGACCAAAATCATCTTTCGAAAGTTGAAAGTGTCGACAAAGAACAAATTACATCCTTGGAAATATTCGGCAAAGCTTCGAAGGTTCACAACCACCATTATTGTTTCTTCGAAGCTGTTAATGCAAGATGGAGTGCTTCGAAGCTTGTAAAATTATGGCAAAAGGGCCTTCGAAGCAACTTTTGGCCAACATTGTGGTTATTCAAATTTTGTATGTTCTGGTTCGTACATAATTAATGAAAATATTAATTTTGTGCTTCGAATCAATTATTAATTCTCCGAAGACACCAAAAACTGTTGTTCTTCGAACCAACTTATCATGCCAAAAATAGGCATTATTCGACAACTAATTAATTGTCATTTTACATATGTTTGAAGAGATGTACACATTTGAAAGTTTTCAAAACTTTATCTGAGTTTGAAGTGAAGTAATCAACCTTGAAACAACTCTTGATGTTTGAATGTATCTTCAAAGCTTTATACGACCGAAGGTGAAGTAATCAACCTTGAAACAACTCTTGATTCTTGAATGTATCTTCGATGCTTTGACTGTGTACATACAAACAACTGGCCATCATTTTGAAAAGATAAGCCAAACTCAATCATTTATTTAAATGTATAGGCTTTTTCTAGCCAAGTTCATGCATTTTAAATGATCATCCCTTGTTCTTAGTGTTTCAATCTCATAAGAACAATTTGTTAATTTTATTAGCCATCATCGAATTATATTTTGATGTGAACCACAAATCAAAAAGGATTTTGAACACCAAAAGTCATGGTATAGTGTGACCATGAAAATTCATACTTTTTACATTTTGAAAAATGTCAAAATTTTGAATTCATGAACGATGCTTGTTCATTATTCTTGACCATGTTTGGTTTAAAAACATGACTTTCGCGAATTGATTTTCATAATTCTTTGGCAAAGTGGATTGTTTTTCCATGTTAGCCATTAATGGCTTATGAAAATCCCCATAAGAATGTTATTTTCATGACTCGACTCTCTAAAATTGGTTTTTGGACCCCCGAGTCATGTATGAAACATCATTCTTAGCCAAATTTGGCTCAAAAATATGTTCTTCGTTATGTTAATTTCATAATTTGGCTCTTTAAAACGAACTCTTGAACCCCGAGCCTTCGATGAAATCAACTCTTTGCTTTTTGCTATTTTCAACCATGGAAAAATTGCGAAAAAATTCACTAATTCCGGCCATTAAGGCCTCAGTTAAAGACTTGATAGTGAGAGTTGATAACTCATCATTCCATTGGCGAATTTCCATATCAAGTTGATGAATTTCTCCAATTACATGGTGTCTTTTTTCTTCCACCAAATAATATTGTAATGGATGAAAGTTTATTTCATCAAGAAAATGGATCTCTTCTTGAAGATCCACAATTTTTTTTTCACGCCAATATATTTCAAATTGACAAGTTTGAATGGCGAAATCCAAATCGTTTGTCATTTCTTACACTTGGCGGTCCCACTGGGCGTGCCAAAAAATGTTGGCTTATTTTTCCTACGAAGGAAAATATTATAAACGCGAGCGTGCCAGCAAGGATTGAAAAATCCTTACAGATTAAATTCAAGCCAATTATCAAGCGATTGTGTTTATGGTTCTTTTGCCTCAACAAAGAGGACTTCAAAATTACCAAAGTGTAGAGAAAAGAAAAATTAAAAGAAGAAAGGGGGACGGAGAAAGACGATTGAGTGAACAATCAAAGTAATAATTATTTACCTCTACTCCTATGCTTCGAAAAGGAAGTGCATGAAAATAAAATGCTTCGAAATATAAATCTATGTTAAACTACTCCTAAGATAAGGAAAATGACAAGAAATATTGAAATCAACTGTCTTTGATTTAAGTTCTGGATCCTTTACAATGTAGCCATGAATGGCTATTTATAGGCAAATATTTGTAGGAAAAAACTTCCAGCAATAACTACCCAATAACCACCTAAAACTACCCACTCTTCCATCTTCATTCTTGTCTTGCCATGTGTCCTTCCACTAATCCACTTTGTCCTTCATATTTTCCATCATCTTTATAACTTCTTTTAACTTCCAAATGAATAAGAGAATGCCACGTGTCCTGCAATTATATAAATAATAAAAATTGCAGATTTATGGTGCTAACAGTTACATAATGCTCACTTCAATATTCCCCTTTAGGTGAATACAAAGCAAAAATTTCTACGTATTGGTTTGGCAAGACACATTGAGCAAACGTAATGTAAAGATTGTAAAATTACTTTTAGAGAAAAAGAGAGAGAGTTGTTTTGATAAGAATGTTCAAACAGATAAATGGATGCACTTTGAAAGACAATTTTGTTGGCTCAATTACAATATTATTATTGGCTTTTAGTTTTTGGAACTCAAATCCATAATGTTCAAGGTTATTATTAGAATTAATGAATTTAATTTATTTTATGAGGCTAGGAAATTTTGATTAGGATTTAACCTCAGGTGTAGACATTTGGTTAATATAATCAAAAGTCGCTATAATTTATTATATCATATTCTTTATTTTTCTATACATTTTTTCATAAAAAATCAAATAAAATATGGGGAATTACATTCCAATGGGATAGTTGTTTTTTACACAAAAACATTTCACTTGCACCTATCACAGAATTACTTGTTTATACCCCACATATTTTTATAATTTTTTTTTAATATTTACACTATGCTGTAATTTTCCCACTAAAATACTCTTTACATAATACCAAATAGGCGCTATGCAAAAAACAAAAAAACAAAAAAAAAACAAAAAAGAAAAAAAAGAAAAAAAAAAGGTAAAACACAAATGGGGGCTTTCACTTGATTATTCCTCTAATGAGGCCTCGTTTGGGAACCCTCCATTTTAGTCAAAAAGTCAAAAAGTTACTAAATTAGCCAAAAAACCAACAACTCATACCAAAAAGTTAAAGATTCTCTTTTCTCTCTACTTTTTGCACATCTTTTCGTAAAAAGCTAAAAAGTCATCCTAAACATACTAGTTTTTTTTAGCTCATATTTTAACTAAATAGCCAAAAAGTTACTAAATTAGCCTGTTCCCAAACGGGGCCTACTAAATCTTCAAAGCCCACACATCCTTGACAGTTGAAGCCCTATAGAATTCCATAGTACTTTCCTGATAATACACAAAAAGGCGAAGGTGTTTTATGTAATTTTACTGAAATAGCTCACCAGCACAAACCCTAGATTTAGCCCTCTCTATAAATTCCACACAAAACCCTGAATTTTCTCTTTACTCTGCAGGCAAAAATGTGGAAGCGAGGTTAGTTCATCTCTCTCTCTCTCTCTCTCTCTCTCTCTCTCTCTAGACGTATATGTATGTATGTATAGTTTTCATGGTTTTTGGGTGATTGTAGGGCGTGGAGGATTGGCGGGGAACAAGTTTCGCAAATTGCTGGTCTGCCGATGGTGGCGACAGTGAACTGTGCTGACAACACTAGAGCGAAGAATCTCTACATCATTTCGATGAAGTGTATCAAAGGAAAACTCAACCGCTTTCCCTTGGCATGTGTAGGAGATATGGTGATGGCCATTGTGAAGAAAGGCAAGCCTGATCTCAGGAAAAAGGTCATGCCAGCTGTCATCGTCAAACAACACAAGCCCTGGCTTCGAAAGGACGGTGTTTTTATGTACTTCGAAGGTCTCTATCATCAAACTCTATGTTTTTTTTGTTGATTTTACTGATTGTGATATCAAATCTGTTTGTTTTGTACTTTTATGGTTACTTTTTTATGGATAATTTATTGTTGATTATACTAATTGTGATATCAAATCTGTTTGTTTTGTGCTTTTATGGTTACCCTTTTATGCTTCTTAAAAGGGTTTATTTTAATGTTTCTTGTTGATTATATTGATTGTGATTTGAAATGGGTTTGTTTTCTGCTTTTCTGGTTACTTTTTATGCTTCTTAAGGTTGTGTTTGGTTGAAGATTTGATGAGGGAAATGGAAAGGAAAAGTGAAATAGAAAGAAAAGGAGTAAGTTATGTTTGGTTGAGTTGGAAAATAGAGAAAGAAAATAGGATAAGTGACCCAAAAATATAAAAGGTGGGATTGCATTTCCCTCTTACTTTTTTTTACCCTGTGTTTTCCATTATAACCAAACAAAATGTGAGATTGCATTTCCTTTCTCCTTTCCATTTCTCTCATTAAATCCTCTATCCAAACACAGCCTAAAGGGTTTAATATTGAGTTATTTAGGTATTAATTGGATGACTATTAGTTGTATTTCTTTATACAAGTTGTTTATAGATTTATGCACTTGGTTGATTATACTAATTGGAATTTATTGTATGTTAGTTGTTTTGCTTCTTAAATCTACTTGTTCAATTGTCTGCTGGGCTATGAAATTTTAGAACAACATGATATGGTAAAGAATGGTATGCTATGCTGGTAAAGTGGCATCTTGATAAGTGAATTTATCATTCACTAATGATAATCTGGTGCTTCCTGAGACCAACTACATTAAATGTCAATCATATTAGATCGAGTGGGTTGTTATCTCTTAATCTGTACCTGCTCTGTCGTGGTCTGATACATTTCATCATTTTCCTTTTTTGTTTCTTAATCTCTTCTTTGTCCTCACTCTGTCATGATTGATTATTTACTACAAACATCTATTTGGTTTTCATTTTCCCTTTTCTCATTTTGGAATCCAAGTTTAATAATGAGCTTAAGGGGAATATATTTCTTCCTGGTTATTTCTGCTGGTGATGTGGTGTGAGAATTATATTATCTATCTAGGGTTTCTCTACACTTCCCAAACCCAGCTAAATGTGCATTACCAATCTTGCCCTATATTGGATGCTAAATCTATTTATCAACCTTGTCAAGATTGGGATATGTGAGCCTGAGTCTATCATCATCTTCTTTAACCTGTCACAAGCACTAATTTTCTGAACCATTGGATTATTATGGTTTTGGGACTAATTTGATTTAACCTGTGTAGTTATCCTTCCAGTAAGGTTTCTCTTCAATAAATTGTCAATGTGTAAATTTTAAACTTGGCCATCCTCATTTCATGTCTTTTGCTTGTTTCTGCTATAAATTTGAGACTGTTACAAGCTTTTGAGGCTTAATTTGCAGAGGAAGAGCACATAATCTATGTTAGTTAGTGGACGTTTTTATGTGTTTCATATCTATTTTAACCTCCCTTCTGTAGCTTTATTCCTTGAAAATCCATGTTTATTGTTTTGGATGCATTAATTTTTGTCAAAGAGTCTCAAGTTGGTCCACAAAAGTCTCTTTTTGTTACTTTCAGTTAGTTTATAAAAGCCTTTTTTGCTTGTTGTGTGACTGGTGCCCTTTCCCTTCAATCTTATCTTCTTTAAAAAACCAAAATTGGATTGTTCAATCATTCCAACAGTGAGCAAATATAACCAGACTAAGTCAGGTATCCTTCTTTATGTGTGGTTGATACAGTTACATGTATGGAAAATCAACTGTGTCTATCGTTACAGATGTGATGATGCTCCTTAAGATCACATTTGCTCCATTTAGGCCTTACATGTCAATTGTTTAATATATGCAATTGGACCATTTTCTAGGAAGTAGTTGTGCATATACGCAATTGGAAACCCAATTGTGTTGTATTTATGCCTTTTGTTATCAATATTGTCTTATTATCTCATCTACCCACTCTCCATTGCAATTGTATTGTTGTAATTTTCTGCTTCTTATGTAATACTTGGCTTACTTGCTAGTGTGAGCAGTTCTAACATAAAAGTTTGCTTAGATCAAGAAAAAATTATTTGGATTTCCACAAGCTTTAATTTGCCTTTACAGTTCTTTATTTGATGCAATTACTAGCTTGGGAAAAAATGTCTATTGTTTCAGATGCAGTTATGCTTTTCAAAGCATCTAAAGTTGGTCCACAATAGTCTGTTTTTGGTACTTCCAGTAACTTTATATGAGGTTTTTTTTTTTATTGCTGAGTGGCTAGTTGAGATTGTTAACTAAGTATTTATTTTTCTTTTCCAAGAATCAATTAAATGTTCTTTTCGATGTTGCTAACATATACTTTTTGCATTATTGCAGATAATGCTGGTGTCATTGTTAATCCAAAAGGAGAAACGAAAGGTAAGTTCTCATTTTAACAAATTTAACTCAATAAAATTTTTAAAGCAAATTAAGAGATATTCCCATGAACATATGGTTGATTGATACATTATTGGCTACCCTTTTATGTTTGAACTGTTAAGAAAAAGAAGAGTCTTTTGTGGCATTTGGGCCTATTATTAGTCTTTCTGATTTTTCTATTTGGTAGAAGTTCCCATTCTTTATTTAAATTGTGTATAGCCTTTTCTCCCCCTTCTCCCTTTTTAAAACTAAATTCCCAAACTAAAGCCTTGTTTATTTGTATGTGTTTTTCTTGTTTCTTTGCCTTATTGTAAGGAGAGAATTGGTGGTTGTTACATTTTGCGTCCTTGGAAGGTCCTATCGATCAACATTGGCTTGTTATATGCTTCCTATGTTGTCTGAACAAATAGAAAATGTCATATTTTATGCTTTGAATTTTTCAAATTATTGGTTCTGGCAAGGAGTATTTTGAGTACAATTTTTTGAATATTCTCGGAATCTGTAATAACCCCGGTCCGTAATTAGCTACTAATTCGTAATTAAGAATGCTAACTAAGTGTTTAGAATGGAATTATGTGTTATTGTTAATTGTGATATGTGCTTTTTAGTAATTTGTGCATATCTATTTGATTTGAAAATTATTTGTCATGATTTCTACTTGAATCTGAAATTGTTAGCCTAAATGCTTTCAGAAACCGAATTGAGCACATGGATTGACTAATTAGAATTTTAGAACCATCTGAAAAGTTTTGTTAAAAAAAAAAAATTTGATTTAGTTAAGTAAAATAGCATGTGATTAAATTGAGCCTTAACTGGAACTATTTTATTTTGATTAATTGAGTCATGTGCTAACCTTGATTAATTAAGGCTACTTGTGTTTGATTAAAATGAAGCATGATTGGTACCTAATCTAATCTTATCCATGAGCCAAGATGTGATTTAGTGTATAATGTGTTGAGGCATTTTGGTGGTGTTGAGTGTAAGGGATTAAAACCCTTATGTGTGTGTGTGTGTGTTGAGAGGTTGCATGAGTGTGCACGTGTAGTGTGCTCAAGAAGTGAGGTATGTGTGTGTACTTTCAGCCGAGTGGGAGAGTTTTGTATCATTCTCTTACTCCTTTGGTCCTCTATGTTGAGAGAGTTTGGCTTTAGAGAGAGAGAGTTTAGTTAGAGAGTGTGAGAGTGAGCTCTAGAGGTTGAAGAAGAGGAAGGAAATTGGGATGATTCACCCACACACTTCTGAAATCAGGCTCTAGGTAAGAACCTAAGCTGTAATGCATGTAGATAATGTGTTTAAATGTTGAACTCATGAAGGTACCTTGATCATTTGCATGTATTTCACATGGGTTTGCTATGAAGATGAAGAATTTGCTCATGATTCCTACATGCATGGAAGTAGGAGTGTTGTATCATCTTTTTTATCATAAAATTTATTATTATGTTGATCTTAGGCCACGAAATTAGCATGCATCCATGTTAGATCAAGTTTTGAAAGCAAAATTCCATGTTTGAAGGGTTTTGAAAAACCATGAAAAGAGTTGAAAAATATTGCATGAAGAAGTTTTGGTTCAAACCTTTCAAGAATTGATGAGTTTTTGAATAATAGATGTTTCTAGGGTCATGTATTGAAGTTTTCTAAAGCTATTTTTGTGTGTTCGATCAAATCATGCAAGACCCTAAGGTTTGAGGGTGGTTTGGAAGCCATTTTTGTTAAGCTTACTGCCTAGAAATTTACAGTTGGCTCGAGCGAAGAAGTGGTGGCTTGAGCCAATATTTCGAGCTCTCAGAATTTTGAACTCTGCAAAAGCTGGCTCGAGCGAAGAAGTCTTGGCTAGAGCGAGCTCTGTTTTTGCCTTTTGCTGGCTCTAGCCAAGAAAAGCTGGCTCTAGCCACTAGCTTATTTTCAACATGTTTTCAAAAGATGTTTTAAGTGCATATCTTCACACCCATCTCTTTATGGGCATTCTTAGGCATGATTTATGAGCCGTTAAAGATTAATAAGCTAAGAAATAACATAAGTAAGTGAATTAGAAAATATGTGTTGAATCCGAGTATATGGGCAATATGAACAAGCTATGTGACATGGAATGAATAGGAAATTAAAATAAGAAAGCTAAGCCATGTATGACCACATGAATTAGTAATAATGAGGTTATGGATTAGAAACACACTAAGTGAAGAATGTACTAAGTTATGAGAATTAAGAGTGTGTTTTGAACAATGTGTTAAGGAAGAACAAGAATCAAAATAATGTATGCTAAACCGTGTTGGCCACTTGAATGTGTAATGATAAGACATGCTTGTGTTATGTATTTTGTGATGGTAGGTCAAGACTCGAGAGTTGATTGACTGTTGCAGGAAACCACTATGAGTAACGTTATTGTAAAGATACGTTCATATGACTTACGTTCCAAATGAAATATGATAAGTTCTGATTTCTAAAATGATGTCTGTTTTTGTGAACGAATATTCCATTTTTAAAATCTATTATGGCATCCATAGATAGTCCCAAGTCATGGGGGATGGCATGAAAATGCGGGTCCATGACATACAAGTAATTACAAGATCTCGTTAGCCACTTCATCGTGGTGATATGTGTTTAATCGGTATCCGGAACCGATTACTCTAGTCGGAAGACATTATGTGTTATGTTCTATGGAATGTACCATTATTATGTTCTGATACAAGAATGATTATGCTATGATTTGTTTTATGTTTATGATATGTTCGGATTTCGTTCACTAACCCCTTTACCTAATGTTATTCACTGGGTTTTAGCTCACAGTTTGTATATATATATTATAGGTGAGCATTCTGGAGTTCGAGCCTGAAGGCTTTTGTCTGGATCTGTGTTCCGTTGTTAGCCAACCATTGTGCCTCATGTGGAGGTTCCCGAAGCGTCCTATGTTTCAGTTCTGTAGTTTCTGTTTATATAAGACTTGTTTGATGTCGTTGGCTGCACTTAAATACTGTAATGTGTGTGGGTATAATGTATGGTTGACTACCGGTTTTGTATATAAAGTTTTAAATATTCTGTTTCATATAAGTCAGCACAACTCATTGGACAACTATCTTTATGTATTTGCTTCCGCTAGCCCCTTAATTTTGTTAATCTGTTCAGAGGCCTTTGGTAATTCAAGGATTACTGGCCGGCTACGATGCTAAACCTATAGGGGCAAGTTTGGGTCGTGATAGAATCATTTCTAGTAGGGAATTGTACGTTCAATCAACTTGGCTGTTGATGTGATATTAATTATTTATTGGTGTTTTGGTGAGAGGCCCCTCAATGAAATCAATTCACCAAAGGAAATTTGAGCTTTATGAAATTCAAAATATCTTATTATGGATGGTAAATCAATTCATGGTTAATGAGAAATTCCTGGAAGCAATGTGGATACCAACATAATTTTTTTGGGGACCTTGCAAATTAAAGACCTTCCTTGCACTGCCGACTTACTGCTTCTCACACCACCTTTAAATGAGGGGTTTGTTTAACAATTTCCCATTCACTCTTTATTCCAGTGTGAGTTTGTTTTTTTTTTTTGTTTTTTTTTATTTTTTTTATTGTATATGTATCTAACCACTTGTTTCATGGTGGTTTCAAGATCTATTATTACGGGGTCCAATTGGGAAGGAATGTGCTGACCTGTGGCCTAGGATTGCTAGTGCAGCCAATGCTATTGTCTAAGTTCTGAACTGAAAGGGAAGTCGAAAGACTTGAAGAAGTGTTAGAAGAACTAAGCAAGTGAGCTAGTGCTATGGATAATACCCATGAGACATTTTTTTGGGGGATAAATCCATAGCACAACTTCACTTGCTTAGTTTTTCCAACGTTTCTTCTAGTCTTTCGACTTCCCTTTTAGTTCAGAACTTAGACAATAGCATTGGTTGCACTAGCAATCCTAGGCCACAGGTCAGCACATTCCTTCCCAATTGGACCCGTAATAGCAGATCCTGAAACTACCATGAAGCAAGTGGTTAGATACATATACAATAGAAAAAAAAACAAACTCACACTGGAATAAAGAGTGAATGGGAAATTGTTAAGCAAACCCCTCATTTAAAGGTGGTGTGAGAAGCAGTAAGTCGGCAATGCAAGGAAGGTCTTTAATTTGGGAGGTCCCCAAAAAAATTATGTTGGTATCCACATTGCTTCCATGAATTTTTCATTAACCATGAATTGATTTACCATCCATAATAAGATATTTTGAATTTCATAAAGCTCAAATTTCCTTTGGTGAATTGATTTCATTGAGGGGCCTCTCACCAAAACACCAATAAATAATTAATATCACATCAACAGCCAAGTTGATTAAACATACACTTCCTTACTAGAAATGATTCCGAGAATATTCAAAAAATTGCACTCAAAATACTCCTTGCCAGAACCAATAATTTGAAAAATTCAAAGCATAAAATATGACATTTTCTATTTGTTCAGACAACATATGAAGCATATAGTAGGCCAATGTTGATCGATAGGACCTTACAAGGACGCAAAATGTAACAACCACCAATTCTCTCCTTACAATAAGGCAAAGAAACAAGAAAAACACATACAGATAAACAAGGCTTTAGTTTGGGAATTTAGTTTTAAAAAGGGAGAAGGGGGAGAAAAGGCTATACACAATTTAAATAAAGAATGGGAACTTCTACCAAATAGAAAAATCAGAAAGACTAATAATAGGCCCAAATGCCACAAAAGACTCTTCTTTTTCTTAACAGTTCAAACATAAAAAGGGTAGCCAATAATGTATCAATCAATCATATGTTCATGGGAATATCTCTTAATTTGCTTTAAAAATTTTATTGAGTTAAATTTGTTAAAATGAGAACTTACCTTTCATTTCTCCTCTTGGATTAACAATGACACCGGCATTATCTGCAATAATGCAAAAAGTATATGTTAGCAACATCGAAAAGAACATTCAATTGATTCTTGGAAAAGGAAAATAAATACTTAGTTAGCAATCTCAACCGGCCACTCAGCAATACAAAAGAAGCCCCATATAAAGTTACTGGAAGTACCAAAGAGAGACTATTGTGGACCAACTTTAGATGCTTTGAAAAGCATAATTGCATCTGAAACAATAGATATTTTTTCCAAAGCTAGTAATTGCATCAAATAAAGAACTGTAAAGGCAGATTAAAGCTTATGGAAATCCAAATAATTTTTTCTTGATCTAAGCAAACTTTTATGTTAGAATTGCTCGCACTAGCAAGTAAGCCAAGTATCACATAAGAAGTAGAAAATTATAACAATACAACTGCAATGTAGAGGGGGTAGATGAGATAATAAGACAATATTGATAACAAAAGGCATAAATACAACACAATTGGGTTTCCAATTGCGTATATGCACAACTATTTCCCAGAAAATAGTCCAATTGCATAAATTAAACAATTGACATGTAAGGCCTAAATGGAGCAAATGTGATCTTGAGGAGCATCATCACATCTATAACGATAGACACAGTTGATTTTCCATACATGTAACTGTATCAACCACACATAAAGAAGGATACCTGACTTAGTCTGGTGATATTTGCTCATTGTTGGAATGACTGAACAATCCAATTTTGGTTTTTTAAAGAAGATAAGACTGAAGGGAAAGGGCACCAGTCACTATAGACACCCCATTTTTGACCGTCCTCAAGACTTGGACGTCACCGCTTGAACACCCGGTGATCATCCTTGTTTGTGTTTGTCATGAGTTCCCGGAGGTCTCGGCTACGCGCCTTGCCTCAGGATTTCTCGACTCGACTGTTTTGTGTTTAGTTTTGCACCAAACACTTGTGTTTTGCCTTGGAGGGGCAGAGAATGGCTTGTGGACCATCTCTACACTCCACCGGCCATGGCTTGAGGCCACCGGCTGTGTTTTGTTGCCATCGGCCAAGTGTTTGGCCGGCTGGCACTATAGATGGTCGACCGGCCATCCTTTTTGGTCGAATTGCATTTTTGGCCAGCCGACTACTGTGCATCTGCTTTTGCAGATATTTTTATGCTAGCTGGCATACACTTGGCTCCCCTCTATACACGTGTATGGAGGGATCTCCTTCTTGTTAGCTTGCCTTGAAAGCTTTACAAGATTGAGTCTTCTATAAGAGGAGGCCTCTTCTCCCTCTTTTAGGTTAGACATTATTTTCCAGAGAGTTCTGGTTTTAGGGTTTGAGTTGTGTATCTATCCTATATCTATACCTCCCTCTCTTTTGTGTTTAGTGTGTGTTTTGCCTTACTTTTGTGCACAAACACCCACCATCACACCTTCCTTTAGCTACTGAGGTACTAAGAGGCTGTTCTTGAAGTTTTGGAGCTGGTTGAGCTCAAAGAACTAGCTAGTCCACCATTTGTGAAGAGGGTCTACAAGGGTAACATTCTTGCTCTTTTTACCCCATTTTTGCATAGTTTTTTTTGACTACCTTACAACTATTTTTAGACTTGGTGTATAACATATAAAAGTCTTTTTTTTGCCTACTCTAAATAGTTGTTTAAGAGTGTTTTGTGGTTTGAGGTTGTTTAATCCCTCTTAAGCCTTGTTAGGCTCCATTTTTGTGCATTTTTGGTAAGCTCCGGGACCATTGTGTTTGGGCCTCCTCTCCTTGTGGTCCTAAGAAGGAGAGGGCCACCCCCTCTCCTTGTTGTCCTTGAAAAGGGCCATTTTAGCCTCTTGAGAGAGCATCTTGTTTAGGTTCATGTTAGCCATGCCTTAACTAATTTTTGTGCTTATTATGTCATAATATAGATCTATTTTTGCTTGGTTTAGACACACCTTGCATGCCTTGCATACATGTCTTGTAATGCCATCATTTAGCCTTGACATGTCTTATGCTTTGAGCCCTTGTTCTAGCCTGTTTTTGGCCAAGCTTTGTGAAGCTCCCATGTTTGTTTTGGTATGCTTGAAGTTTGTTTTGGGTTGCTTTGGTCGACCATGGCATGCTTTGTATAGCTACCTTACATTTTGGCTTGTTAGCCTTGAGTTTTGGACCATGTTGCATGCTTGGCTTGTCTTTGTTTAGTTGGTTTGAAACCATTTCTAACATGATTTTCAGAGCTTATGTGCATGCCATTAGTCCATGTTTGCATCTTCTTAAATGTGTTTGAGAGTTGCTCTTTGTGCCTAAATGATGGACTATGTTTATATGCATGCTTGTATGTGTATTTGGCTCCATTTCCTTAGCTTTTGGCCACTATTTTGGGCTTAGTATAGAGCTGTCCAATTAGTGTAAGTCCCTCATTTGCATATTATTGCATGCTCTCCTTGTATGTTGTTGCATATTTGTGTGTTGTTGCATGATTGAAGTTTCATGATTGAATGAAGTCACATGCTTGCTTGTATGCTTGAACACCCACATTATGTCTTGCATACTTGTTGGTTGCATTGCTTCATGCCTTGTATGCTTCTTTGCATTTCCATGATTGCATGCTAGCTCATATGCCTAGGTTGCATCACATTGGCACGCATGCTTAACCTCTTGAATTGATTGTGACAGAGGTTGAGCCCCATTGTTTGTTTATGTGCATTTCACTCCACATTGAAAATGCTCAACTTGGTTTCTTGGGCCATCATGCATTGAAATGCGCAATTGATGGTCTGAGAATCGAGGCCCACCCCCCTTTGAGTCATAAATATGATAAGGAGTGTGGTTGGTGCATACATTGCTTGAAATGCATTGCCATGCTATGTTTTGCCCTCTGCTGCTGTCAAAAACAGATTCTGCAGGAAGTTTTGGCCGGCTGCCCATCTCCAGTGCCGATCGGCCATCCATCAGTGGCTGATAGCTTAATCAGTGGCCGATGACCATTTCCCTTGGCCGGTGGCCATTCTTCCTAGCCGGTGGTGTTTCACAGTGTGCAGAGAGCATATCCCGGGACTCGTGCAGTCTTCAGAGGAGGATAACAGTCAAAGCAGAGGCATCTTATGCATAGCAGTGGCTTTCTGAGCAGAGCCGAGGACACATTGCATTGGGCCCTCTTCCAGAGGCTGTCTACAGTTTTTTTAGTTAGCTTAGTTAATTTGCTTAACTAGTTAATTGTCTGTAATATTTTAATTAGCTTGTAGGTTAGTTAATTGTATTATTCTTTCGATCCCTCCGAGCAAAGGCAAATTTATAATAAGTGTGGCGCGTTTGTGCATGTCTTCCAACCCCCACTTCTTTCTCCATTTTACTTACCTGCTTTTGATGGTTAGTATTAGGGCATACTTACTTTAGCATACCTTATGCTATGCATGCGTGCATCATTCATCAGTATTGCATGCACCGGGCCTGGCGCATCATGCTAACTGCATAGTATTTCAAATCTAACTTGAATACATGCTATTTGTGCATTTCACATGCCATCCTAGGATTAGCCGAGCCTATGCTAGTGGCATTCTGTATGCGTTGCATTAGCCACTTGACATGGACTTGGATTATGCATGATTACTAACATGTTCTTTGTTTTGGCTCGGAGTACTAGGTAAGCTTTTATGCTTTAGCATATTGCATGCGTGTGAGTGTTGCCATGATAGCATGCTTACCATGTGGCTAGATGCTTATTTGATTAAACTACCTGAATGCTTGTGGGTGAAGGTTGGATTGTTTGAGTTGGGATAACTCGTTGAAATTCGTGTTTTAGCCTACTTGCGAGTAGCAAAATCTCAAACCATTTCCTAAACGAAACGGATATGCAATGCTTTGTTCCAAATTAGGCGATCTAGTCTATACTTGTTTTGCTGTGCGCATCACATAGTAATTCTAGCTAATTAATAGGAATAAGAACACATGTGTTTTCAAAAACAAGATATCAGGGTTAGTAGAGGCCGATCTTTGATCGGGCGAGAGGGGGTGCTCATAGCTGACCTTCCCCAATCGTATCCAACTTCCCGAGCCGAGGCAACTTTGGTGATGATGGACGCGTGGCCTTAGGCAAACAAGTCAGGATTTCCTAAATTTCTCCATAAAAAAATATTTAGGTGGCGACTCTGTATCTGGCAAAGCAGTCCATGTTTGGCACTTCTTTCAAAATTTGTTTTCTCAAAACGATTTGTCGAATTTGGACTCTTTGATTCAGATTTAGAACCGTGACACAAATTGAGTCCGAACTGTAGTAAGGCCCAAGGGCGCGTCTACAGTTTCTGGCGACTCCGCTGGGGATTTAGAGAGCTTGACTCGAACTCGTGATATCTTGTTTTGACTACACTTATGTGTTTCTTTGCATTGCATGTGCATTAGTGCGCCTAGGACACCGTGTTGGCCATCTGCTATTCCTGAGTGATTTACCGGTGGCTCACTTCGAGAAGCGTGCCATAAGGCTGACCGGTTGCGGGCTCTGCCAGTATGGGAACACAAACCCCGGTTTTACCGGGGCACCCTTTTGACCATTCGACCTAGTGCATATCGGAATCCATAGTGACCATTCCGAGCTAGGACAAGTTGCCTACCCGATATTAGGTTGTTTGAAACCGCTGTGTGCATAGTGAAACCCTAGCTCCTGACAAAATAGGACAGGGAAACCCTACCCTAACATAGGGGTGTTTTGGCTCTTTTACTTGCTATATGCTCTAGAGTGTATCTCTATAGGAATGCGCATATCAGTTTACAAGTTTGAGTATAAGGCCTGAGGACACCAGTATCAATTTGTGAGAATCAGTTATATCTGTAGATGTCCGATTCAGTGTTTGGGGCAGTGATTCTAGGGAATAATGATCAGTAGTAGAGTACGGTTGTCCGGCTACACCTGTGTTTGATCCGTTTGGGCTGAAATGCTGCTTGTTTTTCCTTTTAGTTCAGAGAGTTGATACAGAATAGCTAGTGTTCCCCCTTGCTGAGGCAAGATAGATATCTAATTCTTCAATCACCGTTCAGTACGGCGGACTTATCATGACGCAGAATTCGGAAGAGATTGTGGTTATGACAGCCGCATTAGATCAAGGAATCACTTTGCAAAGTGAGACCAATGTCGATGTGCCACATCCACCCAGGTCGCCTGCTGCGCATCCGATCTGGGCCCCCCAGTTGTATCAGACTCGTGAGCCCACCACATTCGAATTGATAGGGATGATAGGTGACCTCCAGAGGTCCGTGGCAGATTTTGCTTACGGGATGTCGGCTTCGCCACCACCTGCACCATATGCCGGAAATTTTGTATCACAGGAGCCCCCGCTATTGGGACGGATTGTAATCGAGCTTAGCCAACTAGAGGTTGCCTCTGGTTGTGGCAATGACGTGTCAACATCAACCCAAACCCTCGATCAGGCTGAGGCCAGAGGCAAGAACAAAATGGAGGCAGATGCCGATCCCATTGAACAACTGCTATGGGCAGTCGAGGCTTTGAAAGCCGGGGGGATGAGTAAACAACAGGTATTCGTAGTCGTAGCCAAGGCTGTAGATGATGTTTTCCCCACTCCAACCAAAGGCAGTACAAGCCAGTCAGAAAATCGAGATAGGCCCCGTCATGCCAGAACAGTTCCTTTCACTCCCAACCCTACACCTGGGAAAGATCAGAAGGTCAAGGCAGTGCCTGCCGACCCTTTCGCTAGTGCGTCTAGCAAGAATACTCAGACTTCAAAGTACCTGCATCGAGGGTGCAGGGTCTTCCATGCTCTCTACATGCCGTTGTCTAAGGCACTCCAGATCCTGGCCAAAAGAGGGGATCTTAAACCCCTCGAGCCTCGGCCTCTCTCGAAGAATCTTCCTCTCACACATGATGCTACTTTGTACTGCGCGTACCACCAGCAAACTGGTCATGCTACCGATAATTGTTTCCGCTTTCGTCATGAGGTGCAAGATTTGATTGACAATGAGGTTATCCTCCCTCCCACCTCAGCCAAGTTTGTTACTACCCAGCTATTGGATTTTGAGGATACTGTGAGTATGTGATCGGGGTTGGACCACCTGTGAGTGACGCCCGGTATTTTTGATGTGGCGTCTGGCACGCATTTTTGAGCATCCGCGCATACTAGTTTTGTAAATACGGGCTTGGGTATCGAGTTAGTTTTCTGGTTTTGTTTTGAGTCTGTCTCATCGTCTTGAGTCAGTCCTTTTTGCTTAAGGGTCTGTCCTTTTATAGCGAGTCAGTCCCTTTGAATAGAATGTCAGGTGATTCCAGGGTTGTTGCCTCGAACACCATTTTGTTTTGTAACCACCCTTTTTGCTTCCTTTTTTTAGTCCGTCTCTGCTGTGGAGCCAGTTGCAATCAGGAAATTTGAATGAAACAGCTGCGGCTATCATGTTTTCATGCTTTTTTGTGAGCTCGTTGTGCCAGAGGATTAGAATGAAATGACGGGGCATCTCATTTACTCTTCTGTGCTCTAAACTCATTGTAATGACCTGAGTTTTTCAAAACTTTTTGAACGCTGCGGTGAAAACGAAAAGGAAGGGATTCCTCGGGTTTTGCAAAACTTTGATCAATTTGAGAGAAAGATAAGCATGCTAAGTCTTTAATGAATGAAATCATGCTTGTTAGCTTGAGTACTGAGAAGGACCTTAGCTTGATCCAGATTGGTTCCACACTATCTTCAGCGCGAGCGATTTGTCGCTTTCGTAAAAACTTTCAAAAACAAAATGTTTTGCACAGTCCTGTGAAGACCTGTGTGGAATCGCTCTCGAGATTGTGCAGCCTAGGATCGCTCTCAGCCTCAAGATTCAATCCGTTTGTTTCCAAACCTTGAACCCATTCAGAATGTTCAACGGTCAGCCGCTATGTGAGGCCTGTGTGGCCAGGTTTGGAGCAGCCCTCGAACAAGAGGCACCAAAGTTAGATCAAGAGATCAGACGTCGTCAACAGAAGCTTGCAAAGCTAGAACAGAAGCACCCCTCAAACTAGGGGCAAAAATGTCCGATATGTTTGAAGAGCCGAAGATGGGTCTTTTTGCAAATCAATACAACAGCCACTTTTCTGAGTAGGAAGAGCTTCAATCTCAAAACCATTTGGCATGGACTTGTTACACTTTTTACCCTTTGAGAGGCTCACTGGGTCGAAAACCCGGAAGGGCGACCCAAGCAAAAGTTAGAACAAGGAAAAATAAAAATACCAAAGAAAAATACGAAAGAAAAAGAAAAAAGAAGAAGAAATACAGAAAATATATAAAAAAAGAAAAGAAAAGAAAAACAAAGCTCGCAAGGTCGAAAACCCGCATCGGGCACCTTGGCAAAAGTTAGAGCCTAAAAAGTGAAGGTTAAAATACCCGAGTGTACCTTAACCGGAACTATGTAAGGCTTGATTCCCATGTTTGGGATACGTAGGCAACTTCATCCTGAAGTCCAGCCCCCAATGCTTTCATAGCGACTCAATCCATGTAATGGTTTTGATCATCCTCGCCTTCTCTAAATCCGATAGTTCGGTTGTGACACCAAAACTACGTAAGGCTTGATTCCCATGCCTGGGATACATAGGCAACTTCATCCTGAAGTCTAGCCACCAACGCTTTCAAAGTGATTATGTCCATATGTTGGTTCTGGTCGTCCTCGTCTTCTCTGTAACCGGGAGTTTGGTCGTGATCATTACTAATGAAGACTGCTTACAAAATGTTGCGGCATTATCCAAACAAGGGGCAACTTTCCGTTGCCGTAAGTTGCCACGAGTCGCCATTCAAACCAGGGCAACTTTCCGTTGCTGTGCAGCTCTTTCAAGCAAGGGGCAATTTTCCATTGCCTCCGATCCGAGGTTGCGCATCTCAAGAGTAAGTTCCATGCTCGTTGAGCATTGACCGTTTGCAAAAATAGTTTTTAAGAATTTTTACTGAGGTTGACTAATTTTCTCAAAAATTATTCTATCTTTTCCAAAACTGGACCATTTTCTTGGACCCAAAAAAGGAAAATTTTCAGTACTCATAGCCTGACTTGTATGTTTTTCAAATAAAAAATCGAACAAGTATGTTAATCCGACTCTCATTTTGGTCAAAACTGTTTTAGTAGAAAACCAAAACAAAAATGGTCAAAGTGATGAACTAAGGGCACAGTTGAGTCAGGCTTCCTGTCTTTCCTCCGTCGCTAGCATACTTGCCAAAAAGGGCACCACTGAAGCTGTCAATAAAGGGCCGAAAGCTCTCTCACCCTCCAAGCAATGAGGTATCAGGCCAAGTGCGAATTACAATTTGGAATGGATCAAGATACTCCATCCGGAACATCAACTAGACGTCCCAGGAGGAAATAGCCGCGAGCTAATAATGTTGGGCGTGAACCTACGACTTCATATTCATCTATCAATCATTCTAAGGAGGGATGGAAAATGAGAGAATAAAGAATAGAGAGATGCACGATGAGAGAAAAGTAAGGAAAAGGGTTTTAAGAGAAAAACCGAGCCTGAGGGCCGAGTGATGTGAGAAACACAAATGAGAAAGGGTGGAAAATAACACCCGGAGGAACTGGCTCCTCGTGATTTGAAGTCTCTCATTTTTGTAACACATCCGTGTGTCGTGACTTTTGTTTGTTTACCTCAACTTTTGTTTTGAGTCTTTTCCAAGCATGTCTTGTTGTGGTTAGGTCGTGTACCTTTTGTTCGAGTCGTTCTCGCTGCGTTCAGTTGTAGGCTCGATACCCCGGTTGAAAACCCTTCTTTATTTTCAAAAAATCATTTGTGCTCAGAGTGCTATGCCATTCTCTACATTTATGCGAAGCAAAAGAAGAAAGGGGAAAATTTGGGGCATCTGAGTGTGCTTCAACTTCAGCCGGTTCCAACTTCGTATTCTGTCTTGTCAGATGGGACTGTTTGTTTAGGATCCGCCGTGTGCAGAATAAACAGAATGGCCCGTATGCAGATTAATCCCCAGTAGAGTATGGGCCGAGTGTTCAGAACGAGCAGTGGTTTGTATGGGTTATTTTGCTGTTGGCTGATTCATTACTTGGTTATTACGATGCAAATGGTTGATTTTCAGACAAAAGATCAATCTCATCTACATTGAGGTGTAATATGATGCAATGCAATACTATATATGAAATGTACAAAATATAACACTTTTTCAGACAAAAAGTTTGTTTCATTTCATTATCTTTTTCAAGTACAAAGCTTTGGAAACAAAAACCTGCCTGCGGCAGTGCAAGGTACTCTAGCTACCAGCAAAAAAAAGAAAGGAAAAGTACAAAGCAAAAAAGAAGAAAAACAACAAAAATCTGGATCAATGTCAAAAAGCCTCAGGCCTAGGGGTCCGTCCTCGTCCTCTTTCTGGACGAAGGTCTAGGAACATCGTCATCAACATCGTCATCTGAGTCTGAGCCTGAGCCGTCTCCGGTCTCTTCCTCAGATGACTCTGCCTCTGCCTCTGCCTCGGACTCATCATCATTGTCAGGGACGGGTGCCTGAGAGCTACTCCCAACATGGGTGCGCCCCGCCTTGGTGCGGGGGTATACTCTGCTATCTCCTCTGGTGGGAGCAGAAGGTCTGGCTGGAGCACCTCCTACAATAAGGATCTGGAAAGGATGCTGAAAAGTACAAAAAGCGAATGCATCAGTATACTATGAGCAGTTTATCAGTGCAGAATGCAGTATATGAGTACAGTATGTGTATACTATGAGCAGTTTATCGCTGTAATGCGATATGAGTACATGTGTGTATACTATGCGAGCTTTTATCAAGATGCAGGATGAGTACAGTGTGTGTACACTGTGAGCGCTATCGCTGCGTAACGCCGTGTGAAAACAAGATGTATCAGATGCCGTGAGCGCAGTGTATCAGATGTTGCATTATGTATCAGAGTATGTGAAACAGTTTATGTATAGTTCGAGACCGTGGTCAGAAGAACATACCAGAATACTGTAAATGGATAGAAGGTCAAGGCTCTGCTGGAGCATCCCCATCACGGAAGCGGTCAGCTCCAGGGACTGGTGAGTGTACTCGGAAGAGGCCTGTAAAAGGGTTAGAAGTATCAGTATTCTGCGGAATATCAAATGAATTGAAATGAACTAACTGCGCAGAATGCAAAATACAGTAGTACATACCGGAGGCAAACCGTAGAACCTGACCAACTCATGATCAGCCGAAGGGGGAGCAATAGGGATCTGATAAGTCGCCCCACCACGCCCTCGACATGTCATCGCAGTGGGCAGTGCTGGCCAACTAGCCTCCCGCCCTCTCCGAACTCCACCCCTGCCACGGACTCGAGCTGTCCTCGATGTCCCTACTTCTCCTCCTACCCTAGCCGCCGGCGCCGCTGGCCTCTCTCTCTCTCAGCTCGACGACCACAGCTCAGAGGCCGCAAAATGAAGGTCCGGACGTACTCTGAGTAGTCCCCTATACCTCTGAAGCGGATCGCATCCCAGCCGATCGTGTAGTCGGCTATCTACTCTGGAGTGAATCTCTCGGTGTCCCTCATATGCTCAGGAGGGTGAACCGGGACTATCTGCTCCGGTAAACCTAGGGTCTGGCATAGGAAACGCTCACCCAGGTACCAAGCCCGACAGACTGGGCCCTCCAGCAAAATCCTAAAATGAGCAGTCTCCTCTGCATCGGCAAATCACTCCCGCATCACGGCTGGCAATGGAGCCCAAGGCTGCCAGGTGATCTGAAAATAAAATACAGTTTGTTATCTACTGTCATTTGAAAATACAGTGTAAAGAGAAGCTTAAAGGAACTGCAAGTTGAACATACCTCACCGAGGGTGATGGTGTCGAAGTAGCGGTGGAAGAAGGTAAATGTCTCCCGGGGCCTCCGCATGCACCTCACGTTGAAGCGGCGCGAGAACGGAACGACGAGAGAGGTCTCCACGTCTGGCACGGGCGCGAGCCTCGGAAAATAGGCATAGACCCACAACTGCAGAGTAAATACCAGTATGCTTATCAGATAAAGCAGAATACAGAACAAAAGCAGAAATTGCAAAGCAGTGTATTGTGCAGTGTATTGTGCAGGGTGTACAGCGTGTGCAATGTACAGTTAGTGTAAAGCAAAGTGCCTGTTTGGCACAGCTTATAATCAACTTATTCTAGCTTTCAACTTAATTTAAGCTATTTTGATGTGTTTGGTTTAGCTTATAGCTTATAGCTTATAGCTTATAGCTTTTTAGAAGTCAGAAATCAGCTTATTCATTGAGTGGGGCAGGAGATGCTTTAAGAATAAGCTGGAAATCAGCTTAAGCTGAAAGTTATAAGCTATAAGCTGTTTAAGTATAAGCTATAAGCAGTTTCCCACAGCTCTACCAAACAGCACTAAAGTATGTATGTGCCGTGTGTGCAGTATATAGTCAACATGAAGCAGATTACAGTGTGTGCTATGTACAGAGTACAGAAAATGTAAAGCATAAATGAAAAGTAGAAAAGAAAATGTACCTCCCAAGCTCGCTAGTAACCCCCGAGCAACTGTCTGCTGCAACGGGAGGCTGAGCTCATGTATCCGTATAAAGTGGCCAAGGCAGCGCCACCCCAGTCGTAGCACAAGATCTGTGTGACATCCATGAGAGCGCTCAGCAGGCAGAGGGGCACGGTGTTCGCCCGGTTGGCGAAGATAGTCATCCCCAGTAGAAACATAAGGAAGCCGTGCGTATATCGCTCCACCGCCTCCTGGGTCATCGGAGCCTCCTCAACTAAGGCTGGCTGAACCCTGAACTGGACCTCGAACCATGAGTACCTGACGAAGCTGGGATGCACGAGAGGCAGCGCCTCGCCAAGCAAGTAGATCTGAGCGGCCTCCCACTCGTTCATGTCAGTGTCAAAGGGGATCGGATCACCCCCTACCCCGATGCCGGTGAGCATTGAGAAGTCATAGGGAGTCATCGTCATATCTCCCGTAGCAGAGAATTGGAAGGAGTCGGTAGTGTCCTACCACCTCTCCACTAGAGCAGCAAGGAGAGGCCTGCTTGCAGTGAGGCGTGAAAGTCCCCTGCAGAATGCGCCGAACCCGGCCTGGTCCACGATGTGACGGACCGCATCTGGCAGCTCCATGTACCAATCTCGAGCAGCAATGTTCCCATACCCCTGGAAGGCATGGCAATCTCCCTGTTTTCAAGCAAACAATTGCGAAGCAATGCTAAATATACAGTTTTGAAAAGCATTTAGAATTGGTGATAATACAGTGTGTGTGTGTGTGTGCGTTTTCAAGTTCAAACAGACATCGTGTGCAGGTGTGCTCACAGCAAACTATAACATGTGATGTGTCAGCGTGTTTGGGTGGTTCAGTACAGATACAGCGTGTGTACGCGTTTTCAAGTTCAAACAGACATCGGGTGCAGGTGTGCATACAGTGAACTACAACATGTGATGTGTCAGTGTATTTGGGTGGTTCAGGGCCAATACAGCGTGTGTGCACGTTTTCTGATTCGAACAGATATCAAGTACAAGTCTGTTCACAGTCAACTACAGTATACAATGTATCAGTGTATCTGAGCTAAGTAATTAAAGGGCAGAATCTACTATGGCAGTTAAATGTTCTACATTGCAGAAAATGAAACAGAGGGAAGGATATACCTCGGAAGCGCCAAAAGACAGATGAGACGTCGGCTCGCGCAGGAGAAGCTCCAGTGGCATGCCCCTATCGAAACTCCTGAACTGGCGAAGATCGTTAGGAGGTAGCACGTGGATCGCCGACCGATAGGTCGCTGGATCGAACGGGCGGACGCTCAAGGGGAGGAGCTCGACCTCGGGGTCCATCTCGTGATCCGGGGGAGTCTCGCCCTGTGGAATATCATCCGCCATGTCAAAAGTGGTGAGAAAATGGCCGGAAGAGGGAAAACCGGGCTAGAATGTGAAAAGTCAACCCCGAGAGGGCGGAAAAAGGCCGGAAAAGTCAGATGTGGAAAAGGCACAAAGATCAAGAAAAACTTGGGGGAAACAAACCCCAAGAGGCGGAAATCGAAAAGGAGGCACCGAAACGAAGTTTCGTTCGGATGAAAATGTTCGAAACGCGAAGAACTTCGTGAATCAAACGTCAAAAGGGGCGCGAAAACCGAAGGAAACGGAGAATAGAGGCTCAAAAAATACTCTAGAGAGGGGGAGGGGGGATTTTCGGCCAAGAGAGAGTAAGAAAATAGGGTTTGAAACCGTATTTTAAAAGACCCAAGGCCAAAAGAGCAAACTGCCCCGAATCAGGCATGTTTGGCCGGTCGGCCACATTTTTTGCCGGCCGGCCAAATGTTTGGCTGGTGGAATGTTTTGATGGCCGGTGGATGGCCGGTGACCTCCCCTTATGACCGGTGAGCCTTCTACGACCTTGTTTGGGTCAGATATGTGGTTTGGGGCCTTCATTTCTCAAGATAGTGCAAGATAGTGCATTTCCAAAGCTCAACCGAACTCCGTTTTGACATCGGACCGTGTTTTTTTTTTTCGTGCGAAGCATTCAAGTACATGCGTGGCGTATCCTTTTTGTATCCTTTTTTCTCCTGAGAGATTCAAAAGTTGCCCTGCATGTATACGTTACAATGTTTTGTCGTGAAATGCGCGTTAGTTATACGCCGTCGCACTTGCACCGTTATGCACACATCTCGCATTGTCATGCGCATGCCATACTTGCGTTAGTGTGCACATTCTTGTGTCGCATTGTCATGCGCACTTCATTTGCATCATCATGCATTTCAAGGGACGTGCGTTGTAACGCACATTTGAGTTTAGCTTGCATTGTCGTGCATTCCAATAGTTTGCATCGCCATGCATTTCAAAAGCCGCGCGGTGTCGCGCATTTCAAGATTGTTTGCATTTGTCATACATATTGAAAGCCACGCGTTGTCACACGTTTCAAAATCATGCATCATTATGCATTTGCATTTCAAAAAAGAGAAAAAAAAAAAAAAAAACAACAACAACAACAACATGCATCATTTGCCTCCCAAAAACAAAAACTCAAAAACGTGCATATGTCATGCATTTCCCCTGTATATAGTGCATATGTCATGCATTTCCATTGTAAACAGTGCATACAACATGCATCATTGTAAATAGTGCTTATGTCATGCATTTCCCATGTATATAGTGCATATGTCATGCATTTCCACTGTAAATATTGCATATATCATGCATTTTTCTGTATATAGTCCATTCCAGTGCATTGTGTACATATTGCATTGTAGCTTGCATGCATCCACTGTATCGCTTCCATCTATGGCTTGCGCCTTTCCATGTTGAGCTTGGTCTGGTATGTGCCCATACTTTTCATGTCGAAGCACAGTTCTGCATGTGTGCGCGCCTATTCCACATTGGTATGTTGGTTTGAGGGTTGCGACACCTTTTCTGTGCTAGACATGGTTTGTTTGTGTCCATGCCTTTCCTAGGCAATATATGTTTTGGCCTGCGTGCCTTATCCATTGTATCCATCCATCCATTGCATATTGTATATATATTGCATTATAGATTGCATGCATTTACTACATTACCTCCATTTATGGCTTGCGCCTTTCCTGGTTGAGCTTGGTCTGGTATGCGCTCATACTTTTCACATTAATGCATAGTTCTGCATGTGTACGCACCTACTCCACGCTGGTATGTTAGTTTGAGGGTTGCGGCACCTTTTCTGTGTTAGACGCGGTTTGTTTGTGTACATGCCTTTCCTAGGCAAAATACGGGTTGGCCCTCGCGCCGTATCCATTGTCTATATTACATTGTAGTGTAGTTTTTGCATCTAGCATTAGGATCATTGTTCTTTCTTCAGCGGGTTGTTTCCCCACTTATGTCATTCCACCCAATTACTTGTTCTTGTGTCCGCCTACATTACTCATAGTTCTGCATGTGTACGCGCTTTGAGGGTTGCGGCACCTTTTCTATGGTAGACGGACTTGTTACCTCCATCAATCTATTTGACATTTGTGTGGTTTTGAACCGCTCATGATTGGATCATGATTCAATTGCATTGCATTTTCTTTTGCATTATTATACGTAGTTTTGTATATATCGCATATCATTTTGCATTCGTTTTGCATGTTATGCATGTTGCTAACGATATCGTACCTGTTAAGTTGCTTTCTTTTGCAGGCACGATATTGTATATACGGTTCATTTGAGGCTGGTGCAACCAGACGAACCGGACAGGTATTGTATCCTCCGAGTGAGACGTATTGAGAATTGCATAATTCTCTTACATCCTTTCTGCATTGTAATGTAGTTGGATTTGTGCTTGCTAGCTTAAAACTGTTACATTGTTATGCTTCGTTACAGCTTTCTTTGCATGATCATAAGTTATGCTCGGCTTCTTGCATTTTCAATTGCATTTTGCCCCTACCTTCGGGCACATATCTTGTTTGTCTTGCATGCTTTGTCTAAGTCTTCGGCCTTGTCAAAAATGGGTCGTCTCTGGGCTTTGACATTCACTCCCGTCATTGTTATGACTTTCGAGTTCTGTCAAAGAGGGGCAACTGTAGACACCCCATTTTTGACCATCCTCAAGACTTGGACGTCACCGCTTGAACACCCGGTGATCATCCTTGTTTGTGTTTGTCTTGAGTTCCCGGAGGTCTTGGCTACGCGCCTTACCTCAGGATCTCTTGACTCGACTGTTTTGTGTTTGGTTTTGCACCAAACACTTGTGTTTTGCCTTGGAGGGGTAGAGAATGGCTTGTGGACCATCCCCACACTCCACCGGCCATGGCTTGAGGCCACCGGCTGTGTTTTGTTGCCATCGGCCAAATGTTTGGCCGGCCGGCACTATAGCTGGTCGACCGGCCATCCTTTTCGGTCAAATTGCATTTTTGGTCGGCCGACTACTGTGTATCTGCTTTTGCAGATATTTTTATGCTAGCTGGCATACACTTGGCTCCCCTCCATACACGTGTATGGAGGGATCTCTCTCTTGTTAGCTTGCCTTGGAAGCTTTACAAGATTGAGTCTTCTATAAGAGGAGGCCTCTTCTCCCTCTTTTAGGTTAGACATTATTTTCTAGAGAGCTCTAGTTTTAGGGTTTGAGTTGTGTATCTATCCTATATCTATACCACCCTCTCTTTTGTGTTTAGTGTGTGTTTTGTCTTACTTTTGTGCACAAACACCCACCATCACACCTTCCTTTAGCTACTGAGGTACTAAGAGGCTGTTCTTGAAGTTTTGGAGCTGGTTGAGCTCAAAGAACCAGCTAGTCCACCATTTGTGAAGAGGGTCTACAAAGGTAACATTCTTGCTCTTTTTACCCCATTTTTGCATAGTTTTTTTTGACTACCTTGCAACTGTTTTTAGACTTAGTGTATAACATATAAACGCCTTTTTTTTGCCTACTCTAAATAGTTGTTTAAGAGTGTTTTGTGGTTTGAGGTTGTTTGATCCCTCTTAAGCCTTGTTAGGCTCTATTTTTGTGCATTTTTGGTAAGCTCCGGGACCATTGTGTTTGGGCCTCCTCACCACTGAAATCTTGAGGGATTTCAGTGGTGAGGATGGTGCCTTGAGGTCCTAAGAAGGAGAGGGCCACCCCCTCTCCTTGTTGTCCTTGAAAAGGGCAATTTTAGCCTCTTAAGAGAGCATCTTGTTTAGGTTCATGTTGGCCATGCCTTAACTAATTTTTGTGCTTATTATGTCATAATATAGCTCTGTTTTTGCTTGGTTTAGACACACCTTGCATGCCTTGCATACATGTCTTGTAATGCCATTATTTAGCCTTGACATGTCTTATGCTTTGAGCCCTTGTTCTAGCCTGTTTTTGGCCAAGCTTTGTGAAGCTCCCATGTTTGTTTTGGTATGCTTGAAGTCTGTTTTGGGTTGCTTTGGTCGACCATGGCATGCTTTGTATAGCTACCTTACATTTTGGCTTGTTAGCCTTGAGTTTTGGACCATGTTGCATGCTTGGCTTGTCTTTGTTTAGTTGGTCTGAAACCATTTCTAACATGATTTTCAGAGCTTATGTGCATGCCATTAGTCCATGTTTGCATCTTCTTAAATGTGTTTGAGAGTTGCTCTTTGTGCCTAAGAGATGGACCATGTTTATATGCATGCTTGTATGTGTATTTGGCTCCACTTCCTTAGCTTTTGGCCACTATTTTGGGCTTAGTATAGAGCTGTCCAATTAGTGTAAGTCCCTCCTTTGCATATTGTTGCATGCTTTCCTTGTATGTTGTTGCATATTTGTGTGTTGTTGCATGATTGAAGTTGCATGATTGAATGAAGTCACATGCTTGCTTGCGTGCTTGAACACCCACATTATGTCTTGCATACTTGTTGGTTGCATTGCTTCATGCCTTGTATGCTTCTTTGCATTTCCATGATTACATGCTAGCTCATATGCCTAGGTTGCATCACATTGGCACGCATGCTTAACCTCTTGAATTCATTGTGATAGAGGTTGAGCTCCATTGTTTGTTTATGTGCATTTCACTCCACATTGAAAATGCTCAACTTGGTTTCTTGGGCCATCATGCATTGAAATGCGCGATTGATGGTCCGAGAATCGAGGCCCACCCCCATTTGAGTCATGAATATGATAAGGAGTGTGGTTGGTGCATACATTGCTTGAAATGCAATGCCATGCTATGTTTTGCCCTCTGCTGCTATCAAAAACAGATTCTGCAGGAAGCTTTGGCCGGCTGCCCATCTCCAATGCCGACCGGCCATCCATCAGTGGCCGATAGCTTAATCAGTGGCTGGTGACCATTTCCCTTGGCCGGTGGCCATTCTTCCTAGCCGGTGGTGTTTCACAGTGTGCAGAGAGCATATCCCGGGACTCGTGCAGTCTTCAGAGTAGGATAACAGTCAAAGCAGAGGTATCTTGTGCATGGCAGTGGCTTTCCGAGCAGAGCCGAGGACACATTGCATTGGGCCCTCTTCCAGAGGTTGTCTACAGTTTTTTTAATTAGCTTAGTTAATTTGCTTAACTAGTTAATTGTCTGTAATATTTTAATTAGCTTGTAGGTTAGTTAATTGTATTATTCTTTCGGTCCCTCCGAGCAAGGGCAAATTTGTAATAAGTGCGGGCGCGTGTGTGCATGTCTTCCAACCCCCACTTCTTTCTCCCTTTTACTTACCTACTTTTGATGGTTAGTATTAGGGCATACTTACTTTAGCATACCATATGCTATGCATGCGTGCATCATTCATCAGTATTGCATGCACCGGGCTCGGTGCATCATGCTAACTGCATAGTATTTCAAATCTAACTTGAATACATGCTATTTGTGCATTTCACATGCCATCCTAGGATTAGCAGAGCCTATTCTAGTGACATTCTGTATACGTTGCATTAGCCACTTGATATGGACTTGGATCATGCATGATTACTAGCATGTTCTTTGTTTTGGCTCGGAGTAGTAGGTAAGCTTTTATGCTTTAGCATACCGCATGCGTGTGAGTGTTGCCATGACAACATGCTTACCATGCGGCTAGATGCTTATTTGATTAAACTACCTGAATGCCTGTGGGTGAAGGTTGGGTTGTTTGAGTTGAGACAACTCGTTGAAATCTCTGTTTTAGCCTACTTGCGAGTAGCAAAATCTCAAACCATTTCCTAAACGAAACGGATATGCAATGCTTTGTTCCAAATTAGGCGATCTAGTCTATACTTGTTTTGCTGTGCACATCACATAGTAATTCTAGCTAATTAATCGGAATAAGAACGCATGTGTTTTCAAAAACAAGATATCATGGTTAGTAGAGGCCGATTTTTGATCGAGCGAGAGGGGGTGCTCATAGTTGACCTTCCCCAATCGTACCCAAGTTTCCGAGCCGAGGCAACTTTGGTGATGACGGACACGTGGCCTTAGGCAAACGAGTCAGGGTTTCCTAAATTCCCCTATAAAAAAATATTTAGGTGGCGACTCTGTATCTGGCAAAGCAGTCCATGTTTGGCACTTCTTTCAAAATCTGTTTTCTCAAAACGATTTTCCAGATTTGGACTCTTTGGTTCAAATTTAGAACCGTGACACAAATTGACTCTGAACTATAGTAAGGCCCAAGGGCGCATCTATAGTCACACAGCAAGCAAAAAAGGCTTTTATAAACTAACTGAAAGTAACAAAAAAAGACTTTTATGGACCAACTTGAGACTCTTTGACAAAAATTAATGCATCCAAAACAATAAACATGGATTTTCAAGGAATAAAGCTACAAAAGGGAGGTTAAAAGAGATACGAAATACATAAAAACTTCCACTAACTAACATAGATTCTGTGCTCTTTCTCTGCAAATTAAGCCTCAAAAGCTTGTAACAATCTCAAATTTATAGCAGAAACAAGCAAAAGACATGAAATGAGGATGGCCAAGTGTAGACACCCCATTTTTGACCGTCCTCAAGACTTGGACGTCACCGTTGGAACACTCGGTGATTATCCATGTTTGTGTTCATTTGGAGTTCCCGGAGTTCTCGGCAAGGCATACCTCCAGACCTCCAAACTCGACCGTTTGTGTTTGGTTTTGCACCAAACACTTGTGTTTTGCTTTGGGAAGGTGGGGAATGCCTTTTGAGGCATCCCTACACACCACCTTGTCGGGGGTCATCGGTGGCTTATTTGTCCATCGGCACTTTATTGTGCCGACCGGCACTATTTTTGTGCCGTCCGGCACCAAATTTTGACATTTGGCACTCTTGCCGGCCGAGCACTGTGCAGTTGCTTTATGAGATATTTTCTCACAATGAAGTAAAGTTGCTCTCCTCCATACATGTGTATGGAGGGATGAGGCTTTGTTTTGCTTAACTTGTAAGCATTCTTTGACTATAAGAGAGGAGCTCTTCCTCTTTGATCAGGTTAGAGACTTTTGAGACAAAAACCAGAGCTCATATATACATATATATCTATATCTCCTCTCTCTCTTCTTGTGTGTGTGTTCTAGGGCCCAAATAGTGTGTTTTACCTCACTTTTGCACCATTACACACACTATTACACCTAGCTCCGAGATTGGGAGACTTGGAGGTTTGTTTTGAGTGATTTTGGACTGGTTTTGTTCATTTGAAGAGGGCTGAACCAATTGTTCTTCATTGGATCTTCAAGGGTGAGCTTTTCACTTTAGTTTCCCCATTCTTGCAACTACTTTTTACCCTCTTTGCTTTGAGTTTTTGAGCTTGTGTTTAACATAAAAAGTCTTGTTTTTACTTGTTCTTGAACCTTCTTTAAGGTCATTTTATGGTTTGAGTTAAGCCTCATTTCTTTAAGCCTTGTTTGGCCATCTTTGGTGCCTTTTTCTTAGGCCTTTTGTTTTGGTGTTCTTTGATTTTCTCACCACCGAAAACTAGTGGGTTTTCGGTGGTGAGAATATTTTCGAGTCTCATTCAAGGGAGAGACACCCTCTCCCTTGGTCCTTTATTTGCCTTTGTATTGGGCTCATAGCATAGCATGTGTGCATGTTTGCATTCGGCTTCATTTCAGGACTTTTGGGCTGTTTTAGGTCATGTTTGATCTCTGTTTTGGTTGGAATTGTAGCCTCTAACATGCTTCTCATGCTTCCTTTGAAATGCTCTCTTGTGTCTAAAAGTAGGCCATGTTTTGAGGTCATGATTTTTGCATGTTTTAGCTTAGTTTCATAAAGATACTAGCATTGTTTTGCCATGTTAGAGGGCTGTGAGCCACTGTTTTGGACACCCTTGGTATGCTTGATGTGCATGTTTTGCATTTTAGGCTTGTAAACTTTGCTTCCATGGAGTTCTAGCATGATTGACTTGTTTTGATCTAGTGATTTGGCATCATATTAGATCTCATTTCAGTCCATTAGTCATGTTTGCATGTTGGCATATGTGGCTTAGTTCATGTTTTAAAGATATGCTCTTGAATGCTTTAAAATAGACATTGTGCATGCTTCCATGTTTGGCGCATTTTGGGGGTGCCATGGGGATTTGGGTGTCATTCCACATGCTTAAAATCTGTTTTTGTTTGTTGAATGCATGTCATGAGTGGTTGTATGAATGATATCAAATTACTCTCTTTGGTGTCCTAGACTTGGGCCCATTGAAAAGCATGCTTGTATGGCATTTTCATCATGTTGTGGGGCTTGATTTGTCATTGTTTTTGGGAGTTTGAGGGCTGCCCTCTATGGCTTAAGTCCATTGTTGCATGCTTATTTCATGATTGTTGCTTGCTTGGTCAATATAGCCTTGAATGTATGCTTGTTAGTTCCATATTAATTGGCCCATCTTGTATGCCATTTGTATCCTACATACTTTAGCTCTTTGCATGTTTAACATGATAGCTTGCATTGCATTTGAGCCTTGCTTGCATACTTGCATCTCATAGCTTGGTTTGGGGTTGTCAAGTCAAGCCTAGGATTGAGGGAAGTTCACATTTCAAGTGGTGTAACTCACCTCAATCCTTGGTCACTAAGGCCCTTGATTTTCACATGATAGGGACTTAGTATTCATTTGTTGTGTTGCATGCATACTTACATTAAAATGAGCAATCTTGGTTCCTTAGGCTATCATGCATCAAATGCACAATTGATAGCCCTAGAACCAAGAGCCACACCCCCTTGAGTCCCTAAACATGATAGGAGGTGTTGGACATGCTCACATTTGCCCAAAAACCATGCCTATGCATTCTTTGTCATTCTTTTCTGTCATCCGGTCTGAGGAACTTTATGCCGACCGGCAGAAAATAGTGCCGACCGGCACTATTTTTGTGCCGATAATTACCAAGTGCAGTCGGTGGCCATTGGAAGAAGCCGATGACTACACTGCCCAGCCGGTGGATTATTTCAGGTCTCTTGGAAGGTATTCTGAAGTTTTAAGATTTTTTTGGAGAGGCAGAGCAGTAAAAACAGAGACAGTAGTGCCAAGGTGTGGGCTTTTCGGGCAAGGCGGGCATCGGGCATGCATCATTCGCGTATCCCAAGGCAGGGCCGAGGCCCCATTTCATTTCACTTAGATGCTTTAATTTCAGTACTTAGAAATTTGTAATAATTTATTTATTCATTTATTCTTGATCTCAGATATTTATTTGTTCGGTCCCTCCGAGTGAGGGCAAAATTGTAATAAGTGTGGGTGAGTGTGATGTATGTCTTCCAACCCCCGCTTCTTTCTAACCCTTTTATTTACCCGCTTTCAGTGGTAGATTAGGGCATTTTAAATTAGCATACCTTATGCAATGCATGCGTGCATCCATGCATTTGTTTACATGCACCGGGCTCGGTACACCATACAAACTGCATCGCAATTTTCAAATTCCAAAATTGAATACGTGCTATGTGATAGCATTTCATATGCCATGCTTACGATAGCCGAGCCTATCTAACTGCATTCTTGCCTGTGTTGCATTAGTCATTTAACATGAACTAGGTCATGCATTGTTTTGCTAACTAGTTTACTGTTTTGGCACGGAGTACGAGGTGAGCTTTTATGCTTTAGCATACCGCATGCGTGTAAGTGTTGCCATGACAGTAGGATTGCCATGCGGCTAAATGCTTACATGATAAACTGTTTGAATGCCTGTGGGTGGAGGTTGGATTGCTTGAGTTGGAACAACTCGTTGAAATCCGCATTTTAGCCTACTTACGAGTAGCAAAAGAAAACAACACGTTTTTCGAGACAAAACGGATATGCAATGTTTATTTCCAAATTAGGCGATCTAGTCTATACTTTCGTGTTGTGCGCATCACATAGTAATTCTAGGTTAAATAACCGGAATAAGAACGCATAAAGTCTTCAAAAACGGATATCACGGTTAGTAGAGGCCGGTCTTCGGACCGGGCGAAAGGGGGTGCCCATAGCTGACCTTCCCCGATCGTACCCAAGCTCCCGAGCCAAGACCACTTTGGTGATGACGGACATGTGGCCTTCGGCACCGAGTCAGGGTTTCCTAAATTTCCCAATTTAAAAAAAAAATATTTAGGTGGCGACTCTGTAATCTGGCAAAGCAGTCCATGTTTGGCACTTCTTTTCAAAAATCATTTTTTCTCAAAACGATTTGCCAGAGTTGGACTCTTTGGTTCAGATTTAGAACCGTGACACAAAAGCGAGTCCGAACTGTAGAGCGAAGCCCACGGGCGCGTCTACACCAAGTTTAAAATTTACACATTGACAATTTATTGAAGAGAAACCTTGCTGGAAGGATAACTACACAGGTTAAATCAAATTAGTCCCAAAACCATAATAATCTAATGGTTCAGAAAATTAGTGCTTATGACAGGTTAAAGAAGATAATGATACACTCAGGCTCACATATCCCAATCTTGATAGGGGTGATAAATAGATTTATCATCCAATATAGGGCAAGATTGGTATTGCGCATTTAGCTGGGTATAAGAGGTGTAGAGAAACCCTAGATAGATAATGTAATTCTCACACTACATCACAAGTTGAAATAACCAGGAAGAAATATATTCCCCTTAAGCTCATTATTAAACCTAGATTCCAAAATGAGAAAAGGGAAAATGAAAACCAAATAGATGTTTGTAGTAAATAATCAATCATGACAGAGTAAGGACAAAGGAGAGATTAAGAAACAAAAAAGGAAAAAGATGAAATGTATCAGACCACGACAGTGCAGGTACAGATTAAGAGATAACAACCCACTCGATCTAATATGATTGACATTTAATGTAGCTAGTCTCAGGAAGCACCAGATTATCATTAGTGAATGATAAATTCACTTATCAAGATGCCGCTTTACCAGCTTCGCATACCATTCTTTCCATATCATGTCGTCCTAAAATTTCACAGGCCAGCAGAAAATTGAAAAAGTATATTTAAGAAGGAAAACAACTAACATACAATAAATTCTAATCAGTATAATCAACCAAGTTCATAAATCTATAAACAACTTGTATAAAGCAATGCAACTAATAGTCATCCAATTCATATCTAAATAACTCAATATTAAACCCTTTAGGCTGTGTTTGGTTAGAGGATTTGATGAGAGAAATGGAAAAAAGAAAGGAAATGCAATCTCACATTTTGTTTGGTTATAATGGAGAACACAAAGTAAAAGAAAGTGAGAAGGAAATGCAATCCCACCTTTTATATTTTTGGGTCACTTATCCTATTTTCTTTCTCCATTTCCCAACTCAACTAAACATAACTTACTCCTTTTCTTTCTATTTCACTTTCCCTTTCCATTTCCCTCATCAAATCCTCAACCAAACACAACCTTAAAAAGCATAAAAGGTAACCAGAAAAGCACAAAACAAACCCATTTCAAATCACAATCAGTATAATCAACAAGTAACATTAAATTAAAGCCTTTTAAGAAGCATAAAAGGGTAACCATAAAAGCACAAACAAACAGATTTGATATCACAATTAGTATAATCAACAATAAATTATCCATAAAAAAGTAACCACAAAAGCACAAAACAAACAGATTTGATATCACAATCAGTATAATCAATAAAGAAACATAGAGTTTGATGATAGAGACCTTCGAAGTACATAAAAATATCGTCCTTTCAGTGCCAGGGCTTGCGCTGCCTGATGATGACAACGGGCATGACCTTCTTCCTGAGATCAGGCTTGCCCTTCTTCACAGTGGCCATCACCATATCTCCTACACGTGGGGAGGGCAAGAGGTTGAGTCTTTCTTTAATACACTTCACCGAAATGATGAAGAGATTCTTCGCTCTAGTATTGTCAGCACAGTTCACTGTCGTCGCCACCGGCAGACCTAGCGACCCTCGCCGATCCTCCACGCCCTACAATCTCCCAAAAACCATGAAAACTATACATACATATACGTCTAGAAAGAGAGAGAGAAAGAGATGAACTGACTTCGCTTCGATTTTTGCCTGCGGAGTGAAGAGAAAATTCAGGGTTTTGTGTGGAATTTATAAAGAGGGCTAAATCTAGGGTTTGTGCTGGTGAGCTATTTTAGTAAAATTGCATAAAACACCTTCGTCTTTTTGTATATTATCAGGAAAGTACTGTGAAATTCTATAGGGCTTCAACTGTCGAGGATCTGTGGGCTTTGAAGATTTAGTAGGCCTATTAGAGGAATAATCAAGTGAAAGCCCCTATTTTTTTTATTTTATTTTTTTGCATAGCGCCTATTTGGCATTATGTAAAGAGTATTTTAGTAGGAAAATTACAGCACAGTGAAAATATTAAAAAAAAATTAGAAAAATATGTGAGGTATAAACAAGTAATTCTGTGATAGGTGCAAGTGAAATGTTTTTATGTAAAAAACAACTATCCCATTGGGATGTAATTCCCCATATTTTAGTTGATTTTTTTATGAAAAAATGTATAGAAAAATAAAGAATATGATATAATAAATTATAGTGACTTTTGATTATATTAACCAAATGCCTACACCTGAGGTTAAATCCTAATCAAAATTTCATAGCCTCATAAAATAAATTAAATTCATTAATTCTAATAATAACCTTGAATATTATGGATTTGAGTTTCAAAAACTAAAAGCCAATAATAATATTGTAATTGAGCCAACAAAATTGTCTTCGAAAGTGCATCTATTTATCTGTTTGAACATTTTTATCAAAACAACTCTCTCTCTCTCTCTCTCTAAAAGTAATTTTATAATCTTCATATTGCGTTTGCTCAATGTGTCTTGCCAAACCAATATGTCAAAATTTTTGCTTTGTATTCACCTAAAGGGGAATATTGAAGTGAGCATTATATAACAAAAGTGTATTGATTAACATTTTGTTTGCTTGAGGGTTTTTGAATTTGGATTGTTTGAGTGCTGAAAAAACTGAAGTGAAGGGAAAGAGCTTTTGAATTATAATATACTAGCCTATCACCCATGCTATGCACGGGATAATTATAGATATTTATATTGGTTTTAAATTTTTTTTAATATATAAATTATGTTTCTAAAGATTTTTTTATAAAAATAATTTAATAATCTCATCACTAACCATAGTGTATGGGAGTTGAAAAAGTGCAGTAACTATGCATGGGTTGTATCTATAATTATTTGTATGAGGGGATTTTAAATGCTGATCAGGAAATTTTGACCAAATTAATAAATGCAGACATGTGAAAAGACACGTGGATTAGAAAATGTTAATAAATGCTGATAAGGGGATTTTGACCAAATCAATAAATGCTGAGGGTTTTTTTTCTTAAATAAAAAATTTAGAAAATTAAGATTGGCAGATTGAAGCTCTCACAGGGCTTGGAGGTTAGAAATCCCCTTTTCCTTAGTGGGTTTGCATTTCATCTATTTTTTTGGTTGCTTTAGTGGTTGTGATTGTGGGTGTGTATACATATATATTTGTACAATTTTTTTTTCCTTATTTTTTGTCTTTTTCATTTAATTTTTGATACAATATCATGTTTGAGGCAGTAATGATATGCATTGCATTTTACATTGGTTTTGATCCAATGGATGGTGTTTTAAATGCTGGGATTCTAAACATATCTCTTATTATCAGAGCAAACGGTGTCCCTCTTTTCCCTATTTTCTTTAAAGGGTTTGCACATTTGTGTTTGAATGGCTTTATTCTAAAATGTGTGTGTATGTGTGTATTTGTTTTTGTTTTTTTTTTTTTGTGTTCTGTGCAAGTCCTTTTTGATGTTTGATGGAGGTTGAACGAGATCATCAGGAGATGAAAGCTCGAGTGTGTTTTACTAGGATTTCCTTAGTAGTTACTTTGAATGAGAGCATTTTCTATATAATCCTATTGGAAATGCAGTGGACACATGTCAAACGTGTATTCGTTAATAATAATTGATATGGCATACGTGGCCTAGATTGATCAAGCACACACAAAGATTTTTCAACGATTTCATACTTGTTAGGTATAAACAAAATGAATGATGAGTAATAGTAGTAATATGTGTTAAAAGTCCTGTGATATATGATATTATTAAGCTTCATCAATCACAACAATTGTTGATAACAAAATATATATAGTTGATGAGTCAGACATAACAACAGGGTTGTTGTGCCATATCATTTTCTTATGAATGTCAAAAACGTTTATTTCTTGGTTAATTTTCATTTTTAGATCAGTCAACGTTTAGGATTATAGATCAATTCAGTTGTATGCTTCATTTTTAGATCATTCAACATTTAGGATTGTGGGATTAGTGTCTCACGCAAATAATTCACTGTATTGTCCATTCTAGATGACTGATAAAATGGGCTGAGATTAATTTGAATAAGGTTTCAAGTAAGATTTTATCATTTCATTTCATGTATGCTTCTCTATTTATGACTTGATTATTGAGATGCAGTTTAATTCCTTTTATGCTACACCATATTTATGCTTGTGATTCCATTTTCTATTATGAAGCCATCCGAATCCCATTTTATTCACTGCTTTAGTTGCTATGGAAATCATATTTATTTCATTTCCATAGAATGCCAATGTGCTTTTGTTGATTATTTCCGGTTCATGGCTGGATTTGTTTTATTTTACATTTTCTTTTCCTGTAATGCGCAGATCTTTGTTGTCCTTATGTTGATGTCTTCTTCGTTTCTCTTATTTATTTCTTTTTAGTAAATGCCCAAACTTATCCCATTTGTATCATTGGGTGAATTTGTGCTTGTGACTATTCCTACTCCTGTTCCTATTCTCCAAAGAAATTTCTCTGTGCTGAGAACAAAGTTCTTGTTTTTTGTTTTTTGTTGATGATTATTTCTTTTATTCTTCATGATTTTGCAAATTATCTGGTTGTTTGAGATATTATTTTCACTTATTTAACAAATTTGGATGTTCAAGGCCTATAATTTTTGCTGAAGGTAAGGGTGTAGACACCCCATTTTTGACCATCCTCAAAACTCGGACATCATCATTTATGCACCTGATGATTGTGCATCAGTGTGTTTTCGTTTAGTGCCCGAAGTGTTCGGTGGAATGCCCTCTCTTTGAGCTTTCACTCCTGCTCTTTCTGTGCCTTATTTTGGAACAAAACCTGGTACTCTGCAAGCTCTGGTGGCCACCTTTCGGCCACCAGTGTTCTTTGCCAACCCTATGCCGGCCATGTATGGTCCGTGCCAACCAAGGATGGTGCTTGTTGGCCCTGTGCTGGCCACCAGTGCTTTTTGGGCAGATATTTTGTTGATAGCTATGCTAGCTGTCATCACACTTCAGCTCAGCTTCATACACGTGTATATACAGATATTTCTTAGCTGAATGCATATTTGTCTATATATAAGGAGGCCTCTCCTTCATTTATAAGGGTTAGAAAATTTTTGGGAGTCTCTCTCTAAGTCCCCTCTCTCTCTCTCTCTCTACATTTCTCTCTCTCTCTCTCTAAATTTTGTACACACTTGCTTAGATACACTTCAAATTTGCTTATCAACCCTTGACAAAAGTTGTTTGCCGTTGGATTGAGAACACTTGGGACCCTTCTTGAGCTCTAAAAGAAGGATTTGGCTTGGATTGTTAGCTTAATTTGCTCTTCTCTTCAAGAGGTATAATATTGACCCATTTTAGCTTGTTGTCTACACTTGTTTTGCCATCTTTACAAACTGTTTTAAGGCTATTTTTGAACTCAAAAAATCTCTATTTTTGTGGTTTAAAAATGGTGGTTTGAGGCTCTTTTGAGTTAAGGGGTGACTCACCCTCTTGGCCTCTTTGCTTATAAAGCTTTTGTGCCATCTTTCAAAGCTTTTAAATCAAATTTTTTGAGCTTTTTATCACTGATTTTCAGAGGTTTCTAGAGGTTAAAAAAGTGGTTTTGAAGGCCCAAAAATGGAGGGGTTAGCCACCCCTCATTTGGCTTGTTTACTTACTTAAATTGTTCTATATTCTAGCTTATTACTTTGGTTACTTTTGTCTTCATTCCAGCACATTTTTGTACTATTTTTGGGCTACAAAAACTCTTTATTTTTTGGCTAAAGCTTGGGTTTTAAGGCCATTGAAGGTTGAGGGGTGTTCCACCCATCTTTGTTCCTTACTTTGAAGGCCTTTGCCCTTGTATTTTCCACCCTTGCATCATCTTTTTTGAGCTTGTAAAGACTGAATTTCAGAGCTTTTTCAGTGGCTAAAATCATGATTTGAAGTCCAAATTTGAAGGGGTTAGCCTCCCCTCCTTATGCCTTGCTTACTAGCCTAGTTTGTGCATGATTTAGCATATTATTCTAGCTATTTTGAGCTCAATTCCAGCATGTTTTTGCCTCTGTTTTGGACTAATTTAGCTCTATTTTGGGTTGATTTGGTCATTTGTGCTTTGTTTTGCATAGTTACAGTGCATTAATCCTTGCATGCTTAGTGTTTTAATGTATTAATACACCTCTTGCTTGAGTTTTGGCTTGTTTTAGTTCATTTCTCATGCAATTTTAGAACCTAATAACTCTGCACTCTCCCCTATTTCTTCACTTTTTGTTTACTTTTTAAGAGTGGTTTCAAACTTGGGGTCTTTTAAGCTTGAGATTGAGCCTATGCTTAATGGTTTAATCCTCTTTGAGGGTTCATTATCAACGACATAGAATCTCTCTTACCTTACATTAGCCCTTGGTTGACACCTCTTTTACTTTAGAGGACTTTCTTAATGAACTAAATTGATTAAATGAATGGATTGGTAATTAAAATGAGTACACAAAAGAGGCAAGTAAAATTTCAGCAAGATAATCATGTTTTGTGTTGCATTGTATGTGTTTAAGTTGGATGTTAACTTGAACATAAGGAAAATGGAGCATTTCACACTTAAAAGTGGTGAAATGTGTTATTTTCCTTGGTCTCTATTTTCCTTGATCACACATGATAGGGTGATAGTCTTGAGTCTTGTTTTTTACATACAATGAAATTGTACTCCTTGGTCCTTTGGCCATCATGCATTGAAAATGCTTGATTGGTGGTTTTGGAGCCAAGAATACCACTCTTTAGAGTTGTTTTGATGATAAAAAGTGGTACAGAGTATAGACAACCTGTGAACTACCCCTGTTTTGCTCTGTCTTGTTCTCTGTTGCAGCAGAATGAAGTTGTCCATCAGTGGCTGGTAATGCCCCTTAGTGGCTGGCAATACCTTTTTTTTCAACAAGTATCAGGTCGGCAGCCTCTACCAATGGCCGGCTAGTCTCTGATGTACTTCCAGAACAAAGCATTTTTAGAAAAACAGAATTCAACTCTGTAAACAGAGGCATTCAGCAGCAAGACAGTGGCATTTCAAGTGGAAACCGAGCGCGTTCACGTGCATTTGTTGCTTCTCAAGGTGGAGTAGTTAGAACAGTGTAATTGTTTTAATTATTTATTTGGTTTTGTAATTAATTAGTATAGTTTAATTAATTAGTTCAATTTGTATTTAATTAACTTAGATTAGTTAGTTAATTATAATAATTAATTAGCTTAGTTTAGTTAATTATTTATTTTGTGTTGTAATAATTAGTTAAATCAGTTTAGCTAATTATTCATGTTGGTTTGTACTAATTAGCCTAGACTAGTTAATTATTTTAATGTTGTAATTAATTAATTAGCTTAGATTAGTTAGTTTATTTATTTATTTATTCAGGCTTGTAATAGTTAATATTCTTTCGGGACTTTCGGACTTTGATTCGTCCCTCCTTCGTGAGGGTAATATTGTAACAAGTGTGTGTATGTGTATGTCTTCCAACCCCACGTCTTTCTCCCTTTTATTTATCCGCTTTCAATGATTAGATTAGGGATCATATTTCAATTAGCATACCTTATGCTCTCATATTTGCACCTATTCATTTGTCTTGCATACACTGAGGCTCGGTGCATCATTTAAACTATATTGTAATTTTAATACTTTTTTGAATACGTGCTTAGACCGCATGTTGTAGAATTGTTGCAAAATCATGTCATTAGTAGCCGAGCCTACTTAGTTGCATTTTGCATGTGTTGCATTAGGTATGTTGTATAATTAGGAATCATGTATATTTCTAACTAGCTTCTTTTTTGGCTTGGAGTACTAGGTAATTTTTTACGCTTTAGCATCTTTGCATGAGTGTGAGTGATTGCCATGTTTAACATGCTTGCTATGAGGCTATGTGCTTATGTGACATAACTGTTTAAATGCCTATGGATGAGGGCTTGTTGCTTGAATTGGAATAAATTTAATGAATGTGAGTTTTTAAGCCCACTTATTGTGGCAAATCAAACCGTTTTGTAAGCCCACTAAGGTGGCAAATCATTTTTCCTAAGCCCACTAGATGTGGCAAAATCAAACCATTTTCAAAAAACAAACATGAATTTGAATTGTTCTAATTTGAGCAAACTTGTCTATCTTTATGTGCACGTCACATAGTAATGTAACTAATAAGCGGAACAAGAGGCATATAATATAGATTAAGAATCACATCATGATTAGTAGAGGCTGATCTTTTGATCGGGCGAGCGAGATTGCTCAATTCATGACCTTCCCCGCTCATACCTAAGTTCCCGAGCTGAGACACTTTGGTGATGACGTATCTGTAGCCTTTGGCACGAGTCTTGGGTTTCCTAAACTTCTAGAAATAAAATATTTAGGTGGCGACTCCGTATCTGGCAAAGTAGTCTAATTTTGACATTATTTGATTTAAAATCGATTTTTTGAAACTTTTACCGGATTTGGACTCTTTGTGTTTTCTATTTCACATTGCACTTGTGGAATCAAATTCAGCACCATGGGAGTCTAATACTATAGGGCTTTTTCTTCTTCCAAAAGGAAGTTTTGAAAAAGTCAGGCTACAATTTCTGGCGACTCTGCTGGGGAATTTAGAGAACTTGACTTGAAATTCATGATGTGAATTTTTATCCATACTTTTATGTTTCTTTGCATTGCATTTGCATTGGTGCGCTTAGGTCATCGTGTTTACTATCCGTTATTCCTGGACAGTTTGCCGGAGGCATGCCTAATAACTTGCCAAAAGGCTGACCGATCGTGGGCTCTGCCGGGATAGGAACACACACAACCCTTGGATCGGGATTACCATTGTACTGTTTGATCCCCCTTTTATTTCTCGGTGTTTGGGGTGAGAGGTATATTAGGTAGTCTTGCTGAGGTACCCATTTGACCATTTGGCCTTGTTGCATATAATGAGCCATAGTGACTTTTCCAAACTAGGACAAGATGCTCACCCGAATACAGGATTGCGTGAAATTGCATTGTATGAATAGTGAACCCTAGCTCCTGACAAAACTAAGACAGGGTAATCCTACCCTCTCATAGGGGTGTTTTGGCTCTCTTTACCTGATATGTGCTTTACATTGAAACTGTATAGGGGTGTTTCATATCAGTGGTACGGTTGGTACTAGTTGGTAGGGCAGAATTTAGTAGGGAATACATTTATTCAGCTGTGATCATATTTGTTCTAGTGACGCTGGGCTGAGGTGCTGTCTATTTTCTCTTTTGTTAGGTAGTCCTGGAACTATAGCTTCAGACGGCTCCGATATCCCCCAGGTACTGTGGACTCGTGTCGATAAACTTTGTTAGGTCAAAAATTTAGTTTAGCGGTAGCCAGTGATTGCTTTATTTTTGTTGGTAGCGAGACGAAGAAGGGCTAGACTAGGTTCACCAGTTCCACTGTTCTAGTATTTACCAGTAAATCACTTCTGTTCAGAGCACAACCGTCTATCATGGCTCAACCTCTGTCAAATATTGAAGAATTACTACTCCATTTGCAACAAACGGTTGACACACTACAGCATGATGCAGCCCGTCAAGCCGAGGTTATGGCTCGTCAGGCTGAGGTTATAACTAGGCCATAGCAACAGTAACTGCAGCCAGCAGCAGCCTTTGCATCATATGTACCCACCGCACCTATCCCTGTGCCCGGTACCACAGTTAATGCTGCCACTACCCAAGATCCACAAACCAAGGGTGTTCTGGATTTCCTAGTCCAAACAGAACCCATCTTAGCACAAACTTCTAGAGTACCGGTGTATCAGACCGAGGCACCATTTAAAGTCGAAGTCAATCCAACTACTCACAAGGTCAACAAATTAGAAAGTTGTTCAAGAGAACACAAGGGGTTAACTCCATCCCAAACATAGAGGATGTGTACACTGATTCTGTAATTACATTGCCAAATCAATTTAAGATGCCGCATATTGATCGCTTCGATGGCTCTGGAGATCCAATGGTGCATCTACACCTGTTTTTTGATATCCTACGACCAATGGGTTTAACTCAAGTTCAGAAATTGTCACTATTCAGCCGAACCGTGTCAAGTATAGTGGCCATCTGGTACATGAAGTTGGAAGGTTCAATGAAACAAAATTGGGATGAATTAGCTAAGTCCTTCATGGCTTAATACTCTTACAACACACAGATTGAGGTCACAACTCGTGATCTCGAGGCAACACATCAAGAGCCAAATGAGGGCTTTTTTGAATTTGTGACAAGATAGAGGGCTAAGGCTTCAATGATGACTACAAGGTTATCCGAAAAGGACCAGATCAAAATGGTTGTCTGCAACCTGCATGGGAAATTGCTACAGAAAATGATTGTCCTGCCTTTGTTCACATTCACGGAGCTTCATGAAATGGGGGTTCAAATCAAGGATGCCATCAGGCAAGGGATCATTGTGGAAGATAATGAGCCTTTAAAGAAAAATGTTATTTGCAGTTCCAATGGTAGCACAGCTATGAAATGCTCAGAAGTAAACACTATTACCATTCCCGGTCAAAAGCCAACCACTTCAAATCGGCCCCAAGCCCAAAAATTCCATCCTCTTTACATGAGTCTCTCTCAAGCCTTGAAAATGCTATTAGAAAAAGGGTACCTAGAGCTCCTTGAACCCTAACCCCTCCCAGATCCTCTTCTACCAAGATATGACCCAGCTAAACACTGTGCCTATCATCAACAACACGGTCATGATACAAATCGTTGTATCCGCTTCCGTCATAAGATTCAGGATCTTATTGACGAAGAGATCATAGCTCCACCAAAAGGACCTCAAGCCACCACTAAACCCAGTACCTCCACACCTAAACCAAATCCATACACTACCATCCACCTATAACCCCAGCATATACATCACCCTAGCCCATTTACCCAAGCTCGAGGTGTTCATTCCAAAAAGCATGGACTTGTGTATGATGGATGCACCTGAACCCCAATCATCTTAAACCCATGAACCCACTACTTCTGAGCTAATGAGCATGATTGAAGATCTGTAGAAAACTATGGCAAATTTAGCCTTTGGGATTTTGGCTCCATCATCAACCACATCACATGCTAGAAATTTTATGCCAAGAGGCTCCCCAATCTTAGGGCGAGCCACACTTGAAAATGGCTAACTAGAAGCTATATCAAGTCTCGATGATGACATGTCAACAACAACTGGGCTCTGCTCTGATATAGCGACCCAATCCCTTGGCAAGGTGGAGGCAAGGGGAAAAAACAGGACTGGGGCAAGTATTGATCCTGATGCACATTTAGGGCTGTTCAAAAATCTGGTTAAACCGGTAATCCAGACCAAACCAGACCAAACCGTATGGTTTAGTTCAGTTCTATTAAGAACCGGTTTGGTTTCGGTTCAAGAAACATTGAGAACCGTAAAAATGGTTCGGTTAATGAATTTTATGAAAAAACCACGGTTCGAACTGAACCGAACCGAACCAAACCGAACCGAATTTTAAAAGATATATATAATATTTAATAAACAGTAACAGTTCTTGAACCATACATAAGTGTTATTTAATAAGATATATATATATATATATATGTATATTATTTAATATTATCAAGTTTTATTTTTATTAATCCGTTTTTTGTAATTTTAATGATATTAAGATGATATAGATATGTAATGTTAAGTAATGTCGTAATATTATTAGTTTTTATTATGAGTTAAATATAATCAGTTTGAGTAATTATTTTGTTACTAGTAACAATTTATTCTTGTAAATAGAAATTTTTGGAAACGTAAACCAAACCGTAACCGAACCGTTATTTCGGTTTGGTCTGGTTCTCAAATTCATAGAACCGTTAGCATCGGTTCGGTTCTTGGATTTTCTCAAAACTGAATCAATTCGGACCGTGTACACCCCTATGCACATCTCTAGTGGGCTATAGAGGCTTTCAAGGTCAAAGGGCTGAACAAACAGCAAGTGCTCGCAGTTGTTGCAAAGACTGTGAATGACATTTTTGTTGTTCAGGTTGGGAGCACTTTGAATCAAGGGATAAACCATGAAAAGAACTGTTGTACCAGAAACACCCATTCCCTCTCTAATCCTACACCCGTCATGTAATAACCCCGATCTCTAATTAACGTTAAACCATGATTAATTATGCCTAATAAGTAATTAAGATGGAATTCTAAATTTATTTGCATGTGTATTGCATTATTTGAGTTTATATCTGTTGATCGTGGGAATATCTATTTCTGTTTCTATTTTACTTTACGAATTTGAAAGCCTTATCGGCATCCGATTTAGAAATTGACTTGATATATGTGTTCGTGAGAACTTTTAAAACATTATGGTAGGTTCAATTGAAATTTGGTTCGAAGCGATTAAATTAGAATAATTAGAGCTCAATTAGGATTAATTGAAAAACTTCCTAATCTAAGCCTAATCAAGCACTAGTGGACTTTTATATATACACAAACATACTTCTATTTCCCTCATTCTTGAACTCTTACACGTGAAGAGAGAGGGAGAGAAGAAAGAGTTGAGATCAAAGAGATGAGAAAGAAATTGAACTCAAATTCAGGGGATTGCTAGAGGATTCAAGGGAATTGACTTGGAACCTTAGAGAATTCACCATCTAGAGCTCAATTGAGAAGTTATTGAGAAGTAGAGATAAGAATTTCATCTTTGAATTGTATATTTAAAATGCCTAAGTCATGAATACAAGAGAATTAAGTTGAAATTGAGATGGAATTGAGGAAATGAATGAATTCCATGCATGCATGTGTAACAATGCCCGCGGGGGGGACCTCGCTACAGTTCGGACTCCCTTTTGTGTCACGGTTCTTAATCTTGAACCAAAGAGTCCAAATCTGGCAAATTTTTTTGAGAAACAGATTTTTAAAAAGAAGTGCCAAACATGGACTACTTTGCCAGATACAGAGTCGCCACCTAAATATTTTATTTTGGAAAATTTAGGAAACCCTGACTCGGTGCCAAAGGCCACGTGTCCGTCATCACCAAAGTTGCCTCGGCTCGGGAGCTTGGGTACGATTGGGGAAGGTCAGCTATGAGCACCCCTTCTCACCTGGTCCGAAGACCGGCCTCTACTAACCGTGATATCCAATTTTGAAAACGTTGTGTGTTCTTATTCTGGTTATTAGCCTAGAATTACTATGTTATGCGCACAGCAAACAAGTATAGACTAGATTGCCTAATTTGGAAATAAGCATTGCATATCCGTTTGTCTTGAAAAACACTTTGGAATTTGCTACTCGCAAGTAGGCTAAAACACGGATTTCAACGAGTTGTTCCAACTCAGGCAATCCAGCCTTCACCCACAGGCATTAAGGTAGTTTATCTCACATAAGCATCTAGCCACATAGTAAGCATGCTATCATGATAGCACTCACACACATGCGGTATGCTAAAGCATGAAAATACTTACATTGTACTCCGTGCCAAAACAATAAACTAGTTAGCAATCATGCATGGTCCTAGTTCATGTTAAGTGGCTAATGCATCACAGGCAAAATGCAGCTATAATAGGCTCGGCTAACCTAAAATGGCATGTGAAATGCAATCATTCGATGCACGTATTCAAGTTAGATTTGAAGTACAAATGCAGTTAGCATGATGTGCCGAGCCCGATGCATGCAAGACAGATGAATGGATGCACGCATGCATAGCATAAGGTATGCTAAAATCAACATGTCCTAATCTACCATCATAAGCAGGTAAATAAAAGGGAGGAAGAGGTGGGGGTTGGAAGACATACACACATACACCCACACTTATTACAGATTTTCCCTCGCTCAGAGGGACCAAAAGAATAATACAAATTAACTAACTAAGAGCTAATTAAATATTACAGATTACCTAATTAGTTAACAAACTAACTAAGCTAGGAAAAACAATAAACCGCCTCGGGAGGAGAGTCTGGTGCAATACATGCTCGGATCCTGTTCGGAAGCGCACTACCATGCATAGACTGCCTCTGTTTTCCCTGCTCTGCCCCTCTGAAGACTGTCAAAGTCTCTGAATTGATTCCCTGGATACTGGGGAACACTGCCGGCTGAGTAGAATTACCACTGGCAGTGGAGTGTGGTCATCGGCACAAGATGCATCCATCGGCCACCAATGGATGGCCGGTCGGCACTATATGTTGCCGGTCGGCCAAAAATGCCTGCAGAACCTGCAACTTACAGTAGCAAAGGACAGAACTTGCATGGCAATGCAATTCAAACCATGTATGCCCTAACCATACCCCTCATCATGTGTAGAACTCAAAGGAACATGGTCCTTGGTTTTCGGACCACCAATCAAGCATTTCGATGCATGATGGCCCAAAAACCAAGTGTGCACATTTCAATTTCAAATGAATGCAATGCACATAATCACATAAAAGGGCCAACCTCTATCACACTCACTTCAAGAGGCCAAGCATGCGCATTGATGCAATGCAATCCTAGGCACATTGACTAGTATGCAACCATGGCCATGCAAATAAGCATACAAGCTAACAAGCGTACAAGACATGAAACATCAATGTTAACCAACAAGCATGCAAGATGTAATGCGGATGTTCAAGCATGCAAACAAGCATGTGACTTCATTCAATCACGCAAATTCCAACATGCAACAGCTTACCAATATGCTACAACACACAAGGAGCATATGCAACCAATGAAGGGATGGACTTAAATATGAATTAGGCAGCTCTAATTAGGCCCAAAACAGTGGCCAAAATGCTCAAATATGGGGGCTAAACACACATACACACATGCACATGTTAAGACACAAATCTAAGCATTAAGCAAGTAACTCTCAAGCACACTTGAACGGAGTATAACATGAACACTAGGCATGCAACATAAGCTCTGAAAATCATGCTATAAGAGGTGCCAAACCAACTCAAACAAGACAAACATTAGCATGCAAATAGTCCAGGTACTTGAAGCAAGTCAAAGAGGCTTAAACCATGGCTAAGCCAACCAAGCCCCGTAAGGCCAAGAAGGCTTAAAATAGGTTCAAGGCAGTCCTTGACCATGCAAAAGGGACCCTTAGATGGCATCTAAGTGGCTCAAATTCAAAAGCATGCACAATGGCCAAAACATGGAGCATACAACACAAGCCTTCAAAGCATTAAAGAGGTGCCTAAGGCAAGCATACAAGCACATCAAAGGGGCTGAAATGATGCCACAAATGGTGCCAAACCACTTAAACCGAAGCAAGTAATGCAAGCTACACACTTATACACTTAAGGCCAACAAACCAAAATGCAAAGGGGCCACACAAAGCATGCCAAGATCGACCCAAATAACTATGGAAAGACCTTAAACATGATGAAACAAGCACAAAAGCTTCACAAGACCAAGTCTAAAACATGCTAGAATAAGGGTTTACAACCTAAGACATGTTAAGGCATCAAAGGGGCATTACATGGCATGTATGTTAAACTAACATGATGCACCAAAACCAACACACAACAATGTTATATCATGGCATAATGAGCCTAAAAAGTAGCTATGGCATGATCAACAAACACTTAAACATGATGCTCCCTCAAGAGGCCAATAAGTGCCCTTTTCAAGGACAACAAGGAGAGGGGGTGGCCCTCTCCTTCTTGGGACTTCAAGGTACCATCCTTGCCACTGAAATCCCTTAAGATTTCAGTGGTGAGGAGGTCCAAACACCAAAGTCCCGAAGCTCACTCAAAATAGCACAAAAAAGGACCTCTCAAGGCTTAAGAGGGGTCAAACACCTCCAAACCACAAAACACTCTAAACAAACTATTTAGAGGGCCTAAAAACAGAACTTTTTTACGTTATACACTAAGCACAAAAATAATTCTAAGATAGGCAAAAGTAGTGTGCAAAAATGGGATAAAAGGGGGGTAGTGTCTTACCCTTGTAGACCTCTTCACAAAGGATGATTTTGTTGCCTCCTTGAGCTCAAATCCAGCCAATAACAGCAAGAACAAGCCTCAGGTCCCTCAAGAACCAAGAAAAGGTGAAAGACTAGGTGTTTATGTGCAATAGTATGGACAAAAGCACCTAGAACATAAAAGGGAGAAAAAGAGAGATAGAATAGTTACAACTTTCTAACCCTAGAACCAGAGCTCTCTTCTGTGTTTTTCTCACAAAATTTCTCTAACCCTTAATGCCAAGAGAAGACCCCTTTCTCTTATAGGCAACCTATCTTGCAAAGCTTATTCAATAAGCTAACAAGGGGGGCATCCCTCCATACACGTGTATGGAGGGGAGCCAAATGCCACACAGATGTCCTAAAATATCTATAAAAGCAGATGAACAGTAGTCGGCTGCTCAAAATTGCCATTTTGACAAAATTGATGGCTGGTCGGCCAAATATATGGCCGATGGACACAAACAACAGCCGGTGGCCTCAAGCCACGGCCGGTGGAGTGTGGGGAGACCTCACAAGGCATCCCCTGCCCCTCCAAGGCAAAACACAAGTGTTTGGTGCAAAACCAGACACTAAACGGTCGAGTTTGGAGATCCTGGGGCAAGGCGCGTAGCTGAGACCTCCGGAAACTCCAAACGAACACAAACATAGATAATTACCGGGTGTTCAAACAGTGACGTCCAAGTCTTGAGGACGGTCAAAAATGGGGTGTCTACAACATGCATATTTCATAACATTTTGAGTTTGAATTTCACTTATATCTCACATACATGTGTCAAGTTTATCATAGTTTTGAGAATTAACCATGTTTTTCAAGTATTCATCTTGTTTGATCATGATTTGGAGGATTTGAGTTGAAGAAAATACATGCATGTTATATTTCTAAGGATTTGAGCACAAGCTTGATGAATTCACTTGCTTTTGGGCCTTAATTTCATGAAATGACCCTCAATTCACAATGTTTTCTAAGTTTACAAGTGTTTTCTCAAGTTTTGGGTCAAAAAGAACATGAAAAATGACTTTGAAATCAAGTTTTACGCTTGGGAGTGCAATCTAGAAATTTCAGAATTTAACACTTCCGCTTGAGCGGGGAAGTCCATGCTCCAGCGTCCACACTGTGAACTTGCATTTCCGCTTGAGTGAGCTTGAATCACGCTCGAGCGTGAAATGCAAGCTCTCAGAAGTTTCATGTTTTGCAGTCCACTCGAGTGTCGAGAGTTGCGTTCGAGCGAGAACCTGAGTCTCATGCTCGAGCGTTTGTCGAGCGTCTGTCAAGCATGAAATTCACACTACCAGCACTTTTTCAGAAGTTTACAAAACGCTCGAACGGAGGAAATCACGCTTGAGCATCCCTTTGCATTTTGGTTTATGCTCGAGCGTGAAAAGTTACGCTCGAGCGGGGACTCTATTTTCAGTAAGTTTTGTAAAATGTTTTCAAGTACATTGTGGCGTTCTCATTGCATTCTAGGCATTCCTAGGGCAAGATTAAGACACCCTAATGAGGATAAGGATTAAAAACACACCAAGATAAAGAAAAAAAATTATTATTAAGTTAATATTCTGGGCGTATAATTTAGTGCGTGTTCATTCTGTAACAATGTAGGTCACGCGCCACTAGATATCTGATTTGCTTATTAGTCCATTTACCTGGAAGCCATCTGTTAATTGTGAGTAATAACTCTGTAAAGTTATGTTTAATTATAAATATTTCTGACTGATGTAATATGATCTGTTTTTGAATTGCTATTTTATGAAACATGAATGAATGTCCATCTCTCTAAAACGTAATTGTGGCATCCCTAATTCACGTGGCCCTCACCCGGGGGTAATAATACCGAGGCTTATGTCATGTGGCCCTTGCTCGGGGATAACAATATCGTGGTTATATTCATGTGGCCCTTGTCCGAGGGTAACAATATCGTGGTTATATTTATGTAGCCCTTGCCCGAGAGTAACAATACTATGGTTACAATCACGTGGCCCTGCCTGGGGGGTAATAATACCATGGCTACTTATGCACAAGATATGGACCTAAGTGATCATCTGTATTGCTCACGTAAACATGTTATGATCAGATGAATGAATGGATGTGCCACATACAACTGTCTGAAGTTCTAATTAAGTATACATATCTTAATTTATTTCTGAATTGGAATCTGTTGAAGGACCTCATTCATTAAACTCTTTACCTTATTATTATTCACTGGGCTTCCACTCATTACTTATATTATGTATTTAGGTGATTAGGCACGTGACCAGACTCAAGGATGAGAATCTGGCATTCTTATTTTGTGTCAGCCAGCCAGTGCGCCTCTCAGAGAGGTTCCTTTTTTGTGATGTAAAAGTTGTGGTTTGGTTACAGATACTTTTGTTTCCTTTGTTTATTTGAACAGTGGGTTAAGTCCCCTTTGACTTTATTATGTAAGCATGACGTCTTATGATATGTATATGTAAGTTTTGTTTAAAAAAAAAAACAAAAATTTCGTTCCATATACGTCAATATAGCTCTATGGACTACATATTTTTGTATATTTACTTCTGTAACCCTTTATATGATATGTTATTCTATTCAGATGCCTTTGGTAATCCAAGGATTACTGGCCGGTTACGACGCTAAGTTTATAGGGGTGGGTTTGGGTCGTGACACGTCAAAAATCTCTAAACTCAGTCAACACCTGCCAAACCCTCTGCCAATCCTGTCAAGACTGGTAACCGCATTTTCAATCCCCTCTATATGACCCTATCCAAAGCTCTCGAAATCCTCATATAACAAGGCCATCTCAAACCTGTTGACCCTCGTCCTCTCCCTAATCCCCTTCCAGCCAAGTATAATGCTGCCAAGTATTGCGCCTTTCATCAACAAACTGGCCATGACACCGACAGTTGTTTTCGCTTTTGCCATGAAGTTCAAGATCTAATTGACAACAAGGTCATCATTCCACCGTGTCTTACAAAGTCTATCGATGTTGGATCAAAGAACTTGGGATAATGTGGCTAGTTTTGTGATTAGGGGATGAAATACCTGCTAATGGTGCTCATTTTACTTCGGGCATGGTAGATGGCATGCACTGCTTTTTAGCAAACTGAAAATGTTATTTTCGCTTTTTGACTTGGATATTGAGTCAGTCTTGTTGTATTAGGTCAATCTTGTTGTATTGAGTCAGTTTTTTTGTTTTAAGTCAGTCTTGTTGTATTGAGTCAATCCTGTTGTGTTGAAATCAGGTGATTTGGGGGGTGTTAGCTCAAACATTACTTTCTTGTTTTTGTGTTTGTCCTTTACACTCTTTCCTTTGAGTTTGTTTCTATTAGTGAGCCAATTGTGTTAGAAGATCTGAATGATTTCCATCATAGAGCTAATTGTGCCAGAATATCTAAATATCTTAATGATTTCATTAAGCCAGTTGTGCCACAAGACCTTAATGAAATGGCTGTAATTTTCACCTACTTCTCTGTGCCTTTAAATCATTGCATTGATCAAAGTTTTTCAAAACTTCTTCCATGGCTGTAGTGAAAACAAAGAGGGAGAAATTTCTCGAGATTTGTAAAATTTGATTAACTGAGAGGAAGAGAGGCGTGCTAAGCGCTTAATGAATGAGATCATGCTTATTAATGTGAGTATGGAGAAGGATCCTGGCTTGATCCAGATTGGTTTTGCATTGTCTTTAGAAAAGCACGAGCGACTGGTCACTTTATTAAAAGATTTCAAAAATATTTTTGCGTGGTCCTACGAAAATATGCATGGAATTGATCTTGAGATTGTATAGCATAGGATCACTCTCGGCCTTGAGATTCGACCCCTTTGCTTTCAAACCTTGAACTTTGATTCAGCATGTTCAATAGTTAACCAAAATATGAGGCTTGCAAGGTCATCCAAAATATAAGGCTTGTACGGTCAACCAAAATATGAGACTTGCATAGCCGGATTTGAAGTAGCCCTCGAACTAGGGACAATAAGGTCAAAAGTGATCAAAGGAAGCTTGCATAGCTGGATGAAAAGTAACCTTGGAACTAGAGGCAGAAATGACAGATGTGATCGAAGAGTCAAAAAAAGAAGATCCAAAATTGGGTCATTTCTTAAGCCAATGAAGATCGGCAAGAATGCTAAATCCTAGAATATAGGGAGAATTGAAAGGACAATCGAGTTCTAGTCAACAACATTAAGGGCAAATTCAGATCCAATTGGATAGACTCTTACATTATCAAGACTATTTGGTTAGGAACAGCAGCCACTCTCGTGGATTTAGATGGCTTAGAGATCCTACAACCGATCAACATGGACAAGTTAAACTTTTCTATTCTTGAGAGGCTCGTTGGGCCGAAAACCCGGAAGGGCGACCCAAGCAAAACTTAGAGCAAAAATGAAAAAGAAAAGAAAAAAAGAATTGAAAACAAAGAGAAAGCAGAAGAAAAAAAGAAAAAGAACAAGAGAAGAAGAAAAGAAAAGAACAAAAATGAAAAATGGAAGCAAAGAAAAAATGGAAAAGAGAAGGAAAAATGAAACAAGGAAAAAAGAAAAAATAGCTCACAAGGTTGAAAACCTGAAAGGGCGGCCTTGGCAAAAGTTAGAGCACAAAAGGAGAGTGTTAATACCCGAGTACACCTTAACTTAGGAATTACGTAAGGCCTGATTTCCATCTTTAGAATACGTAGGCAACTTCATTCTGAAGTCTGGCCCCAACCATGTTCTACCTGCTTGTTTTGTCCATGTTGATTGGCTTATTCAACTCGGCTATTCTATCCATGTCTAATGGGCTCATCTTCATTCAAATTCGGTTGTCCTATTCTACTAGAAGATTCAGCTGCAAGACCAATCAAATTCAGATATGAGGTTGTACATCTCAAGAGTTAATTCCACGTTAGTCAAGCAGTGGCCATTTGCAAAAACAGTTTTGAGGATTTTTAACGAGGTTGACTAATTTTCTCAAAAATTATTCTATTTTTCAAAAACTGAACCATTTCTTGGACTCAAAGAAGGAAAACTTTCAGTGCTCAAAACCTAACTTACATGATTTTAATTCAGAAAGTCAAACAAACATGTTAATCTAACTCTTATGTCGGTCAAAATGATTTTAGCAAAAAGCCAAAAACCAAAATATGGTTAAAATGATAAACTAGGGGCATAGTTGAGTTAGGTTTCCTGTCTTTCACCCATTATTAATGCACTCGCCAGAAAGGGCACAACTAAAGCTAGTAGCCGAGGCCAAAAGTGCTCTCTCATCCTCCAAGCAGCGAGGTACCGAGCCAAGTGCGAAACACGAACTGGAAATGGAGCAGGGTATTCAATCCCCTCATATTGCAACTCATCTCAATCGAGCTAAGCCAAGGGCATGGCTAAGCGATATCAGTTATAGATCTGCTGCACATCCAGTCGCATCACAACCCATCTATGATAGAAACTCACAACTTCCAACTTATCCATCAACCACACCTGGGGAGTAATAAAAAATAAGAGAGATTAAAGAATAGAGAGATGTGCGCTTAGAGAAAAAGTGAAAAGGATTTTTCAGAAGAAAAAAAAAAAGAGATTGAGTGCCAAAGTGATGTGAGAATCATAATGAGAAAGGATGGGAAACAGGACCTAGAGAAGCAAGCTCCCCATGAATGGTGTGGTGTCTCATTGGTGGCAAACATTCAAGTGTTGTATTTGTTGTTTTTTTCTGTCTTGATTCTTGTTTGGAGTCGTTTTGAGTGTAAATAGATATGCTTAGGTTACTTTGTTTTTTCTTTGTTGATTTGTTTTGACTGTGGTCAGTCGTAGGCTCAATTCCCAGTTAAGAACTCATTCTTAATTTCAATTTGAAAAATAAAACATTTTGTGCTCAAAGTGTCGTGCCATTCCCAATGGGGTGTACAAAACAGAATTCCTTCTTTCATAAACTTTAGGGTCCAATCGTGATTAACAGATAGGGTAATAGAACATGGATCTATCTGAAGCTATATAGGTTCTAGACTACAAAAGCAAAAGCAAAAAAAAAAAAAGAAAAGAAAATTAAAGCATCTGCGTTTGTTTCAACTTCAACAATTTTCGAGTTTGCATGCCAGATGCACTTTCTCAGGCCTTATCATTTCTCTAAAGTATGAGTGTACCTCGACTTCAAGCTTAAGCTTGTTTCAAGCTAGAATGGTGATTAAAAGCGCTCTCCCTGAACACGACTCCCTGCCAAAAGAGGTTGTGTTTGCAATGAGTTACTAGGAGATCATCTGCGACGATGGAAACTAGAGTGCGAATGGCTGAGGCCTAGAACACAAAGGTTTGGAATTTCCGAGACTAAAGTCTGGTTTGAATACCCAGGGGTATATCCTCGGCTTGAAATCTGTATGGTAGCCCCATAGATTAAGATAGCATGTGTGTACCTCAATTTTGGATACTGAATCAACCTAGTCTGTTACCCCGTTGGAGAATAGGAAAAGTTATGAATATGATCAAGAAGAAAAGCAACATCCATGGTTTCTACATGCAGATGTTACCCCTTGCCAATATTCAAGAACCTTTGAACTGTGAGTTAAAAGTAAGAGTTCAAAGAACACCAGAAGGAGATTCCCCATCAGAGTAAAGTGTTTCATCGCCACTCGCCCTATGAGGTGCTTTCTAAGTGCCGCTTTATTTGTTTATTGCATTCTCTAAACATCACGCACTACATTGATTGTAACATGTATCATATCATCACACTTATTAAATTTATTTGCATCTTGTGTTATCTTGTATCATTTATCCTTTTACGCTGAGCAGCGTTTAGGATCGTTGTCCCTCGAGGGCTTTTTGTTTGGACCTCTTCTCACGATTTTAGCGTGGTTAAAGTGTTCTCTTCCTCACACGATTTCAATGTGTTTGGAATTTTTCTCAAGGGTGTGGAACGCGATCCTGAGCAATTTTCGTCTGGACCCTCTTCACATGATTTCAGCGTAGTTAGAGTGTTCTTTTCCTCACACGATTTCAGCGTGTTTGGAATTTTTCTCAAGAGTGTGGAATACGACCCTGAGCAGTTTTCTTTGGACCTCTTCTCAAGATTTTAGCATGGTTAGAGTGTTCCTTTCCTCACACGATTTCAGTGTGTTTGGAAGTTTTCTTAGGGCTCGTGGAACGCAACCCTGAGTGGTTTTCGTTGGACCTATTCACACGATTTCGGCATGGTTAGATTGTTCTTTTCCTCACACGATTTTAGCGTGTTTGGAATCTTTCTCAGGGCCATGGAACGCACCTTGAGCGGTTTTCGTTGGACCTCTTCTCACGATTTCAGCATGGTTAGAGTATTCTTTTTCTCACATGATTTCAACATATTTGGAATCTTTCTTAGGGCCGTGGAATGTGACCTTGAGCGGTTTTCTTTGGACCTCTTCTCACAATTTCAGTGTGGTTAAAGTGTTTCTTTCCTCATATGATTTCAGCATGTTTAGAATTTTTCTCAAGATGCGCGGAATGCGCCCCAGAACGGTTTTCTTAGGACCTATTCTCATGATTTCAGCGTAGGTTAGAGTGTTCCTTTCCTCACACGATTTTCAGCGTGTTTGGAATTTGTTTTTCCTTTTCTCACGATTTCAGCATGGTTAGTGTCACGACCCAAACCCGCCTCTATTGGTTTAACATCGTAATCGGCCAGTAATCCTTGGATTACCAAAGGCCTCTGAACAAATTAACATATAATTAGGGGCTGTGGAAGTAAATTTACAAATAGACATAGTCCAAAGAGCTGTGCTGAAGTATATAAGACAGAAAATTTCAACAGAACTTATATACATATATAGGTGACGTCAAAAATATATCAGTCTCTGTCACCAAATTAAACAAACAGTCAAAAAGGGGCATAGCCCAATGTACCGATAAACATAGCAAAATCCACTAAAGTCTTGACTTGATCTTCACAAAAAGGAACCTCCTCGGGAGGTACAGTGAATGACTGATAATAGAATCCTAGACCGTCAACTCTGGGCCTGGTCACGTGCCTGATCACCTACATACATAATGTAAATAATAAGCGGAAGCCCAATGAATAATGATAAGGTACAGGATTTAATGAATAATGTCCCATAACAGACTCCAAGTCAGAAATAATTTCAGATACGTATACTTTATTAGAAATTTAGGCAGTTGTATGTGGCACATTCATTTATTTATCGGATCGTAACACATTTACATAATCAGTATAGATGATCACTTAGGTCCATATCTTGTGCACAGGTAGCCATAGTATTATTACCCCTAGACAAGGGTCACGTGAACATAGGCCTCGGTATTGTTACTCCCGGGCAAGGGTCACATGAACATAAGCCTCGGTATTGTTACCCCCGGGTGAGGGCCACATGAACATAAGCCTCGGTATTGTTACCCCCGGGCGAGGGCCACATGAATTAAGGATGCCATAATTACATTTTAGAAAAATGGACATTCATTCATGTTTCATAAAATAGCATTTCAAAAACAAATCATGTCATATCAGTCAGAAATATTCACAATTAATAGATGGCTTTAGAGCAACAAGCAGAATGGGCAAATTAGAGGTCTTGTGGTGTGTGACCTACACAGTTACAAAACAAACACGCACTGAATTACACACCCAGAAACATTAACTTAATTCTTTCTTATCTTGGTGTGTTTCTACTTCTTATCCTCATTATGGTGTCTTAACCTTGCCCTAGGAATGCCTAAGATGCAATGAGGATGCTACAATGCACTTTAAAACATTTTACAAAACTTGCCGAAAACAGGAGTTCTACTCTAGCTTAACTTTTTACACTCGAGCATGGGTCAAAACTTGAAAAGACGCTCAAGCATGGCTTTCCCCGCTCGAGCGGTTTGTAAACTTTTGAAAAAGTACTGGTTATGTAATTTTCATGCTCGACGGTCGCTCGAGCGTGAGACTCAAGTTCTCACTCGAGCATCAGCTCGAGCGCAAATATTGACGCTCTAGTGGACTGCAAAACATATAAACTTCTGGGAACATGCATTGTACGCTTGAGCTGACTTTTGGTCACTCGAACAGAAGTGCAAAAACAAAGGCGTACGCTTGAGCGTGGAATCCCCCGCTCGAGCGTAGAGGTCGAATTCTGGAATTTCTAGATTCACCTCCCAAGCTCAAAACTTGAATTCAACCCTTCGACACACATCTTTTTTAACCCAAAACTCAAAGGAAACTTATATAACTTGGAAAACAACTTGAATGTATAACCATTTCGCAAAATCAAGGCTCAAGAGTAGGTCAAAATGTGTAAACTCAAGCTTGAAATGTTAGAAACAAAACATGCATGTTCTATCTTGACTTCAAAGCTTCCAAAACCATGATCAATTGATATGAAATGGTATCTAACAAGATGAATTCTCAAAATAAGGATAAGATGGACACATGCATGGAAGAATTCTTTTGAAAACAACATCAACTCCATGAAATGTACATGCATGCAAGGTTAATTCTTATTTTCAATCATCTAGGCTCAAATTATGCATTGTTCAATTCAATTCTCTTGAATTTAAGTTCTTAATGTCACAATCATATAGTTTAAAGGTTAGATTCTTACCTAGGTTTCCCCATTTAGGCTTAAAGGTCAAATTCTTGAGTCTCTAGATACAATCCTCCAATTCCCTAGAATTTCCCTTAGCTTGAGCTCAACTTCCTTCTCCTTCCCTCTCCCTCACGCTTTTGAGTCTCAAGAGTGATGGAATAGAGTGTAAAGTGTGTCTTAGTGGTCATATATGCCATATATAGACTTAGATTAAGGAATTGATTAATTAAGTTTAATTGAGCATTAATTATTCTATTTATTTCGTTCCGAATCAAATTCTAATTAAACATACCATAATATTCTAAAAATTCCAATTAGCACAAATATCAAGTCAATTTCATGATCGGATGCCGATAGGGCCTTCAAATCCGCAAAAGAAATAGAAACACTAACAAATATTCTTACGATAGACAGATATAAACACAATTAATGCAACACACATGCAATTAATGCGAGATTTCATTTTTAATTACTCATTAGGCATCTTTAATCATGGTTAATTAGCTAATCACAAGTCGGGTTCATTACAGTTAGAGTGTTCCTTTCCTTACATGATTTCAGCGTGTTTGGAATTTTTTTCAAGATGCGCAGAACGCGCCCTTGAGCGGTTTTCTTAGGACCTCTTCTTACGATTTCAGCGTGGTTTCTTCACACAATTTTAGTGTGTTTGGAATTTGTTCTTCCTCTTCTCACGATTTCAGCGTGATTAGAGTGTTCCCTTTTCTCACACAATTTCAGCGTGTTTGGAATTTATTCTTCATCTTCTCACGATTTCAGTGTGATTAGAGTATCTCAGGATGCGTGAACACGACCTTGCGCGGCTTTGTTTCCTCTTCTCACGTTTTTGATGTGGGTAGAGCTCATCTCGGGGCGCATGGAACGCAATGCCGAGTGGTTTCTGTTATTTTTTCAGGGCATGTGACGCATGACCTTGAACGGATTGTTCTACCTTTCTTACACTTTCACGTGATTGTCTGTGGTAGTGTTTAACTTGAAGCTGTCCATTCGTATGTTGTTATTGCTTATTATATCTGTTTGCATCATTCTGGCATGATCATGAGTTTTGGCAAATAGTCGGCTTTGTATAGCGTGTAAGTCCAATTTTCAAACTGCTTTGCATTTTGTATCATTTGCATCTTGTTTGCACTACCCCAGAACTATGCTGGTTTGATTCCTTGCAAGGGGATACGTAGACAGCCTACGGGCGCAACCATTTGCTTTGTGATCTCGTTTGTTTGTCCAAGTCTTCAGCCTTGTTAAAAATGGGTCGTCTCCGGACTTTGACATTCACTTACGTCATTTCATGACTTTCGAGTTCTGTCAAAAAGGGGCAACTGTAGACACCCTATTTTTGACCGTCCTCAAGATACGGATGTCATCGTTTATGCACCCGATGATTGTGCATCAGTGTGCTTTCGTTTAATGCCCGAAGTGTTCGGTGGAATGCCATCTCTTTGAGCCTTCACCCCTGCTCTTTTTATGCCTTGTTTTAGAACAAAACCTAGTACTCAGTAAGCTTTGGTGGCCACCTGCTGGCCACTAGTGTTCTTTGCCGACCCTATGCCAGCCATGTATGGTCCGTGCCGGCCAGGGATGGTGCTTGTTGGCCCAGTGCTGGCCACCAGCACTTTTTGGGCAGATATTTTGTTAACAACTGTGCTAGCTGTCATCACACTTCAGCTCAGCTTCATACACGTGTATATACAGATATTTCTTAGTTGAATACATATTTGTCTATATATAAGGAGGCCTCTCCTTCATTTGTAAGGGTTAGAAAATTTTTGGGAGTCTCTCTCTCTCTAAGTCCTCTCTCTCTCTCTCTTTACATTTCTCTCTCTCTCTTGAAATTTTGTACACACTTGCTTAGATACACTTCAAATTTGCCTATCAATCCTTGACAAAAGTTGTTTGCCTTTGGATTGAGAACACTTGGGACCCTTCTTGAGCTCTAAAAGAAGGATTTGGCTTGGATTGTTGCCCTAATTTGCTCTTCACTTCAAGAGGTATAATATTTACCCATTTTAGCTTGTTGTCTACACTTGTTTTGCCATCTTTACAAACTGTTTTAAGGCTGGTTTTGAACTCAAAAAATCTCTGTTTTTGTGGTTTAAAAATGGTGGTTTGAGGCTCTTTTGAGTCAGGGGGTGGCTCACCCTCTTAGCCTTTTTGCTTGTAAAGCTTTTGTGCCATTTTTCAAAGCTTTTAAATCAAATTTTTTTGAGTTTTTTACCACTGATTTTCAGAGGTTTCCAGAGGTTAAAAAATTGGCTTTGAAGGCCCAAAAATGGAGGGGTTAGCCACCCCTTCTTTGGCTTGTTTACTTGCTTAAATTGCTCTATATTCTAACTTATTACTTTGGTTACTTTGTCTTCATTCCAGCATATTTTTGTACTATTTTTGGGCTACAAAAACTCTATATTTTTGGGCTGAAGCTTGGGTTTTAAGGCCATTGAAGGTTGAGGGGTGTTACACCCTTCTTTGTTCCTTGCTTTGAAGGCCATTACCCTTGCATTTCCCACCCTTGCATCATCTTTTTTGGAGCTTGTAAAGACTAAATTTTAGAGCTTTTTTAGTGGCTAAAACCATGATTTGAAGTCTAAATTTGAAGGGGTTAGCCTCCCCTCCTTGTGTCTTGCTTACTAGCCCAGTTTGTACCATGTTTTAGCATATTATTTTAGCTATTTTAAGCTCAATTCTAGCATGTTTTTGCCTCTATTTTGGACTAATTTAGCTTTATTTTGGGTTGGTTTGGTCATTTGTGCTTTGTTTTGCATAGTTGTAGTGCATTAATCCTTGTATGCTTAGTGTTTTAACGCATTAATGCACCTCTTGCTTGAGTTTTGGCTTGTTTTAGTTCATTTCTCATGCAATTTCAGCACCTAATAACTCTGCACTCTCCCCCCTTTGTTCATTTTTTGTTTGCTTTTTGAGAGTGGTTTCAAACTTGGGGTCTTTTAAGCTTGAAATTGAGTCTATATTTAATGGTTTAATCCTCTTTGAGGGTTCATTATCAACGGTATAGATTCTCTTGCCTTACATTAGCCCTTGGTTGACACCTCTTTCACTTTAGAGGACTTTCACCAATGAACTAAATTGATTAAATGAATGGATTGGTAATTAAAATGAGTAAACAAAAGAGGCAAGTAAAATTTCAGCAAGATAATCATGTTTTGTGTTGCATTGCATGTGTTCAAGTTGGACGTTAACTTGAACACAAGGAAAATGAAGCATTTTACACTTGAAAGTGGTGAAATGTGTCATTTCCCTAGGTCTCTCTTTGACAGAACTCGAAAGTCATAACAATGACGGGAGTGAGTGTCAAAGCCCAGAGATGACCCATTTTTGACAAGGCCGAAGACTTAGACAAAGCATGCAAGACAATAAAGATATGTGCCCGAAGGCGGGGGCAAAATGCAACTGACAATGCAAGAAGCCGAGCATAACTTATGATCATGCAAAGAAAGCTGTAACGAAGCATAACATGCAACAATTTTAAGCAATCAAACACAAATATAACTACACTACAATGTAGAAAGGATGTAAGAGAATTATGCAATTCTCGATACGTCTCACTCGGAGGATACAATACATGTCTGTTTCGTCTGGTTGCACCAGCCTCAAATGAACCGTACATACAATATCGTGCCTGCAAAAGAAAGCAACTTAACAGGTACGATGTTGTTAGCAACATGCAAAATGAATGCAAAATGATATGCAATATATACAAAACTATGTATAAACAATGCAAATGAAAATGTAATGCAATTGAATCATAATCAAATCATAAGCGGTTCAAAACCACACAAATGTCAAATAGATTGATGGAGATGCAAAGTCCGTCTACCATAAAAAAGGTCATACAGAACTATGAGTAATGTAGACGCACACAAGAACAAGTAATTGGGTGGAATGACATAAGTGGAGAAATGACCCACTAACGAAAGAACAATGATCCTAATGTTGGATGTAAGAATTACACTACAATGTAATATATACAATGGATATGGCATGCAGCCAAACCAAATCTTACCTAGGAAAGTCATGGACACACACGACCCGTGTCTAACATAGAACGGTCATACAGAACTATGAGTGTATAGACGTGAAAAGTATGGGCACATACCAGACCAAGCTCAACATGGAAAGGCGCAAGCCATAGATAGAGGTGATGCAATGAATGCACGCAAACTACAGTGCAATATCTACAATATGCAATGGAATGGATACAGTGGATTAAGGCCTACGGCCAAACCGTATCTTGCCTATGAAAGGCATGGACACAAACAAACCACTTCTAACATAGAACGGTCATACAGAACTATGAGTGTATAGACGTGAAAAGTATGGGCACATACCAGACCAAGCTCAACATGGAAAAGCGCAAGCCATAGATGGAGGTGATGCAATGAATGCACGCAAACTGCAATGTAATATCTACAATATGCAATGGAATGGATACAGTATTAACAGTGAAATGCATGACATATGCACTATATACAATGAAATAGATAGAATATTTACAGTGAAATGCGTGACATATGCGCTATTTACAATGAAATGGATAGAATATTTACAGTGAAATGCGTGACATATGCACTATTTACAATGAAATGCATGACATATGCATGAAAATACATGCTATTTACAGTGCATGACATATGCATGTGTTTTTTGAAATGCAAATGATGCATGGAATGCGCGACAACGCAAGTCGCTTGAAATGCATGACAATGCATGATTTTGAAATGCGCGACAAAGCGCGGCTCTTGAGATGCATGATAGTGCATGTGATCTGTGCATATCAATGCATGCATGGCATGCGTGACAACTCATGAGCATATCAAATGCACCAACGGTCTTGCATCTTCCAAGGATTTAAGGTCTCCTAGACCGAGCATATTTAAGGTCCTGCTAGACCGTGTGTGTTTAAGGTCTCGCCAGACCATGGAATGCATGACAATGCAAGTAAGATAATGCAAATGAAAGGTGCATATCAATGTGAATGAAATGACGTATAACGAATACGCGTTCACGACGAAACATTGTGAAGCAACGCATGCGAGGTAACTTCCGAATCTTGAAAGGGACAAAAGGATACAAGAAGGATACACCTTGCACATATTCGAGTGTCACGCACAGAAGACATGGTCCGAGGTCAAAATAGGGGGCCGGTTGAGCTTCGGAACTGCCTTTTCTTGCACTGTCTTGAGCAATGAAGGCCCCAAACTATACATCTAACCCAAACAAGGTTGTAGGAGGCTCACCGGCCATAAGGGGAGGTCACCGGCCATCCACCGGCCATCAAAACATTCCACCGGCCAAATATTTAGCCGACCGGCCAAACATGCCTGATTCGGGGCAGTTTGGTCTTTTGGCCTTGGGTCTTTTAAAATAGGGTTTCAAACCCTATTTTTCTCACTTTTCTTTGGCCGAAATTACCCCCTCCCTCTTCCTAGAGTATTTTCCGAGCCTCTATTCTCCGTTTTCCTCAGTTTTCACGCCCCTTTCGACGTTGGATTCGTGAGGTTCTTCGCGTTTCGAACATTTTCATCCGAACAAAACTTCGTTTCGGTGCCTCCTTTTCGATTTCCTCCTCTTGGGGTTTGTTTCCCCCAAGTTTTTCTTGATTTTCGTACTTTTTCCACATTCTGGCTTTTCCGGCCATTTTCCGCCCTCTCGGGGTTGACTTTCCGTTGACTTTTCGCATTCTCACCTGGTTTTCCCTCTTCCGGCCATTTTCACACCACTTTTGACATAGCGGATGATATTCCACAAGGCGGGACTCCCCCGGAGCATGAGATAGACCTAGAGGTCAAGCTCCTCCCTTTGAGCGTCCGCCCGTTCGACCCGACGACCTACTGGCCGGCGATCCACGTGCTACCTCCTGATGATCTTCGCCAGTTCAGGAGTTTCGATAGGGGCATGCCACTAGAGCTTCTTCTGCGCAAGCTGACGTCTCATCTGTCTTTTGGTGCTTCCGAGATATATTCTTCCCTCTGTTTTCCGCAATGTAGAACATTTTAACTACCATAGTTGATTCTGTTCTTTAACTACTTAGCTCAGATACACTGATACACTGTATACTGTAGTTGACTGTGAACACACTTGTACTTGATATCTGTTCGAATTGGACACGTGCACACACACTGACACATCACATGTTGTAGTTCACTGTAAGCACACCTGCACCTGATGTCTGTTTTAACTTGAAAGCGTGCACACACGCTGTATCTGTACTAAACCACCCAAACACGCTGACACATCACATGTTGTAGTTCACTGTAAGCACACCGGCACCTGATGTCTGTTTGAACTTGAAAACGTGCACATACGGTGTATTATTACCAATTCTGAATGCTTTTCAAAACTGTATATTAGCATTGCTTCGCAATTGTTTGCTTGAAAACAGGGAGATTCCCATGCCTTCCGGGGGTATGGGAACATTGCCGCTCGAGATTGGTACATGGAGCTACCAGATGCAGTCCGTCATATCGTGGACCAGGCCGGGTTCGGCGCATTCTGCAGGGGACTCTCGCGCCTCACTGCGAACAGGCCTCTCCTTACTGCTCTAGTGGAGAGGTGGTGGGACACCACCGACTCCTTCCACTTCTCTACTACGGGAGATATGACGATGACTCCTTATGACTTCTCGATGCTCACCGGCATCGGGGTAGGGGGTGATCCGATCCCCTTTGATACTGACATGGACAAGTGGGAGGCCGCTCAGATTTACCTGCTCGACGAGGTGCCGCCTCTTGCGCGTCCCGGCTTCGTTAGGTACTCGTGGTTCGAGGTCCAGTTCAGGGTTCAGCCAGCCTTGGTCGAGAAGGCTCCGATGACTTAGGAGGAAGTAGAGCGGTATGCGCGCGGCTTCCTCATGTTTTTGCTGGGGACGACTATTTTCACCGATCGGGCGAACACCGTGCCCCTCTGTCTGCTCAATGCTCTTGTGGACGTCACCAGGATCTTGCGCTACGACTTGGGTGGCACTGCCTTGGCCACTCTATACGAATACATGAGCTCAGCCCCCCGTTGTAACAGACAGTTGGTCGGAGGTTACTGGCGAGCTTAGGAGGTACATTTTCTTTTCTGCTTTTCATTTCTGTTCTATATTTTCTGTACTCTGTACACTGCACACACTATGATCTGCTTCATGCTGACTGTATACTGCACACACGGCACACACACACTCTACTTTACACTGACTGTACACTACACACACTATACACTCTACACAATATACTGCACAATACACGGTTCTACAATTTCTACTTTATTCTGTATTCTACTTTATCTGATAAGCGCACTGATATTTGTTCTGCAGTTGTGGGTCTATGCCTACTTTCTGAGACTTGTGCCCGTGCCAGATATGGAGACCCCTCTCGTCGTTCCATTCTCGCGCCGTTTTGACGTGAGGTGCGTGCGGAGGCCCCGGGAGATGTTTATCTTCTTCCGCTGCTACTTCGACACCATCACCCCCGCAGAGGTATGTTCAACTTGCAGTTCATTTAAGCTTCGCTTTACACTGTATTTTCAATAATAGTAGATAACAAACTGTATTTTATTTTCAGATCACCTGGCAACCTTGGGCTCCATTGCCAGCTGAGATTCGAGCACGGTTGTCAGTGCTGAGGAGACCGCTCGCTTTAGGATTTTGCTGGAGGGCCCGGTCTATCGGGCTTGGTACCTGGGTGAGTGTTTCCTACGCCAGACCCTAGGTTTACTGGAGCAGATAGTCCCGGTTCACCCTCCTGAGCATATGAGGGATATGGAGAGGTTCACTTCCGAGTAAATGTCCGACTACACGATCGGCTGGGATGCGATCCGCTTCAGAGGCATAGGCGACTACTCGGAGTATGTCCAGACCTTCATTATGTGGCCTCTGAGCGGTGGCCGTCGAGCTGAGAGAGAGAGAGGCCAGTGGCGCCGGCGGCTAGGGTAGGAGGAGAGGTAGGGACATCGAGGACAGCTCGAGTCCGTGGCAGGAGTGGAGTTCGGAGAGGGCGGGGGGCAAGTTGGCCAGCACTGTCCACTACGATGACATGCTGAGGGCATGGTGGGGCGACTTATCAGATCCCTATTGCTCCCCCTCCGGCTGATCATGAGTTGGTTGGGTTCTACAACTTACCTCCAGTATGTACTACTGTATTTTGCATTCTGCCCAGTCAGTTCATTTCAATTCATTTGATATTTCGCAGAATACTGATGCTTTTAACCCTTTTGTAGGCCTCTTTCGAGTACACTCGCCAGTCCCTGGAGCTGACTACTTCTGTGATGGGGATGCTCCAGCAGAGCCTTGACCTTCTATCCATTTACAGTATTCCGGTACATTCTTCTGACCACAGTCTCGAACCATACATAAACTGTTTCACATACTCTCGAACTATACATAAACTGTTTGGCAAAGAACCATACATAAACTGTTTGGCAAAGAACCAGGTTCATCATTCCCGCACCAAGCACATTGATGTCCGTTTCCATTTTATCCGACAAATTGTAAATGAAGGGGATATTCTGCTTCAAAAGATTAGTATTGCAGATAAACCGGCTGATATGCTCACAAAAGTGGTTTCTGGGATCAAGTTCCAACATTGTTTGGACTTGGTCAACATCTCTCGAAACTAAGCACCTTCGGGTGCAAGGCAGTGTTAATCGATCACTATGGACAGAGGGCAAAGGCATGATAGTCAAGGGCATCCCAGTAGGGGGTGCAGAACATCCAATTAGGGGGTGTATGATATCTTGGTTACACAAGTTCAAGCATAGCAGGTGAAGACATCCGAGACAGGAAGCGTGAAAGAGATCTGTGGAAGATAGGAGCAGAGGCTCTCTCCAAATCAGAGAGTGGTGTGAGTTGAGTTGAGGATGTAGGATTTTCTCCTCCTCTTGTATCTCTGGTGTATTATCTCTAGCTTCAAGGGGTGCAAGCGTCTCAGCGAGGCAATGCAGACTGTGTTGAATTTAGGCATAACAAGATTAGCAGCAGTATGTGCAATAGATCACCTCACATGGGTTGAGGGGGTGATTTGTTGATATCACCCCATGTGAAGGGGGTGATTTTCTTCCTGTGGGAACACACAAATTAGTCAGCTCTTCTTTGTCTTTCATTGCGGCTGCCAACCGACAAACCACCGAAGTTATTGATCCACCATCATTGAACAACAGCTGGCCATGTGCAAGGCCAGCCAGCTCCCTCCCTTCTCATGTATAAATAGAGGTAGAGAGAGCAGAGAGACAACATAGTGGTGAGTGGTGAGCTTAAGAGAGTTTACAAAGAGAGAATACAGAGTGTGTAATACATTTCTCCATATAGTGAAATCCGCTGTCCGTGGACGTAGGCGACTTGCCAAACCACATTAAATCTCTTGTGTTATTGCTTGTGTGTGTTTCCTGGTGTGCCCCCGATCCACAACAATTGGTATCAGAGAGAATGTTCTGCTTCAACAGAGTGGTGAGTGGTGAGCTTAAGAGAGTTTACAAAGAGAGAATACAGAGTGTGTAATACATTTCTTCATATAATGAAATCTGCTACCCGTGGACGTAGGCCCCTTGCCGAACCCCATTAAATCTCTTGTGTTATTGCTTTTGTATGTTTCTTGGTGTGCCCCCGATCCACAACAATTGGTATCAGAGCTCGGGTTGTGAAAAATCGAATTTTTCGAAAGTGCCCAGATTTTGAAGTGCTCAAAATCAATCTTTGAGCACACTAGGAGCAAGAACTCCAGGAGAGGAGTCCAGAACAGCAAAAACCAAGCCCAGAAGAGGCTCCACACACTCTCACGCGCCATCTGAAGAAGAAGAGTGAAGCCCACTCTCCATACGCGCCGCCACGCGCCGTTCAGCCACCAGCGCGTCATCACACTCGCAGGCACGCGCCCTCATGCGCGGCGTAAGAAAGAAGGTGACTAAGTAATGCACGTGTAATCCACACGCCAGCCACGTCATCCGCTACGCAGACGCTACGTCAGTGCCACGCAGACGCCACGTCATCGCCCACGTGTCAGACCACGTCATCGTTGAGCCGTCGACCGCGCCAAGCCGCCGTTGACTGCACGGTTTTGGAGTAATTATCCGGTGCATCTCAGACGCACCAGATTCTGTAGATCTGAGGCGTCCAAACTGTTTTGGCCAGATCTAAGTCATTCGGAGTCCTTCTTTGACGATCCAATAGTGTTTTCAAACTATTTAGAGAATTCCGAACACATCCATATGGTCAGTTTTTTGAATTGAAGTTTTGAAAAAAAAAATAGTTTAATGGCAGAATCTATAGAGACCAAATCAACCGAGTCCGTAAGTAATCTAGCGAGTACAAGCAACTCTAGGCATTGGACCCCGATGTCCCATGCTAAGTTCGAGGTAGAAAAGTTTGATGGAAGCAGCAACTTCGGCATGTGGAGATGCGAAGTTAAAGATATGCTCGTTCAGATAAACCTGCACTTCAGTCTGGGAGACAAACCAGATGAGCTGGACGGGATAGAATAGGAGAAGGTGAATCTCCTGGCCTGCAGTTCCGTCCGATTTTGCCTTGCAAAAGAGGAGAAGTACGCCTTCACAGAATATGATATTGCGAAGGACCTTTTGAAGGCACTGGAAGATAAGTTCATGACAAAGAGCATTGAGAACCGGCTCTACTTGAAAAAGAGGTTGTTTCATTTCGACTACAAGAAAGGTATTTCGATGAACGAACACCTAAACAACTTCAACAAAATTCTTACGGATTTGAAAATTTTGGATGATCACATTGGTGATAAAGATAAAGCACTGTTGTTGTTGAATTCCTTGCATGACTCATATGATCATCTCACTACCACGTTACTGTACGGTAAAGAAAAGATCAAGTATGTTGATGTTGCAAATGCCTTGGTAAACAATGAGTTCAGAAGGAAAGATAAGTCTGCAAATAGGGACTCAGCATCCGAGGCATTGACAGTCAGAGGCAAAACAAATAACAGGAGATATACAAGGCGAGGAAAGTCTCGCTCAAAATCCAAAGGGAAATCATCGGATAGAAGACGTCTTGCAAAAGACGAGTGTGCTGCTTGTCGTCAGAAGGGGCATTGGGCAAAAGATTGTCCCAATAAAGACAAGAAAGAAGAAAAAGTGAACGTTGCACAAGATGGAGAGAATGGTGAAAGAGCAGCCTTCACAGTTTCATCATATGGCCAGTCTGATGAATGGATTATAGATTCCGGATGTTCTTACCACATGTGTTTGAACAAGTAATGGTTCTCGAGCTTACGAGAGTTCGATGGAGGAGTTGTGCTGATGGGCAACGACCAAACTTGCTAGACAAAGGGGATTGGAACAATTCGACTGAAGATACATGATGGAACAATCAGAATTCTTAAAGATGTTCGGTATGTACCAGATCTAACAAAGAATCTCATCTTAGTGGGAGTTTTAGACTCCAAAGGTTACAGAGTAACTATGGAAGGTGGAGTCCTCAAAGTTGTTCGAGGAGCATTTGTTGCAATGAAAGGTACTCGACAGGGAAATTTATATCTCCTAGACGGCTCTACAGTCACAAAGAGAGTGGCTGTCTCCACCAGCTTAGAAGATGATGCATCAGACACTTCTAGACTTTGGCACATGCACCTAGGGCATGTCGGTGAGAAGGCTTTACAAGGGTTGGTAAAGCAAAGTCTATTGAAAGGCGCCAAAACAGGGAAGCTTGAGTTCTGCGCGCATTGTGTACTGGGCAAGCAAACAAGAATCAAGTTTGGTACTGCTATTCATCGTACCAAAGGGATTCTAGACTACGTTCACACTAACGTATGGGGTCCTTCTAAGAATGCTTCATTGGGAGGTAAACACTACTTTGTGTCATTCATTGATGATTTCTCAAGAAGAGTCTGGATTTACACAATGAAGCACAAAGATGAAGTCTTAGACATCTTTCTTATGTGGAAGAAGATAATTGAGACCCAGACAGGCAGAAAGATCAAGAAGCTCAGATCTGATAATGGTGGGGACTACACATCAGATCCCTTTTTTGAGGTTTGCCAGAATGCAGGGATAGTGAGACATTTCACAGTTCCTGGAACACCGCAACAAAATGGAGTTGCAGAACGCATGAACCGCACTTTAGTGCAGAAAGTCCAGTGTATGCTGTCACATTCAGGATTGAGCAAGACATTTTGGGGCGAGGCATTGAACTATGCTCGTCATCTTGTCAACAGACTACCTACTACAGCACTAGATGGCAAAACTCCCATGGAGGTATGGGCAAGAGTGCCAGCTACTGATTATGATTAGTTACGTATCTTCGGATGTCCAACTTATTTTCATGTTACAGAATTTAAGTTGGATTCAAGAGCCAAGAAAGCCATCTTCTTGGGCTTCAGTGACGGTGTCAAGGGATACAGACTCTGGTGCCCTGAATCAAAGAAAGTTGTCACCAGAAGAGACGTTACCTTTGATGAGTCTACAATACTGACACAACCAAATCCTCAACAGAATGAGGAAGCATTGAAGAAGTCAGTGCAGGTGGAGTTTGAGACTCCAGCAAAGACTGTTCAGACAGACAACCATCCTGAAGAAGTCTCTGTGGATAGCTCTGAAGAGAGTTTAGATGAAAATGAAGATCCAGAGGCCCCACAACAGTCAGAACCCATTGCAATTAGGAAAGGAAAAATGGTTACTAAGCAACCCGGTTGGATGACCAATATGGTAGCCTATTCACTTCCAATCATTGAAGACAATGTTCCTTGCACTTTCAAAGAAGCCGTGCAGAATGCAGAAAGTGTTAATTGGAAGAAGGCTATGGATGAAGAGATCGGGTCACTTCACAAGAACTAGACTTGGGAGTTGGTGCAACTTCCAAAAGGCAAAAAAGCAATTGGGTGTAAGTGGGTTTACACCAAGAAAGAAAGCATCCCAGGCAGAGACAACATCAGATTCAAAGCTAGATTGGTAGCTAAAGGCTATGCTCAGAAGGAAGGAATAGACTACAATGAGGTATTCTCACCTGTTGTGAAGCACACGTCCATTCGTATCTTGTTAGCTTTGGTTGCACAGTTTGATCTCGAGCTCACCCAACTCGATGTCAAAACTGCTTTCTTACATGGAGATCTTGAAGAGGAGATATACATGTCCCAGCCAGATGGTTTTAAAGTTGTTGGAAAAGAGAATTGGGCTTGTAAGCCGAACAAATCATTATACGGGTTGAAGAATTCCCCGAGACAGTGGTATAAAAGATTTGATCGATTCATGATGGAGAAAGAATACACAAGAAGTCAATTTGATCATTGTGTATATTTCCATAAGCTTCCTGATGGTTCCTTCATCTATTTGCTCTTATATGTAGATGATATGCTGATTGCATCTAAGAGCAAGGTGGAGATTGACAAACTCAAGGCACAGTTGGCAAGAGAGTTTAAAATAAAGGATTTAGGAGAAGCAAAGAAAATTCTTGACATGGAGATCAAAAGAGCAGGAAGAAGGGCACGATTTGTCTGACACAAACCCAGTATCTAAAAAAGGTGTTAGACAGATTTGGCATAAATGGGAAAACAAAAGTTGTGAGTACACCATTGGCCCCTCATTTCAAGCTCAGTGCCTCGATGTCTCCACGTACAGAAGAAGAACGAAAGCATATGGCACAGGTTCCATATGCAAATGCAGTTGGTGCATTAATGTATGCTATGGTTTGTACAAGGCCTGACATCTCGCATGCCGTGAGTATGGTAAGCAGGTATATGCATGATCCAGGAAAAGATCACTGGCAGGCAGTGAAATGGATCCCAAGGTACATCCATGGCACGGTTAACATAGGATCGAAGTTCGAGAGAGATAACCGACTCGGACAGAATCTGGTTGGATATGTGGACTCAGATTATGCTGGTGACTTAGACAAACATCGGTCAACAACAGGGTATTTATTTACGCTTGCTAAAGGGCCGGTGAGTTGGAGGTCAACGCTTCAGTCAATGATGGCTTTGTCTACTACAGAGGCAGAGTACATGGCAGTGACAAAAGCCTTTAAATAAACTATTTGGCTCCATGGGTTAATTGAGGACTTGGGTATTGTACAGAAGCACGTTAAGATGTTCTGTGACAGTCAGAGTGCCATTTGTTTGGCAAAGAACCAGGTTCATCATTCCCGCACCAAGCACATTGATGTCCGTTTCTATTTCATTCGAGAAATCGTGAATGAAGGGGATATTTTGCTTCAAAAGAATGGTACTGCAGATAATCCATCCGATATGCTCACAAAAGTGGTTTCTGGGATCAAGTTCCAACATTGTTTGGACTTGGTCAACATCTCTCGGAATTACGCACCTTCAGGGTGTAAGGCAGTGTTGATCGATCACTATGGACAGAGGGCAAAGGCATGATAGTCAAGGGCATCCCAGCAGTGGGTGCAGAACATCCAATCAGGGGGTGTATGATATCTTGGTTACACAAGTTCAAGCATAGCAGGTGAAGACATCCGAGACAAGAAGCGTGGAAGAGATCTGTGAGAGATAGGAGCAGAGGCTCTCTCCAAATCAGAGAGTGGTGTGAGTTGAGTTGAGGATGTAGGATTCCCTCCTCCTCTTGTATCTCTGGTGTATTATCTCTAGCTTCAAGGGGTGCAAGCGTCTCAGCGAGGAGATGCAGACTATGTTGAATTTGGGCGTAACAAGATTAGCAGCAGTATGTGCAATAGATCACCTCACATGGGTTGAGGGGGTGATTTGTTGATATCACCCCATGTGAAGGGGGTGATTTTCTTCCTGTGGGAACACACAAATTAGTCAGCTCTTCTTTGTCCTTCATTGCGGCTGCCAACCGACAAGCCGCCGAAGTTGTTGATCCACCATCGTTGAACAACAGCTGGCCATATGCAAGGCCAGCCAGCTCCCTCCCTTCTCATGTATAAATAGAGGTAGAGAGAGCAGAGAGACAACATAGTGGTGAGTGGTGAGTTTAAGAGAGTTTACAAAGAGAGAATACAGAATGTGTAATACATTTCTCCATATAGTGAAATCCGCTACCCGTGGACATAGGCGACTTGCCGAATCACGTTAAATCTCTTGTGTTATTGCTTGTGTGTGTTTCCTGGTGTGCCCCCGATTCACAACATTCCAAACGAACCATTTAGATTTAGGAATTTTATTAAGGTGCCTCCCCAGATTCCTAGGGTTCTTACTTCAACTAGTTCCAATGTTCTTAACTACATTATAGAGTTGAATGTAAATGGAAATAGCTATTGCGGAAGGGATATAAAGATTAAGGCACTAGAAGGTTTAGGATCTTCAAATCCAAGCAGTCTAGTGGTTGTTCAGAAACACAGCTCGTGTCTTGATCCTTTAAAGGCTTCACATTACGTTGATGACATTACCAGAGGTGCAGAGAATGCTGAAATCTCATTGGTAAATGAAATTACTGATGAGTGTCTGCCATAGTTCTACTACATTCCAAGAAACATAGCTTATGAAAATTCATGTGTGAAGTTCCTTCTTGCTCGTATATCGGGTGAAAATTGTTGTTCAAATTGTGTTGGGGATTGTATGTCGCTCATCGTACCTTGTGCTTGTGCTTGTGCTTGTGCTGGTGAGACAGGGGGTGAGTTTGCTTACACACAAGGCAGGTTAGTTGAGGAGAAGTTTCTGGAGAAATGTATTTCACTGAACCATGATCCTGAACAGCAATGCCTGTTTTATTGCAAAGATTACCCTCTAGAATGGTCTAAGCATAAAAAAAGGTATCTGGCCCATGCAAGGGCCATTTAATGAGACAATTTATAAAAGAGTGCTGGTACAAATGCGGATGCAGTATGAAGTGTGGAAACCGCTTGGTTCAGCAAGGCATAACAGTGAATTTGCAGGTCAGCTCTTCAACATCTCTTTCTTCGACTAAAAATTTTAAAATGGTGCAATAATGAATTACAAATTCCTTGGAAGATATATATTTGCAAGTAAAAGACACATTTCATATTAAAGATTACATATATGCATTCTTGATGTTTTAGGTGTTTATGACACTCGAAAAAGGTTGGGGTGCTAGGACACTTGAGGACATATCGAAAGGTACTTTTGTCTGCGAATATGTGGGAGAAATTGTGACCAACACAGAGCTATTTGAGAGAAATACTAAAATGAGTGGAAGAGAGAAGTACAAGTGCCCTGTGCTACTTGATGTAGACTAGGGTTCAAAGGGTGTCCTAAGGGATGGAGAGGCTCTCTGTTTGGATGTAACAGTCTGGAAATGTTGCAAGGTTTATCAATCACAGGTACTTCAATGCTGTAAGTAAGTAAATAACTTTGTAATGTCACGCGTCTTTGCAATGCTTTGCCGTGAGTATCCATCTGAAAATAATTATTAAAAAAAAATTGTCCAGAAAATGCCGGTTTTATGCTAAATTTGGTTATTTTGATGCATTTGTCTAAGAAGCATGAGGCTCATTTAGCTGCCGCACATAAAGGTTCTACCATTGTGGAGTAAATGACAACTTTTCATAGGAGAAATTGATATCTATGTCAGGGGGCTCTTACATTTCACCACAAGAAATTCATTTAACTTTCTCCAATTAAGGAAAGCAAGAAGAGGAAAGAATGAGTTTGGGAAAAACAAAAATTCTCATGCATTCATGATTTTAATATTCTTCTACTTAATCAGTTGCTGTAGGCCTCAAAATCTCCCCTAGTACTTATTAAATCTTAGTCCTATAGTATCTATCCTTTTTTTAGGGGGGATAAGTTTTTAGTCATGTAGTTTTGTTTTCCCTATTATCTCTCTCTCTCTCTCTCATTTATTTAGTTTTGTGATTTTGTCATCAAGTTTTATGTAGTGAGATCACATTGTCATGTTGACTCTTTGTTCAACTTTCTGAGAGGGAAAAAAATCTCCCATCTTTTTTTAGTAAGGATTTTTTTGAAAGTTTATGTATTTGAATTATGAATTTTGTTGATTAGATGTTTTGACGCTAACTTGGTTGAGATCACAGTTGAAGTTGAGACACCAGACCATCGCTACTATCATGTATGAAATCTTAGCATTTCATTCCTGTTAATCTCTCTCTCTGTGTGAAAATTTTGGGGATTAATCCAAATCTGGTCTTATTTCTTTGTAGCTTGCTTTTTTCACAAGAAGTAAAGTTGATGCTTTGGAAGAGTTAACATGGATAAGTAAGTGGTATATATGTACTGTGCTCATTGAGATGCAACTTTGATCCATTTGACATAGATGCTCCAAAACCCCTTCCAAGCTTCGATTTATATTTTGCTACCTCAAACATCTGAGTTTGGGCTTAGAATCAACTAATTGAAGACTTGTTTTATATACTACTAAGGTATGATTTTACTTTTTTATATATTTTTATCCCTTATTTATTATTAAATAATTCTTTTGCTTAATAAAGGATAGATTCATTGTTTCTACCTAATTGCACTAGGTTCAAGTTAAATTCATTACAATTTGCACATGAATCTGAAGATTCTATATTTGGATTTTCTAATCTACTGGCTTAAACTTTTCTTCTGTGTTTTATATTTTTATATATTTTTTTTAATGTTTACATCTTGATGAAAACTTAAATCCTCATGTTCCTTATTTTATTTTATTTTTTAAGTTGTCATTCAACTATTCTCTATCGTGTAACTACTATTTTTTCTATTGTAATTTAATTATTATCTACTTATGAACCTAATATTCTACTGGTAATTATATATAACAAATCATTACATAAACGGTATCAACATAATAGATTTTTTATTTGGATTACTTATGTCGATATAGATGCTTTGTGAACATGTACATTTATGCGTGCGCGCACACACACATGTGTATATATATATATTGATTAAAACGTGGCTTTTAAAATGTATTCAGCAAGTTTGATAAATTTTCATCTTCAAGTGCATTAAACATAGTAAAAAGTAAAAGACGGGAAACATTTATCTTGGCAATGACTTAAAGAACAACATAAAATCCATTATCCATATTAAATCATGCTCATGACCTGAATAATTTCATTAAAAATTCAAATATGAAATTTGAGGACTCAGCCCTCCGTCCTTATTATTTTCTCTTAATTCTTTATCCATGTTTCTTTACTATTAGCTGTAAACAATTTGTACACAATCAATTGCAAGACTACGGTATTGACTTCAAAGATCAGAGTCATCCAGTGAAAGCATTCCATTGTTGTTGTGAAAGCATGTCCTGCCGAAATGTGAAACATCCAAAGTATATATTTCTACAACCATAAAGCCTAAATATTTGCCTTTTTGTTCTTCTTATTGTTGTGGATCGGGGGCACACCAGGAAACTCAAACAAGCAATAACACAAGAGATTTAACGTGGTTCGGCAAGTCGCCTACGTCCACGGGCAGCGGATTTCACTATGTGGAGAAAAATGGAAGAATTACAAACAATACACTCAGATAGTTGTTCACTCACACTCACTATCAACTCTCCTTAGCCTCTCTATATATACACATTACAGATGCAGGTGGAGAGGCTTTCAAGTGAGCTGGCTACCAGCCCACTTCTTCTCTTTTCGGTGGCTTTCTTCACATGGCCAACTTACCTTTGTAGGTTGGCAAGCTTGTGCACTCACATGTGAAGGAATCACCCCTCACATTGGGTGATATCCAACAAATCACCCCCTCAACCCATGTGAGTAGTTCGCGGCTGAATCTTTAGCCCAATCTTCAACAAATCTCCACCTTGGAGAGGATTCTCTTATCCAACATAGTGATCGATCAACACTGCCATGCACCCGAAGGTGCTCAGTTCTGAGAGATGTTGACCAAGTCCAAACAGTGTTGGAACTTGATCCCAGAAACCACTTTTGTGAACATATCGGTCGGATTATCTGCAGTACTAATCTTTTGAAGCAGAATATCCCCTTCATTCACAATTTCTCGGATGAAATGGAAACGGACATCAATGTGCTTGGTGCGGGAATGATGAACCTGGTTCTTTGCCAAACAAATAGCACTCTGACTGTCACAGTACACCTCAACGTGCTTCTGAACAATACCCAAGTCTTCAATCAACCCATGTAGCCAAATAGCTTCCTTAAAGGCTTTTGTCATTGCCATGTACTCTGCCTCTGTAGTAGACAAAGCCACCGTTGACTGAAGCGTTGACCTCCAACTCACCGGCCCTTTAACAAGCGTAAATACATACCCTGTTGTTGATCGGCGTTTGTCCAAGTCACCAGCATAATCTGAGTCCACAAATCCAACCAAATTCTGCCCAAGTTGGTTATCTCTCTCGAACTTCAATCCCAGATTAACAGTGCCATGTATGTACCTTAAGATCCATTTCACTGCTTGCCAGTGATCTTTTCCTGGATCATGCATATACCTGCTTACCATACTCACAGCATGTGAGATGTCAGGCCTTGTACAAACCATAGCATACATTAATGCACCAATTGCATTTGCATATGGAACTTGTGCCATATGCTTCCGTTCGTCTTCTGTACGTGGAGACATCGAAGCATTGAGTTTGAAATGAGGGGCCAATGGTGTACTCACAGCTTTTGTTTTCCCATTTATGCCAAATCTGTCTAACACCTTTTTCAAGTATTGTGTTTGTGTCAGATGAACCGTGCCCTTCTTCCTGTCTCTCTTGATCTCCATGCCAAGAATTTTCTTTGTTTCTCCCAAATCCTTCATTTCAAACTCCCTTGCTAACTGTGCCTTGAGTTTGTCAATCTCCTCATTGCTCTTTGATGCAATTAGCATATCATCTACATATAAGAGCAAATAGATAAAGGACCCACCTGGAAGCTTACAAAAATATACACAATGGTCAAATTGACTTCTTGTGTATTCTTTCTCTATCATGAACCGATCAAATCTCTTGTACCACTGTCTCGGGGATTGCTTCAATCCGTACAACGATTTGTTCAACTTACAGGCCCAATTCTCTTTGCCAGCAACTTTGAAACCATCTGGCTGGGACATGTATATCTCCTCTTCAAGATCTCCATGTAAAAAGGCAGTTTTGACATCGAGTTGGGCGAGCTCGAAATCAAATTGTGCAACCAAAGCTAGCAAGATACGAATAGACATGTCCTTCACAACAGGTGAGAATACCTCATTGTAGTCTATTCCTTCCTTCTGAGCATAGCCTTTAGCTACCAATCTAGCTTTGAATCTGATGTTGTCTTTGCCTGGAATGCCTTCCTTCTTGGTGTAAACCCACTTGCACCCAATTGCTTTCTTTCCCTTTGGAAGTTGCACCAACTCCCAAGTCTGGTTCTTGTGAAGTGACCCTATCTCTTCATCCATAGCCTCCTTCCAATTGACACTTGCTGCATGCTGCACGGCTTCTTTGAAAGTGCAAGGAACATTGTCTTCAATGATTGGAAGTGCATAGGCTACCATATCGGTCATCCAACCGAGTTGCTTAATAACCCTTTTTCCTTTCCTGATTGCAATGGGTTTTGTTTGTTGTGGGGCCTCTGGATCTTCATTTTCATCTGAACTCTCTTCAGAGCTATCCACTGAGACTTCTTCAAGATGGTTGATTGGCTGACTAGTCTTTGTTGGAGTCTCAAACTCCACCTGCACTGACTTCTTCAATGCTTCATTATTTTCTTGAGGATTTGGTTACTTCAGCATTGTAGACTCATCAAAGTTAACATCTCTTCTGGTGACAACTTTCTTTGATTCAGGGCACCAGAGTCTGTATCCCTTGACACCGTCACTAAAGCCCAAGAAGATGGCATTCTTGGCTCTTGGATCCAACTTAGATTCTGTAACATAAAAATAAGCTGGACATCCGAAGATACGTAGCTGATCATAATCAGTAGCTGGCACTCCTGACCATACCTCCATGAGAGTCTTGCCATCTAGTGCTGCAGTAGGTAGTCTGTTGACAAGATGACGAGCATAGTTCAATGCCTCGCCCCAAAATGCCTTGCTTAATCCAAAATGTGACAACATACACCGGACTTTCTCCACCAAAGTGCGGTTCATGCGTTCTGCAACTCTATTTTGCTGTGGTGTTCCAGGAACTGTGAAATGTCTCACTATCCCTTCATTCTGGCAAACCTCAAAGAAAAGATCTGATGTGTATTCCCCACCATTGTCAGATCTGAGCTTCTTGATCTTTCTACCTGTCTGGGTCTCAATCATTTTCTTCCACATAAGAAAGATGTCTAAGACTTCGTCTTTGTGTTTCATTGTGTAAATCCAAACTTTTCTTGAGAAATCATCAATGATCGACACAAAGTAGTATTTACCTCCCAACGAAGCACTCTTGGAAGGACCCCATACGTCGGTGTGAACGTAGTCGAGAATCCCTTTAGTACGATAAATAGCAGTACCAAACTTGATTCTTGTTTGCTTGCCTAGTACACAATGCTCGCAGAACTCAAGCTTCCCTATTTTGGCGCCTTTCAACAGGCCTTGCTTTACTAATCCTTGTAATGCCTTCTCACCGACATGCCCTAGCCGCATGTGCCAAAGTCTGGAAGTGTCTGATATATCATCTTCTGAGCTGGTGGAGACAGCCACTCTCCCTGTGACTTTAAAGCCGTCTAGGAAATATAAATTTCCCTGTCGAGTACCCTTTATTGCAACAAATGCTCCTCGAACAACTTTGAGGACTCCACATTCCATAGTTACTCCGTAACCTTTAGAGTCTAAAACTCCCACTGAGATGAGATTCTTTGTTAGATCTGGTACATACCGAACATCTTCAAAAATTCTAATTGTTCCATCATGTATCTTCAGTCGAATTGTTCCAATCCCCTTTGTCTGGCAAGCTTGGTCATTGCCCATCAGCACAACTCCTCCATCGAACTCTCGTAAGCTCGAGAACCACTGCTTGTTCGGACACAAGTGGTAGGAACATCCGGAATCTATAATTCATTCATTAGACTGGCCATATAATGAAACTGTGAAGGCTGATCCTTCACCATTATCTCCATCTCGTGTAACGTTTACCTTTTCTTCTTTCTTGTCTTTATTGGGACAATCTTTTGCCCAATGCCCCTTCTGGCGACAAGCAGCACACTCGTCTTTTGCAAGACGTCTTCTATCCGATGATTTCCCTCTGGATTTTGAGCGAGACTTTTCTCGACCTGTATATCTCCTGTTATTTGTTTTGCCTCTGACTGTCAATGCCTCGGATGCTAAGTCCCTGTTTACAGATTTCTCTTTCCTTCTGAACTCATTATTTACCAAGGCGTTTGCAACATCAACATACTTGATCTTTTCTTTACCATACAGTAAAGTGGTAATGAGATGATCATATGAGTCAGGCAAGGAATTCAACAATAACAGTGCTTTATCTTCATCACCAATATGATCATCCAAGTTCTTCAGATTGGTGAGAATTTTGTTGAAGTTGTTTAGGTGTTCGTTCATCGAAATACCTTTCTTGTAGTCGAAACGAAACAACCTCTTCTTTAAGTAGAGCCGGTTCTCAATGCTCTTTGTCATGAACTTATCTCCCAGCGCCTTCCAAAGCTTCTTCGCAATATCATATTCTGTGAAGGCGTACTTCTCCTCTTTTGCAAGGCAAAGTGGGATGGAACTGTAGGCCAGGAGATTCACCTTCTCCCATTCTATCCCGTCCAGGTCATCTGGTTTGTCTCCCAGAGTGAAGTGCAGGTTCATCTAGACAAGCATATCTTTAACTTCACATCTCCACATGCTGAAGTTGCTGCTTCCATCAAACTTTTCTACCTCGAACTTAGCATGGGACACCGGGGTCCAATGCCTAGAGTTGCTTGTAGTCGCTAGATTACTTACGGACTCGGTTGATTTAGTCTCTGTAGATTCTGCCATTAAACTATTTTTTTTTTAAGAAACTTCAATTCAAAAAACTGACTGTACGGATGTGTCCGAAATCCTCCAAATAGTTTGAAAACACTATTGGATCATCAAAAACGAACTCTGAATGACTTAGATCAAGCCAAAACAGTTTGGACGCCTCAGATCTGCAGAATCTGGTGCGTCTGAGATGCACCGGATAATTATTCCGGAACGGCGCGGTCAACGGCGGCTTGGCAGCGATGACGCGGTCTGACGATCGACGACGCGTGGTTGATCGACACGGCACCGACGTTGCGTCTGCGGTAATCGACATGGCGTCTGCGTAGCGGATGACGTGGCTGGCACGTGGATTACACGCGCATTACTCAATCGTCTTCTTCCTTGCGCCGCGCATGAGAGCGTGTGTCTGCGAGTATGATGACGCACTGGTGGCCAAACGGTGCGTAGAGGCGCGTGTGAAGAGTGGCTTCACTCTCCTTTAGACGGCGCGTGAGAGCGCGTGTAGCCTCTTCTGGGCTTGATTTTTGCTGTTTTGGACTCCTCTCTTGGAGTTCTTGCTTCTGGTGTGCTCAAAAGTTGATTTCGAGCACTTCGAAATCTGGGTACTTTCGAAAAAAATTCGATTTTTCACCACCCGAGTTCTGATACCAATTGTTGTGGATCAGGGGCACACCAGGAAACTCAAACAAGCAATAACACAAGAGATTTAACGTGGTTCGGCAAGTCGCCTACATCTACAGGCAGCGGATTTCACTATATAGAGAGAAATGGAAGAATTACAAACAATACACTCAGATAGTTGTTCACTCACACTCACTATTAACTCTCTTTAGCCTCTCTATATATACACATTACAGATGCAGGTGGAGAGGCTTTCAAGTGAGCTGGCTACCAGCCCACTTCTTCTCCTTTCGATGGCTTTCTTCACATGGCCAACTTACCTTTGTAAGTTGGCAAGCTTGTGCACTCACATGTGAAGGAATCACCCCTCACATGGGGTGATATCCAACACTTATGGACAGCAGAACCTAGTGCTTCATGAGTGTATATTTATGGATGATAATAAGCAGTACATTTCTTGGTAGCATATCCTGACTATTTGAGGCTCTAGAAACCGATCATTTCACTTTGTTGGGAGTCTGTGTGACTGAAATGCTTGTTGCTCTTAGAAATTTGATACTTAGAGTTGGGTTGACAAATGTTTTTTAAGTAGCATTTTTCTTTTTTCTTTTTTGCTTTTTTACTTTATAGGATAAAGTTATTACTAAAAAAGTTAATGCGTTTGGCAAATGCTGAAAATTTTGTTTTTGTTACTGTGAAAGTTTGGTTGGGTTTGGAGTTTTTTAGTTTCATAGTATCTGTACTTTTTTATAAATCTCAAAGTACAATGCACTCCTCAATCAAAATAGGAAAAAAATGTTCCCGTTGTCGGAGCATGACATTTCTAATAACACTGAATTAGTGCATTACTATTTAAATTTGTATGTGCAATATGTTGCTTAAGCAGAGTACGCATGTGGTTGATACCTGATTGTTGTAAAAGGTTAGTCTTTTAGTTTCCTGTTGATTCAAGTAATACTAAAAATTGTTAGGTTTAATATAAATCTTTTATTTTGAGAAACATGTGCATGGTGTTGAACCAAATTTATTTAAAAAAAAATTTATATAATCTATGGATTGAATTCTAATTGCACTTTCCATTTTGCGGTACAGGAAATAGATCCAGTTCATGAATTTTCAAGTGCTCACAAGGAAAATATTACTGAGGAAGCTAGCTGTGGCTCTCTCTCAATCACTCCCTCTTATAAAGCAGTCTTATAATTGATGAAAATACATGACAATGTTAGTAGATTGTTATTACAAATAGTTTTAATGAATTCTGATTTGGCCTTTATGATACTGTGGCAAAGGCTAATAGAATTATATATATACATATATTAATAGAATATTATTACAAACAGTTGTAATGAATTCTGATTTGGCCTTTATGATACTATAGCAAAGTCTAACAGAATTATATATATATACACATATATATAGCAAACTATATTTTAGATATATGTATTGGGCATTTTCAGATCTGAAGGAAGACTTCCGATTTCATTAATTTCTTTGAAGTTTTTAAATCCAAATTTGTGTTGCTGTTGCTTGCATGTTAACCAATTTATCATTTGGAGTTTACTTGTCACATTAACTGGTTGGCTATGTTAAACTGAAAATTGACTTGTTTCTCTTCCATGGTTAAGTGGAAATTCAATTTATTCAAGTGCTTAAGACAAGCTATATGATAATGTGCAGGTTGCATGCTTTGTGAGCTTGGCTTGCATTGTAACTTTGGTTCTATAGTGTCGGCATTATGTCCCGCCCCAATTTTAAAAATTTAGTAGGCAAAAACTAATTAACCTAAGTATATGATTATTTATTGGAAATTCATTGTTTTACGTTATCACTTAAGTTTGTCTCAATTCATTTTCTTCTTGTCCTTTTTTCATTTCAAAGTAAAGCCGAAGTGTCATCAATGTTGTCCAATTATTAGATTTACTAAATCATTTATAACATTTATTAAGTGTGATTTGGCTACAAATAAATAAATTCCTCTAACATAAAAAGGCCTCTAAGACTGAAGTAATTATAAGGATAATAATTTTTATAAAAAAATTTCTTATTTTATAAGACATTTTTGTTTATTTTTTATTTTCAATGAAAATTTCAATATTTCTAGTTAATTAACAAATTTTTAATGTACTCTCTCATGCTTACCCTTACATTAGCGTATAATTGTGGCAATACAATAAATAAATAAAGTTCAAAGTTTAATTAAAAAGGTTTGCAATTAATACACACAAAATATAATTATAATTTTACCTTGATGGAGAATCATAAACTTAAATATGATGGAATAATTATTTCATTCAAACTCTTACTCCAATAAACCAAAAGCTCTTTCCCTTTACTTCAGTTTTCTCAGCACTCAAACAATCCAAATTCAAAAACCCTCAAACAAACAAAATGTTAATCAATACACTTTTGTTACATAATGTTCACTTCAATATTCCCCTTTAGGTGGATACAAAGCAAAAATTTCTCATGTACTGTGAATATTGGTTTGGCAAGACACATTGAGCAAACGTAATATGAAGATTATAAAATTACTTTTAGAGAAAAAGAGAGAGTTGTTTTGATAAGAATGTTCAAACAGATAAATAGATGCACTTTCGAAGACAATTTTGTTGGTTCCATTACAATATTATTATTTGATTTTAGTTTTTGAAACTCAAATCCATAATGTTTAAGGTTATTATCAGAACTAACGAATTTAATTTATTTTATGAGGCTATGAAATTTTGATTAGGATTTAACGTTAGGTGTCAGGTGCGTATTTGGTTAATATAATCAAAAGTCGCTATAATTTATCATATCATATTCTTTATTTTTCTACACATATTTTCATAAAAAATCAACTAAAATATGGAGAATTATATCTCAGTGGGATAGTTGTTTTTTACGCAAAAGCATTTCACTTGCACCCATTACAAAATTACTTAGAGCCTGTTTGGTAACACTTACGTTTTCAGTTTATATTTACAAAAATTTTATAAACTGGTTTTTGTTTATTATTAGAAAAATATAAACTACAAACGCGTTTGGTTTTGACAAAATGCTTGAAAATTTTAAAAAATATAAACTAAAAGAGTGAGAAATGACGAGTGGTGGCGTGGTGGATGGTGGCGGTGGAAGACAGTAGTGGCGAGTAGGTGGTGATGGAAGACGGTAGTGGTGGGTAGTGGCGAGTGGTAGTGACGGAAGACGATGATGTTGGGTGGCGAGTGATGGGTAATAGCGGTAGGTGATGGGTGGTGGCGGCAGAAAACAGTGATGGAAGGTGGTGGCAGAAGACAGTGGTAGAAAGTGGTAGCAGGTGATGGTGGCGGAAGACAATTGTGACAACCCTCACCTTTGATTAGTGCTAATCTCTGATTAAGCATGATAAGTAATTAATTATGATAAATTTCTGGATTGATTGCATAAGTGTATTACCTTAATTGCATCTTTATCTGTTTACCATTTATTGATCTGTTCATGTTTTAAGTTTCGAACTGCGAATTGAAAGCCTTATCGGCGACTGAATCAGAAATTGATTAGTGTTTTATGCTAATTAGGATTTATGTGATTTTATGGTAGGTTAAATTAAAATTCAATTTGGAATGATTTAGTTAGATTAAATAATGTTAAATTACAATAGTTTGGATTTATTACAAGATTGCCATTGAGTGGCTAATTCTAAACCATTGTTTTGTCTTGATTCATATTTGTTTGGCATTATCATTTTCCATCCTCAAGAGACCAAACGTGAGAGAGAGAGAGAGAGACTTGGAAGAAAATTGGTTTCATCAAAAATTTGGCGTAGAGAATTAGAAGAATTGTAGGGAATTTGCAAAATTGAGCTAGCACACTTGAGATACAAGACCTAGGTAAGGAATTCATCCTCTTAATTGTGAATTTAAGTTGTTTCTTGCATGGTTCATGGAAATATTGGAGGTTAAAGTCAAGTTATAGCCTAAAGAGTTGAATTGAGAATTAATTCATGCATGCATATACATATTCTTGAATTTTGAGGTTGTTTTTATGAGAATTTCCTCATGCATGTTCATATTTTGGTAAAGGTCCATGGATTCACCATGTTCTTGAGCTAAATCTTACATTTGATCATGTTTTGGAGCATTAGAGTTCATGAGAACTCATGCATGTTGTGTTCTTGCATTGTTCTTCAAGTTTCATTGAAATTGGTGTTCAATTGGCTTACCTTTGGGCTTGATTTCACAAATTGATCTTCAAAACATGTTGTACTATGAGTTTCCAAGTGTTTTCCAGAAAATTGGCCCAAAAGATTGAGTTTTGATAAGTTTAATGCTTGGTTTGAGCTTTGGAGGCAAATCTGGAAAACCCAGAATTTGGCTTCCACGCTCGAGCGCGCACCTTTGTGTTTAGAGCTCCGTTTGAGCGACGAAATGTTGGCTCGAGCGTGAATTGCAAGCTCTCAGGTTTTCTGCGTGTGCAGACGTACACTCGAGCGAGGAACCCACGTTCGAGCGAAGAACTGTGTCTTATGCTCGAACGAGCATCGAGCGGAGATTTTCAACAACCAGTACTTTTACATTTTTACAGACCGCTCGAGCGAAGGAGTTTATGCTCGAGCGACCCTTCTGTTTTGGCAAGCTCGCTCGAGCGAAGAAAGCCACGCTCGAGCGAGACCCTTGTTTCAGCAAAATTTTGAAAAGTGTTTTAAAGTCATCTTTGCATCCTCATTCCATCCTAGGCATTCCTAGGCCTAGTTTAAGGCATCTTAATGAGGATAATGTTATAGAACCACACCAAGTCAAGTTAAGGGGCTAAGTTATTAATCCCTAGTGTGTAATTTAGTGTGTGTTCGTTCTGTTACTGTGTAGGGTTGGCATCCAAGGACGCTCATTAACCCGTCTATAGCCTAGTACTCTGTGAGTAACAATGTTATAAAGATACGTTCAAATTATAATTATTTCCGAACGACTAATTGTACTGCTTTCTGAAATGGCATTATTTACTGAATGAATGTTTGTTCTATTTGTGAACTGTATCCGTAGCATCCATAGCAATTTACTGTACTGTTACTGCTACTGTCACAGAGATCTCTGTTGGTTCCAATGTTTGGAACTACTATCATTCTTGTTATGATGGCCATCAATCGATCGCTTTGATGCATTAAGACCTCTGCATCGCTTTTTTGCTATTGGATGTATCACCTATGACTGCTATGGTTTCTAAGTGACTGATATGACTGTTTAATTACTGAAAGGACATTCATTCTTAACTTCTTTACACAGCTGTTATTCACTAGGCTTTAGCTCACAGTTTATATTTATATGTAGGTGTCCAGGCACTGGATCGAAGTTAGGAGCGTCAAGTTAAGCTCCCGTTTTGTCAAGCCAACCGTTGTGCCTCGCTTCGAGGTTCCAGGTCTGTCCAAGCTAAGGCTGCTTTTGGGGTGTTTTAGATTCCCCCCATTTTGTCTCCGTTTTGTAACAAATGAATAAGACTTTTGACTGTACAGTTATGGTATAGGGATTTGGTCCCTAACCTGCATGTGTTGTATGCCTGATATGTTTATATATATATATATATATTGGTTATGAATGTGACTTGTTCATAAAAGTCTTTTTGCATTCAGATTTTCACAGCTCATTTGACATCTTTTATTTACTGTTTGGCTTCCGCCAATCCCTTATTTTGTATTACTGTCTTTACAGTTAAGCAGGCCTTTGGTAATCACGAATTACTGGCCGGTTACGATGCTAAACCCATAAGGGCGGGTTTGGGTCATGACAACAATGGTAGAAAGTGGTAGCAGGTGGTGGCAGCGAAAGACGATGGTGGAAAGTGGTGGTAGATGGTGGTAGGTGGCAGGTGGTGCTGGCGGAAGATGGTGGTGGAAACTGATGGCAGGTGACTGGTGGTGGCGATGGAAGACGATGGTAAAAAATGGTAGCAAATGGTGGGTGGTGGCGGTGGAAGACAGTGGTAGAAAGTGGTAGCAAGTGGCGGGTGGTGGCAGCGAAAGACGGTGGTGGAAAGTGGTGGCGGCAGAAGATGGTGGTAGAAAGTGATGGCGGGTGGTGGCAGCAGAAGACGATGGTAGGAAGTGGTGGCAGGTGGCGGGTGGTGGCGGCGAAAGACGGTGGTGGAAAGTAGTGGCAGGTGGCAGGTGGTAGTAGCGGAAGAAGGTAGTGAAAAGTGGTAGTGGCAGGTGGTGGCGAATGGTGGCGGCGGAAGACGGTGGTGGGTGGTAGCGGCAGAAGACGGTGGTGGAGGGTAGTGGTGGGTGGTGGTGGCGGAAGACTGTGGTGGAAAATGGTGGTAGGTGGTGGCGAGTGGTGGGTGGTCCAAAAAAAAACAACTAAAAACGTAAAATCATTTTTTAAGTTTACAAATTTTGGCCAAATTTATAAACTGAGACCACTGGTTTATAAACCAAAATATTTACCACACAAGTTTTTATGACAGTTTTTAAAATTTTTGTAAATATAAATTGAAAACTAATCTATTTGGCAACGTTTACCTTTTCAATTTATATTTACAAAAATTTTATAAACTGGTTTTTGTTTATTTTTTGTTTTATTTTTAGAAAAACATAAACTACAAACGCGTTTGGTAATTAACAAAATGTTTTAAAAAAATTTAAAATATAAAAAAGAGTAAGCAATGGCAAGTGGTGGCAAATGGCGGCGGAAGACGGTAGTGGAAAATGGTGACAGTGGGTGATAGGTAGCGGGTGGTGGTGGGTGGTGGCGGGTGGGTGGTGGTGGCGGATAGGTGGCGAGTGGTGGTGGTGGGTGGGTAGTAACGAGTGGGTGGTGGTGGTGGCGGGTGGTAGTGGTGACAGGTGGGTGGTGGATGGCAGGTGGTGGCGGGTGGGTGGTGGTGGCGGGTGGGTAGTGGTGGCGAGTGGTGATGGTGGGTAAGTGGGTGATGGTGGTGGGTGGTAGCGAGTGGGTAGGGATGGCAATTTGAAACCGGCCCGACGGGGATCCCCGATCCCGACCCCGATTTAAGCGGGTTTTCCCCGAAAAATACCCCTGTGGGGACGGGGACGGTATTTAAAATTTAATCCCCGAATAGATTCGGGTCGGGGACGGGGATCAATGTTCAAACCCCGGCCCGTCCCCGGCCCCGAGCCCCGCCCCGTTTCCCCCGAATGATTTATATATTATATTATATATTATATATAATATCTACTCTCATATATTATATTATATATCTACTCTCTCATATATTATATTATATTATATATGTACTTATCTTTGACTCTCTCTCTCAGTCACGTCTTTTTGATTCATTCATCTACTCTCCCTCACTCACGTCTCTCATCTCCCTCATCTACTCTCTCTCAGTCACAAACAGAGCTCCATTCGCGTGAGAGAGAGAGAGAGAAGAAAGTCATCCTCGCCGCCGATCTCCTCCGTCGAGAGAAGAGCTGCTTCGCCGCCGTCCTCCGCCGATCTCACAGCGCCGCTCCTCCATCTCTCTTTCTCTGTGTTATATATACATATATATATATATATATATATGTATTAGATCAGATCTATATATATATTAAATTGATTTGTGTGTTGTTCATGTTTTTTTTGAACACTTGTTGATGTTGTTGATGATATTGATGTTGAGGATGTTATTCTACTCGAGATCTCTCTCTCTTTTTTTTTATTCGGGAATTATCGGGGGGAAACCCGATCCCGTTAAGCGGGCGATGATGGGCTCCCGTTTGGACCGAACGGAGAATTGCCACCATCGGGGATCGAGGCGGGAGGTGATCCTCGCCTCGCCGCCTGCCATTCCTACGAGTGGGCGGTGAGTGGTGGTGGCAGGTGGGTGGCAGATGGCGGGTGGTGGTGGGTAGTGGCGGGTACGTGGCGAGTGGTGGCGGGTGGTGGTAGTGGGTGGGTGACAGTGGTGAGTGGTAGCGAGTGGGTGGTGGTGATGGTAGTGGGTAGTGGTGACAAGTAGGTGGCGGTGACAAGTGGGTGGCGGATGGATGGTGGGTTGTGGTGGCGGTGGGTAGTGGTGGTGGGTGGGTGGCTGGTGGTGGTGGGTGGCTGCTGGTGGATGGTGGTGGTAGGTGGGTGGTGAGTGGTTATGCCGGGCGGTGGATGGTAGTAGCGGGTGGCGGGTGGATGGCTGGTGGTGGTGGTGCTGGCGAGTGGGTGGCAAGTGGTGGGTGGTGGGTGGTGGATGGTGAGTGGTGGTGGCAGGTAGTGATGGGAGGTGGGTGCCAGGTGAGTGGTGGTGGTGGCTGGTGGGTGGTGGTAGCGAGTGGTGGATAGTGGGTGGTGAGTAGTAGTGGTAGGTGGTGGTGGCAGAAGACGGTGGTGGAAAATGGTGGCTGTAGACACCCCATTTTTTACCGTCCTCAAGACTTGGACGTCACCGTTTGAACACTCGGTGATCATCCATGTTTGTGTTCGTCTCGAGTTCCCGGAGGTCTCGGCTACGCGCCTTGCCTCAGGATCTCTCGACTCGACTGTTTTGTGTTTGGTTTTGCACCAAACACTTGTGCTTTGCCTTAGAGGGGCAGGGAATAGCTTGTGGGCCATCCCCACACTCCACCGGCCATGGCTTGAGGCCACCAGCTGTGTTTTGTTGCCACCGGCCAAATGTTTGGCCGGCCGGCACTATAGATGGCCGGCCGACTATCTATCTTTAGTCAATTGCATTTTTGGCCGGCCGACTACTGTGCATCTGCTTTTGCAGATATTTTTGTACAGCTGGCATGCACTTTCACCCCCCTCCATACACGTGTATGGAGGGATTTCCTTCTTGTTAGCTTCCTTTGGAAGCTTTACAAGGCTAATTATCTATAAAAGAGGGGCTCTTCTCTCTTGTTGAGAGGTTAGACAACTTAGACAACATTTTCAAAGCTTGAGCTTTAGGGTTAGGGTTTACATATATCCTCTATCTCTATATCTCTCTTTCTCTTGCATTTAGTGTGTGTTTAGTCTCATTTTTGTGCACAAACACCTACCATCACACCTTTTCTTAGTTGCTAAGGTACCAGAGGTCTTTCCTTGAAGCTTTTGGACTGGTTTGGAACCAAAAGAGCTGCTGGAACATTGTTTGTGAAGAGGGTCTACAAGGGTAAGACTTTGGTCCCTTTTTACCCCATTTTTGCAAAGTTTTTTAGCCTATCTTGCATATGTTTTGAGCTTAGCATATAACATAGAAAAGTTCTGTTTTTAAGTGCTCTAAATAGTTGGTTAAGGGTGTTTTAAGCTTTGGGGTTGTTTGACCCCCCTTTAGGTTTGTTTGGCCTTTGTTTTGTGCCATTTTGGTTGAGCTCCGGGACCATTGTGTTTGGGCCTCCTCACCACTGTGCCTTGAGGTCCTAGGAAGGAGAGGGCCACCCCCTCTCCTTGTTGTCCTTGAAAAGGGCCATTTTTGCCTCTTAAAGGAGCATCTAGTTTAGGCTTATGTTGACCATGCCTTGACTGATATTTATGCTTATTTAGCCATGAAATAGCATTGTGTTGAGTTGGTTTGGACACACCTTGTATGCTTTGCATACATGTCTTGTAATGCCATTATTTAGCCTTAACATGTCTTATGCTTTGGGCCCTTGTTCTAGCATGTTTTTGGCTAAGCTTTGTGAAGCTTCCATACTTGTTTTGGTATGCTTGAAGTCTGTTTTGGGTTACTTTGGTCGACCATGGCATGCTTTGTATAGCTACCTTACATTTTGGCTTGTTAGCCTTGAGTTTTGGACCACGTTGCATGTTATGCTTATCTTGTTCAATTGATTTGGTATCATCTCTGACATGATTTCCAGAGCTGACCTTGCATGCTAATTGTCCATGTTTACCTCCTTTTAAATGTGCTTAGAAGTTGTCCCCTTATGCCTAGGAATTGGACCATATTTGCATGCATGTGTGTGTGTTTTGGACTTTACTTCCATAGCATTGGCCACTGATTTTGGCATGCTCGCAAGCTATCCATGTTAGTTTAAGTCCACCCCTTTGCATCATGTTGCATGCTCCCCTTGTATGTTGTTGCATATTTGTGTGTTGTTGCATGATTGAAGTTACATGATTGAATGAAGTCACATGTTTGCTTGCATGCTTGAACACCCACATTATGTCTTGCATACTTGTTGGTTCCATTGCTTCATGCCTTGCATGATCATTGTATGCTTTGTATGTTTCTTTGTATTTCCATAGTCGCATGCTAGCTCACATGCCTAGGTTGCATCATAATAGCATGCATGCTTAACCTCTTGAATTGATTATGATAGAGGTTGAGCCCCCTTTATTTGCTTATGTGCATTGCATTCCATATCAAGATGCACACTTGATTCTTTGGGCCATCATGCATGGAAATGCGCGATTGGTGGTCTGAGAATCAAGGCCCATCCTCCTTTGAGTCATTCACATGATAACGGGTGTGGTTGGTGCATACATAGCTTGAAATGCATTGTCATGCCAAGTTTTGTCCTTTGTTGCTGTCAACACAGTGTAACAACCCTCGTACTGATTATCGATAACCCATCGAATTAGCTCTTAGTTCGCTAACTTTGAATCGATAATGACTGACCATTGAATTAATCGAAATCTTGAATGGGTGATTGAAATCGAAACTGAAATTGAATAAGTTTATTTATTGAATTGCATATTGCATCTGTTTGATTGAATGACTATCTGTTTGAATTCGTATGTTTAAACTGCTAATTGAAGGCCTTATCGGCGGCCGAATTAGGAACCGTTTAGAGTTTTGGGATCAGTAGAATATTTGCGATTTAATGGTATATTTATCTGAAAATTGATTAGGAATGATTAAATTAGATTAAATATTGATGTAATGCCAAGATTGACTTAATTACACTTAAGCCACTTAGTGGACCTTTATTTATTATTATCACTTGAGCCTATACACTTGATCAAAACATTCCAAGGCCCTATTCTTGCATTCCAACCGACCAAACTAGAGAGAGTGAGGGATAAGAGAGAATTGGACTCAAATTGTTGAAATTGCTAGAAGAACTTGAAGATTTGAGGCATAGATTGTATAATTGAGCTTGTCATCTTATAATTCAAGGTCTAAGGTAGCATTCCATCTTCTTATTTTAGTGTTTGAGCTTAATCTTGCATGATTCATGTCCAATTAGAGAGCTAGGCCATGATTTAGTGCAAATAGGTTGGATTATGCTTGAATTGTTGCATGCATACTTGAATTGGTGCATTTTGAGTTGAGTTCATGTGAAGATGGTACATGCATGCTCATGTTTCTATCAAAGTCCATGTTTTCATTTTGTTTTGCAACTATTGAGCTCATTAGAGCAAGATTTGAACCTTGAATTTGGTTAAAAACTCATGCATTGTATGTTTTGAAATTGTTCTTGGAAATGGATTTGAATTTTGGATTTAATTGACTCACCTTTGGGGCTTGAATTCATAAATTAGCTTTTGAAACTTGTTATACATTGTTTTGGGATGTATTTTCCAGAATTTGGGCCCAAGAGGTCGAGAATTGAGTTGAGAATGCTTGGTTTGAGCTTGGAAGGCAAATCTGGAAATTCCAGATTTGGCTTCTTCGCTCGAGCGAAGGATTCCTGGCTCGGGCGACCAACGTTTTCTCTGGGCCACGCCGGCGAAGATTGGTGGCTCGGCGTAAAAATCGAGCATCCAAGATTTTTCTTGTTTCATCGACCGCCGGCGAAGGATTGTTCGCTGAAGCCTTTGATTTTGCAACCTCGCTCAAGCGAAGGCTCGCTCGAACGAGACCCTGCTTTTCAAAGAACTTTTGACAAATGCCTTCCAACTGTATTTTTGCATCCTCATCCCATCCTAGGCATCCTTAGGCCTAGTTTAAGGCATCTTAATGAGGATTTAGACATAGAACCACACCGAGGAAATTTAGGAATTTAATTATCATCCTTTCCGACTGTGAAACTTAGTGTGTGTTCTATTTGTTAACTGTTTAGGGTTGGCTCTCGGGGACGCGCTCTAGCTGCTATAGCCCAATCTCTGTGAGTAACAATTGTGTAAAGATATGTTCAAAATGGTTATCTTTTGAATACTGAACTGAACTATTTATTGAACTGCTATTGTTTACTGAATGAATGTATGTCCTGTATTCTGAACTGTATTGTGGCATCCTTAGCAATTCTTATATCTATAGAGCTCTGTCGGTTTCCTTGTGGAACCATATCACATCTTGATTGATGGCCATCATTCTTTGTTGGAGTGCATAAGACCGGTCCTTTTGGACCTACTATTTATAGGCTAATGGATGTACCACATATGACTGATTGATTGAAATACTGAAAGACTGAAATACTGTTTAATGAACTGATTTCATTACTGTAAGGACATTCATTCATAACCTCTTTACACATTATGTTATTCACTGGGCTTTAGCTCCATAGGGCCGGGTTTGGGTCGTGACACACAGATTCTGCAGGAAGATTTGGCCGACCAGCCATCCATTGTTGGCCGATGGAGTATTTTGTGGCCGGTGATCAATCCCTTTAGCCGGTGGTGTTCTAGAGCACTCAGAGAAGCAACCCTGGGACTTGTGCAGTCTTCAGAGGATGATAACAGCCAAAGCAGAGGCATCTTGCGCATGGCAGTGACTTTCCGAGCGGAATCGAGCGCGCATGCATCGGACCTTCTTCCCGAGGCTGTTGTTTACTGCTTAATTATATTCAATTGATTTGTCAATTATATTAGGTGGTTTGTAATAATTAATTAGCTTGTAGGTTAATTAAATTGTATTATTCTTTCGGCCTCTCCGAGCGAGGGCAAATCTGTAATAAGTGTAGGTGAGTGCGTGCATGTCTTCCAACCCCACGTCTTTCTTCCCTTTTACTTACTTGCTTTCAATGGTTAGTACTAGGGCATATTTAAATTAACATCCTTATGCTATGCATGTGTGCATTCATTCATTTGTCTTGCATGCACCGGGCTCGGTACATCATGCTAACCGCATATGTATTTAAATCTAACTTGAATACGTGTTATTTGTAGCATCTCACATGCCATCTTAGATTAGCCGAGCCTATTCTATGTGACATTTTGTATGCGATGCATTAGCCACTTTAACATGAACTAGGATCACACATGTTTGCTAACTAGTTTACTGTTTTGGCACGGAGTACACTGTAAGTATTTTATGCTTTAGCATCTTGCATGAGTGTGAATATTAAACATAAATAGCATGCTCACCATGTGGCTTTATGCTTATGTGATATAACTGCCTGAATGCCTGTGGGTGAAAGTTGGATTGTTTGAGTTGGAACAACTCACTGAAATCCGTGTTTTAGCCTACTTGTGAGTAGCAAATTCCAAAATATTTTCCAAACAAACGGATATGCAATGTTTTGTTCCAAATTAGGCGATCTAGTCTATACTTGTTTGCTGTGCGCACAACATAGTAAATCTAGGCTAATAACCGGAACAAGGACACATAACGTTTTCAAAAGAGGATATCATGGTTAGTAGAGGCCGATCTTCAGATCGGGCGAGAGGGGGTGCTCATAGCTGACCTTCCCCAATCGTACCCAAGTTCCCGAACCGAGGCAACTTTGGTGATGACGGACACGTGACCTTTGGCACCGAGTCAGGGTTTCCTAAATTCCCCCATAAAAAATATTTAGGTGGCGACTCTGTATCTAGCGAAGCAGTCCATATTTGGCACTTCCTTCAAAATCTGTTTTTCTCAAAACGATTTGCCGAATTTGGACTCTTCGGTTCAAGATTAAGAACCGTGACAAGACGAGTCCGAATTGTAGCATCGAGGTCCCTCGCGGACTTGTTACAGTTTCTGGCGACTCTGCTGGGGATTTAGAGAGCTTGACTCGAACTCGTGATATCCTGTTTTGATTTCACTTATGTGTCTCTTTGCATTGCATGTGCATTGGTGCGCCTAGGACACCGTGTTGGCCATCTGCTATTCCTGAACGGTTTGCCGGAGGCTCGCTTCGAGAAGCGTGCCATAAGGCTGACCGGTTGCGGGCTCTGCCAGTATGGAAACACAAACCCCGGTTTTACCGGGGCACCCATTTGACCATTCGACCTAGTGCATATCGTAATCCATAGTGACCATTCCAAGCTAGGACAGATTGCTTACCCGATTTTAGGTTTTTTGAAACCGCTGCGTGCGTAGTGAAACCCTAGCTCCTGACAAAATAGGACAGGGAAACCCTACCCCAACATAGGGGTGCTTTGGCTCTCATTTACTTGTTATATGCTTTTAGAGTGTATCTCTACAGGAACGCACATATCAGTTTGCAAAGTTTGAGTATCAGGCCTGAGGGCACCAGTGTCGATATTTGTGAGAATCAGTTATATTTGTGGGTATCCGATTCAGTGTTTGAGGTAGTGATTTTGGGAAACAGTGATCAGTAGTAGAGTACAGTTATTCGGCTACACCTGTGTTTGATCCGTTTCGGCTGAAATGCTGCTTATTTTCCCTTTCAATTCAGAGAGTTGATCTGTAATAGTCGTGTTCCCCATCGAGGCAAGATGATATCGACTGTCACCACCATTTAGTACAGCAGATCTATGATGACGCAGAATTCGAAAGAGATCGTGGTTATGACAGCCGCATTAGATCAAGGAATCACTCTGCAAAGTGAGACCAATGTTGATGTACCGCATCCACCCAGGTTGCCTGCTGCACACCCGATCTGGGAACCCCAGTTGTACCAGGCTCGTGAGCCCACCACATTCGAGTTGATGGAGATGATAGGTGACCTCCAGAGGTCCGTGGTAGATCTCACTTACGAAATGTCAGCTTTGCCACTAGCCGCACCATAAGCTGGAAGTTTTGTACCACAAGAGCCCCGGCTATTGGGACGAATTGTGATCGAACTTAGCCAACCCGAGGTAGCCTCCGGCTATGGCAATGACGTGTCAACATCAATCCAAACCCTCGATCAAGCTGAGACCAGAGGTAAGAACAAAATAAAGGCAGATGCTGATCCCATTGAACAACTGCTGTGGGCAGTCGAGGCCTTGAAAGCCGGCGGGATGAACAAGCAACAGATATCCGCAGTTGTGGCAAAAACTATGGAGGATGCTTTCCCCACTCCACCTGAGGGTAATTCAAGTCAATCAGAAAATCGGGATAGGCCCCGTCATGCCAGAACAGTTCCTCCCACTCCCAACCCTGCACCCGGGAAAGATCAGAAAGTCAAGGCAGTGCCAGCCGACCCTTTCGCTAGTACGTCTAGCAAGGATACTCAGACTTCAAAGTACCTGCCCCGAGGGCGCAGGGTCTTTCATGCTCTTTATATGCCGTTGTCGAAGGCACTTCAGATCCTAGCCGAAAGGGGACACCTTAAACCATTGGAGCCTCAGCCTCTCCCGAAGAATCTCCCTCTCACACATGATGCTACTCAGTACTGCGCGTACCACTAGCAAACAGGACATGCTACCGATAATTGTTTCCGCCTCCGTCATGAGGTGCAAGATTTGATTGACAACGAGGTTATCCTCCCGCCCACCTCAGCCAAGTCCGTTACTACCCAGCTATTGGATTTTGAGGATACTGATACTGCGAGTATGTAATCAGGGAGTGAACCATATGCGGGCGGCGCTTGGTGTATTTTTGGGTATGGCATCTGGCACACATTTTTGAGCATCCGCGAGTGCTAGTTTTGTAAATTCTGGCTTGGGTGTCAAATCAGTCTTTTGTTTTGTTTTAAGTCTGTCTCATTGTCTTGAGTCAGTCCTTTTTGCTTAAGGGTCTATCTTGTTGTAGCGAGTCAGTCCCCTTGTATAGAATGTCAGGTGATTCCGGGGTTGTCGCCTCAAACACCGTTTTGTTTTGTAATTACCCTTTTGTTTTCTTTTTTAGTCTGTCATTGTAGAGCCGCCATAATCGTGAATTTGAATGAAACAAATTGCTATCATGTTTCCGTGCTTATTGCTATTTTGGGCTGGTTGTGCCAGAGGATTTGGATGGAACGACAGTATATTCCACTTGCTCTCTTATGTCCTGAAAATCATTGAAATGACCTAAGTTTTTCAAAACCTTTTTGAACACTATGGTGATAAAAACGAAGAGGAAGGAATTCCTCGGGTTTTACAAAACTTTGATCAATTTGAGAGAAAGATAGGCATGCTAAGCCCTTAATGAATGCAATCATGCTTGTCAGCATGCGTACTGAGAAAGACCTTGGCTTGATCCGGATTGGTTCCATACTGTCTTCAGCGCGAGCGATTTGTCGCTTTCTTAAAAACTTTCAAAAACAAAATGTTTTGCGCGGTCCTCAGAAGACCTGTGTGGAATCGCTCTTGAGATTGTGCAGCCCAGGATCGCTCTCAGCCTCAAGACTCAATCCGTTTGTTTTCAAACCCTGGACCGCAATTCAGAACGTTCAACGATCAACCATCAAGAGAGGCCTGTGTGGCCAGGTTTGAAGCAGCCCTCGAACAAGAGGCACCAAAGTCAGATCAAGAGGTCAGACGTTGTCAACGAAAGCTTGTAAAGCTAGAACAGAAACGCCCCTAAAACTAGGGGTAGAAAAATGTCAGATGTGCTCGAAGAGCCAAAGATGGATCCTTCTGCAAATCAATACAACAGCCACCCTCCTAGATACAGAAGGCTTCAATCTCACAACCATTTGGCATGGACTTGCTACACTTTTACCCTTTGAGAGGCTCGTTGGGCCGAAAACTCGGAAGGGCGACCCAGGCAAAAGTTAGAGCAGAAAAAATATATACAAAAGAAAAGGAAAGAAAAAAAGAAATACAAAAAAAGATGCGAAAAAAATATATATAATACGAAGAAAGAAAAGAAGAAAGAAAAAAAAAAAAAAGAATTGACAAAAGAAAAGAAAAGAAGAAAAGAAGCTCGCAAGGTCGAAAACCCGCATCGGGCGCCTTGGCAAAAGTTAGAGCCTAAAAAGTGAAGGTTAATATACCCGAGTGTACCTTAACCGGAACTACGTAAGGCTTGATTCCCATGTTTAGGATACGTAGGCAATTTCATCCTGAAGTCCAGCCCCCAACACTTTCATAGCGTCTCAATCCATGTAATGGTTTTGATCACCTTTGCCTCCTCTGAATCCGATAGTTCGGTTGTGACAACTGGAACTACGCAGTCAACTTCCTCTTGAAGTCCAGCCACCAACGCTTTCACAGTGACTGTGTCCATATATTGGTTTTGACCGTCTTCGTCTTCTCTGTGTCCGAGAGTTCGTTTGCAATCATCACCGAGGAGGACTGGTTTTTAGCATGCTGCGGCATCATCCAAACAAGGGGCAACTTTCCGTTGCCATGAGTTGCCATGAGTCGCTGTTTAAACCAGGGGCAACTTTCCATTGCCATGCACCCTTTTCAAGCAAGGGGCAATTTTCCATTGCCGCCAGTCCAAGGTTGCGAATCTCGAGGGTGGGTTCCATGCTCGTTTAGCATTGGCCGTTCTCAAAAATAGTTCTTGAAAATTTGTACTGAGGTTGACTATTTTCTCAAAAACTATTCCATTTTCCAAAACTGGACCATTTCTGAGACCCAAAAAAGGAAAATTTTCAGTGCTTATAGCCTGACTTGCATGATTTTCAAATCAAAAATCGAACAAGTATGTTAATCTAACTTTCACCTTGATCAAAACTGTTTTAGTAGAAAACCAAAACAAAAAAATGGTCAAAGTGATGAACTAGGGGCACATTCGAGTCAGGTGTTTCGTCTTTCCCCCGTCGTCAACATGCTTGCCGGAAGGGCACTCTATTCGCCGGAAGAAGGCACAGCTAAAGCTGTCTGTAAAGAGCTGAAAGCTCTCAATATCTTCCAAACAGCGAGGTATTAAGCCAAGTGCGAAGCACAAATGGGGATAGATCAAGATACACCATTTCCTGTCTGAAACATCGACTAGACGTCACCGGAAGAAATAGCCGCGAGCCAATAGTGTTAGGCTTAAACCCACAACTTTCTATTCATCTATCAATCACCCTGGGGATGGACGAAAAATAAGATAATAAAGAATAGAGAGGTGTAAGCCGAGAGAAAAGTGAGCAAAAGGGGTTTTGAGAGAAAAACTGAGCCTGAGGGCCGAGTGATGTGAGAATCACAAATCAGAAAGGGTGGAACAATACCTAGAGAAACTGGCTCCTCGAGATTTGAGGTCTCTCGTTTTTGTAAACACGTTCGTGTGTCGTGTCTTTTGTCTTGTTTACCTCAACTTTTATTTTGAGTATTTTCCGAGCATGTCTCGTTGTGTTTAGGTCATATACCTTTTGGTTGAGTCTTTTCTGCTGTGTTCAGTTGTAGGCTCGATACCCCGGTTGAAAAACCTTTTTTCGATTTCAAACAAAAAAAAAGAAAATCGCTTATGCTCAGAGTGTTGTGCCATTCTCTACATTTATGCGAAGCAAAAGAAGAAAATTTGGAGCATCTGAGTGTGATTCAACTTCAAATGGCTTTGACTTTTGTAGTCCGTCTTGTCGATTGGGTGTTTGTTAAGAATTTGCCGTGCTTGAGAATGAAAGTCTTTGTATTATGGGCTATATGCAGACTAATCCCCAGTAGAGTATGGGCTGTGTGTTTAAGGTTAAGCAGTGGTTTGCATGGGTTGTTTTGCTGTTAGCTGGTTCATTATCTGCTTATTACAATGCAAGTGTTTAATTTTCAGACATCAGATCAATCTCATTTACATTGAGGTGTAACATGATGTAATGCGATGCAATATATGAAATATACAAATATAACACTTTTTCAGATAAAAAAAAGAGTTTGTTTCATTCCATCATCTTTTCAAGTACAAAGTTTTGGAAACAAAAATCTGCCTGCAGCAGTACAAGGTACCCTAACTACCAACCAAAAAGGAAAAAGTACAAAAAAGAAGAAAAATAGCAAAAATCTATATCAATGTCAAGTGGCCTCAGGGCTACCGGTTCGTCCTAGTCCTCTTCCTGGACGAAGGTCCAGGAGCATCATCAGCACTGTCATCTGAGCCCGAGTCCGAGCCATCTCTGGTCTCCGACGACGACGACTCTGCCTCCGTCTCGGACTCCTCATCGTCATCATCATCAGGAACTGGAGCCCGTGAGCTACTCCCGACATGAGTGCGCCCCGCTTTGGTGCGGGGGTATACTCTGCCCTCTCCATCTCTTCCAAACAGAGCAGAAGGCTGGCCGAACACCTCCTACGGTGGGAATCTGGAAGGGAGGCTGAAAAGTACAAAAGGCAAATACATGAGAATACTGTGAGCAGTTTATCAGTTCAGAATGCAATGTATGAATACAGTATGTGAATACTGTGAGCAGTTTATCAGTGCAGAATGCAATGTATGAGTACAGTGTGTGAATGTTGTGAGCAGAATGCAATGTATCAGGGTATCAGATGCCGTAAGATCAGTGTGTCAAGTGTTGTGGTGTGCATCAGATTATGCGAAGCAGTTTATGTATGGTTTGAGACTGTGGTTGAAGAACATACTGGGAATCTCAGAAAGGGCCAGGAGGTCGAAGGTCCACTGTAGCATCCCCATCATGGAGGCATTCAACTCTAGGGACTGCCGGGTGTACTCGGAGGAAGCCTGCAAAAGTATCAAATGCATCAGTATTCTGCAGAATATCAAATAAATTGAAATGAAATGACAATGCAAGACATAAAGTGCAGTAGTACATACTAGAGGCAAGTTGTGGAAACCGACCAACTCATGATCAATCGAGGAGGGCGAAGGGATCCGTAGGTCGCCCCACCGCCTCTCAGATCTCGGCCGAGGTGGGCAGCAGCAGCCCACCCCCGCCCTCTCTAAGCTCCGTCCCTGCCGCAGACCCGAGCTCTCCTCGACGCTCCTGCTCCAGCCCCCGCTCCTGCCTTAGTCGCTGACACCACGGGCCTCTCTCCCTCAACTCGACGGCCACCGCTCAGAGGCCGCATGATATACGTCTGCACGTACTCTCTGTAGTCACCTATGCCTCTAAAGCGGATTGCGTCCCAGCCGATCGTGTAGTCGGCCATCTGTTCGGCAGTGAATCTCTCGGTCTCCCTCATATGCTCAGGAGGGTGAACTGGGACTATCTGCTCTGGTAACCCTAGGGTCTGGCGTAGGAAACGCTCACCTAGGTACCAAGCCTGACAGACCGGGCCCTCCAACAGAATCCGGAAACGCGAGGTCTCCTTAGCACCAAGAATCGATCCGAATCACGCAACGAAGTCCAAGGTCGCCAGTGATCTCAAATGAAATCTGCTTTGTTATCTACTGTTATTGAAAACATACAGTGAAAAGCGAAGCTTAAATAAACTCTAAAGTTGAACATACCTCTGCGGGAGTGATGGTATCAAAATAGCGGCGGAAGAAGCTAAACGTCTCCCGAGGCCTCCGCACGTACCTCCCGTCGAAGCGGCGCGAGAACGGGACGACAAGAGGGGTCTCCACGTCTGGCACGGGGGCAAGTCTCGGAAAGTAGGCATAGACCCACAACTGCAAAGTAAATGCCAGTATGCTTATTAGATAAAGCGGAATACAGAATAAAGCAGAAATAACAGAGAGTGTATAATGCGATGTATTGTCGCGGCATGTATTGTGCGAGTGTATAGTGTGGCGATGCACATCAGAAATGTAGTATATGTGTGCCGTGTATGTAGTATACAATCAGCGTGAAACAGACCGCAGTGTGTGCCGTGTACAGAGTACAGATAATGGAAAGCGGGAAAGTAAAGCAGAAAAAGAAATATACCTCCCAAGCACGCCAGTAGCCCCCGAGCAACTGTCCGCTGCCACGGGAAGCCGAACTCATGTATCCGTAGAGTGTGGCCAGAGCGGCGCCTCCCCAGTGATAGTGCAGGATCTGTGTGACATTCACTAAGGCACTGAGCAAGCAGAGGGGCACGGTATTCGCCCGGTTGGCGAAAATAGTCGTCTCCAGCAGGAACATGAGAAAGTCGCGGGCGTACTACTCCACCGCCTCCTGGGTCATTGGAGCCTCCTCGATCAAAGTTGGTTGGACCCTGAACTGGACCTCGAACCATGAGTATCGGATGAAGCCTGGACGGGCGAGAGGTGGCACCTCGCCAAGTAGATAGATCTGAGCGGCCTCCCACTCATCCATATCGATATCAAAGGGGATCAGATCACCACCTACCCCGATGCCTGTGAGCATCGAGAAATCATAGGGAGTCATTGTCATGTCTCCCGTCGCAGAGAGGTGGAATGAATTGGTGGTGTCCCACCACCTCTATGCTGGAGCGGCGAGGAGAGGCCTACTCGTGGTAAGTCTGGATAGTCCTCTGCAGAATGCGCCAAAGCCAGCTTGATCCACGATGTGCCGAACCGCATCAGGTAGCTCTGTGTACCAATCTCGAGCGGCGATGTTCCCATACCCCCGGACGGTATGGGAATCTCCCTGTTTTCATGCAAACAATTGCGAAGCAATGCTAAATATACCAGTTTTGAAAGGCATTCAGAATTGAGATAAATATAGTATGTGTGCATGTTTTCAGATTCAAACAGATACCGAGTGCCAGTGTACTTACAGTGAACTACAACGTATGATGTGTCAGCGTGTTTGAGTGGTTCAGTGCAAATATAGGATGTGTGCATGTTTTCAGATTCAAACAGATACCAAGTACCGGTGTGCTTACAGTGAACTACAACGTATGATGTGTCAGCGTGTTTGAGTGGTTCAGTGCAAATATAGCATGTGTGCATATTTTCAGATTCAAACAGATATCGAGTGCCGGTGTGTTTGAAGTGAAATATGGTGTGTGCTGTATGTTTGAGTGGTTCAAGGTCTGTGCAGTACATGTGCACGTGGCGATTCAACAAGATATCGATTCCGAAGTGCGTTCACGATAACTACTGATTACAAGGCATCAGTGTATCTGAGCTAAGCAATTAAAGAACATAATCAACTATGGCAGTTTTATATTCTACATTGCGGAAAATAAAACAGAGGAAGGAATATTACCTCGGAAGCGCCAAAGGACAAATGAAATGTAGGCTCACGTAAGAGAAGCTCTGGAGGCATCGCCCTATCAAAGCTCCGAAACTGACGAAGACCGTCATGAGGTAGCACGTGGATCGCCAGCCGGTAAGTTGCCGGATCGAACGGGCAGACGCTCAAGGGGAAGAGCTCGGCCCCGGGATCCATCTCATGATCCGGGGGAGTCCCGCCCCGTGGAATATCGTCTGCCATGTCGAGAGTGATGAGGAAATGGCCGAAGAAGGAAAATCGAGCTAGAATACGAAGGGTCAACCGAAAAGTCAACCCCGAGAGGGTGGAAAATGGCCCGAAAAGCCAGAATGTTGAAAATGTGGGGAAATCAAGAAAAACTTGGTGGAAACAAATCCCAAGAGGCGGAAATCGAAAAAACTACACCGAAACGAAGTTTCGATCGGATGAAAATGTTCGAAACGCGATGAACTTCGCGAATCAAATGATGAAACAGGGGCTAAAAACTAGGGCTGGGCACAGAACCCACCCACCCGCACAAACCGCCCGACCCTACCCTACCCGCAGCCTTTTGGGCCGTTTCGATATAGGTAGGTGGGCGGGTGCGGGTCAAGATTTCTGCCCAAAATCGGGTTCGGGTCGGGTTGCATTCACTACCCGAACTGCGACCCACGTATAATTATAATTTTTTTTTATATATATATATATATTACAAAATAAACCTTTATTTTATTTAATATAAGTTATAACCCTAGATAGATGAACCCAACCCCACCCACCCAGCAGCCCGTCTTTCATTTCTCTCCTCTCTCCCCCTTTTGTATTTTCCCTTCCCTTCTTAGCAAGAATGCTAACCTTAGCAAAGAAGACAAAGAAGAAGCGTAGCGAGGCAAGACGCCGGCAAAGAAGAAGAAGAAGCTGCGTCTCTCCGTGATCGGCAAAGAACAGCAGTTCTCTCTCTCTCTCTCTCTCTCTCTCTCTCTCTCTCTCTTTTTCATTCGATTTTTGAAATTAGATATAGATCTACATAAAAGAAACTTAACTTGGGTGTGTGCCAGCAGATTTTGTTATTTTTCCATTCCTTTGTTCATATAATTTTTCCATTCCTTTGATGTGGATCTGCAGAAATTAGATGTGGATCTGCAGATTTTGTTAGATGTGGATCTCTTTTCCATTCCTTTGTAGTTCATATAATTTTTTTCTTTACTTTATTTTATTTTGTTATTTTTTCACAAATCCGAAAATTATTTTTTTCTTTACTTTAGATGTGGATCTGCAGATTTTATATGAACTCTTATTATTTTTTCAAGAAAAATTATTGGCAGTGCACAACTTTAATCTTTGCACATCAACACAACTAATCAATATCATAAAATAAAATAAAAATTGATAATAGCCAAAAATGAGAATTGGTTATTTTTTCTTTACACTTTAGTAAACTTATTTTTACATTTACCATTGGAATTATTCTAAATCATTTTTATAAATAGGAGAAAGAACCATAATGATGATTAATCCATGAAAGTAGGAAAGTAGGTTTATAAGACTCAAGTTTATAAGACTGTATTTATTTTATTTTCATGTTGAAAATAGTTAATGCTTTTGCTAGAATTGTTATGGTTTAGATTCAATTATTATACCATCCATGACTTAATTGTTATCTCATACTTTTTTAATTTCTTATTACCAGTTTGAATGGATAAAGATAACAATGCTAGTTTTGAATCTACCGGAAGCCCTATTGTTCCACCAGAATCATCTAGATCTAATTCTCAAACTAATGTTTCCCCATCTGTGTCTAAGCCTCCTAAACCCCCGAACAAAAGAAAGAGTGAGAGTAGTGGTGGGAGAGCACCATCCTCGGTTTGGGATCATTTTGATAAGGTTATGGGAGAAGATGGGAAACGTAGAGCAGTGTGTAAGTATTGTTTTAAAGAGTATATGGCCGATTCTAGGACTCATGGGACTAGTAATTTGAGAAGTCATACCCCTAATTGCAAACAATTTCCAAACAATGATAAAGAGGGACAACAAACATTGAGTTTTAAATCAAAACAAAATGCCGAAGAGGGTGTTGAGGTTGTGGCAACAAGTTTTAGTTTTGAGGCTTGTAAAAGGGCTCTTGCCGAGATGGTGATTATTGATGAGTTACCTTTTCGATTTGTGGAAGGAGTTGGGTTTAAAAGATTTTGTAATGTTGCCGTTCCTAAATTCACACCAATCCCATCTCGTCATACCATAGCAAGAGAGGTGACAAACATATTCAACAACGAGAGGGATAAATTGAGGAGGTTAATGAAGGGTCGTAGAATTTGCTTCACTACGGACACTTGGACTTCTATTCAAAATTTGTGTTACATGTGTCTAACGGCTCATTTCATTGATGATAATTGGAAACTACAAAAAAGAATCATAAACTTCCAACAAGTTGAAAATCACAAGGGGGAAACTTTGGGTAGAAAAATTGAGTTGTGCTTGCTTGAGTGGAACATCGATAGTATCTTCATCAGAATCTGATAATGCTAGTTCCAACAATCTTACCATTCAATACTTGAGAAGGAATACCAAAGATTGGAAGGGGACCATTTTTGAGCATGAGTTTTTGCATATGCGGTGTTGTGCACATATTCTAAACCTTGTTGTGAGTGATGGATTAAAGGAAATGGATGATTCTATTGCAAATATTAGACTTGCGGTTAGGTATGTAAGGTCTTCTCCTAATCGGCAAGATGCTTTTAAGAAGTGTGCGGCCTATCTAAAACTTGTGACTACTGCTCTTGTATGCTTAGATGTACCAACAAGGTGGAATTCCACATATTTAATGTTGGAGGCCGCTGAAAAGTTTGAAAAGGCTTTTAACCGTTTGAAGTATGAAGACCCCAATTTTGAAACTTACTTCAAGGATGTTGATGGTGGGATTAGGAGGATTCCAAATGAGGAGGATTGGAAAAAATGTAGGTTGTTTGTGAGATTTTTGAAACTATTCTACCTTGCAACAAAGAAATTTTCCGGGTCCCTTTTTGTTACTTCCAATGCATTTTATAAAGAGATGTTTAAAATTGAAAGCACAATTAATCAATTAATTTTGGACAATGATGATGTTTTGTGCACAATGGCTATGAGTATGAAGCAAAAGTTCAACAAATATTGGGGGGATGGAAATAAGATTAATTTGTTGTTGTATGTTGCTGTTGTTCTTGATCCTACAAAAAAGATAGCATACTTGGAGTTTTGTTTTACAAATATATTTCATGGAGAAAAGAGGAAGGTGGATGAGATGGTGAACAAAATTGTTGCTTGTTTGACTCGTTTGTACAACCATTATGCCACAATTTATTCATCAAATGAGAGTGTCTCGAGGGTGACTGAAGTGGAGACAATGGTGATTGATGAGGATGATTTGGATTCTCAAATGGAGTCCCAATTTAATTCATATTTGGAAGGGCGCTTCACTAGTGGAAGTAAGTCGGAATTAGACAAGTACTTGGGCGAGGTTGAACATTTTGCAAAAAATCAGACATTTGAGATATTGGAATATTGGAAGAATAATGCAACCAAGTATAGAGTGTTATCTCAAATAGCAAAGGATGTGTTGGCCATGCCCATTTCTACCGTTGCTTGAATTAAACTTTTCGATGCAGGGGGCGTATCCTTGATCCATTCCGTAGTTCACTTGCCCCTTCCATGGTTGAAGCTCTTGTATGCACACAAAATTGGCTTAAAAGCAACCTTCCAATTTCTCTTCGAAAAGCAATGGATGATGTGGAGGAATTTGAGCAATACGACTCGGGTAATATGTGAATATCTCTTCATTTTTAATTCTATTATTATTTTTACTATGCAAGTTTATTTATCTTCTCTAATCTCTTGTTGACTTATGCTTTTAGGTACTTTGGAGCCATGTTCCTCTTCAACCCCAAAGTCTAATGTAGATGCTATAATTGAACTTTAATGTTCATTTGGCTCATGTGTGAGATTTTTCTAATTAGTTGAGATCAGATTAATGTTTATTTATTTATATCTATTTATTTATATTTATTAATTTGGCTCATTGGAATTTTTTTTGGTAGATTGTTGGATGAGATTGGACATTGGGCATTGGACGTAAAGAGTTTAGTGAAGCCTTGGAATTTGGATGGATACCACCTTTTGAAATTATTTTGGATGAAGTTTGTGGACAATGTTATTTTAGTTTGTTACTAATGTTTATTATTATTATTTTTATTTTGGATGAATGTAAAATTAATTGGAGTACTAAATTTTAGGTAAGCTTGCTTTAGATTTTGGATGGATGGATGGATGATTGATTTTATTATTTTTGGTAAGCTTGTTTTTATTTTGGATGAATGTAAAATTAATTGGAGTACTAAATTTTAGGTAAGCTTGTTTATTATTATTTTTGCATTTTAGATGAATGTAAAATTTAGGTAAGCTTTGGATTATGGATGGATGGAGATTGATTTTAGTGTGAATTTTAATATTTTAGTTTGTAATTAGTTTTATTAATTATTTTTGTATTTTGGAAGAATGTAAAATTTATTATATCATTATATGGGCATTTATGTTATCATAATATCATCGCATGAAATTTAATTTATAACTTTTTCATAAATAATAAAAAAATGCTTAAAAAGTGGCCCAACAACATGTCAAATTTGTTCAAATTAATATCATAACTAAGCCCAATTTAAAAAAAGCCCAAACCTAAACCGAACCGCACTACCAAGACAACCGACCACTCAAGACGAACGCATCGCTGGCGGTTCTTGGTCTGTTCTTCAACCCGTGTGTCTTGGTTTGATTGACTGACCTTGAAAAAAAAAAGCCCGCGATCAGCCCTACTAAAAACACAAGAAAGTGAGAGAATAAGGCACGAGAAATGCTCTAGAGAGAGAAAGGAAGTGATTTCGACTAGGGAAAGTGAAGAAAATAGGGTTTGAAACCCTATTTTAAAAGACCTAAGGTGAAAAGTCAAAACTGCCCCGAATCAGGCATTTTTGGCCGGTCGGCTACATTTTTGGCTGGCCGGCCAAACATTTGGCCGGTGATGTTTTTTGGTGGCCAGTGGATGGCTGGTGACCTCCCCATGTGGCCGGTGAGCCTCTTACAACCTTGTTTGGGTCAAATGAGTGGTTTGGGACCTTCATTGTTCAAGTCATGCAAGAACAGTGCATTTCCGAAGCTCAACCGACCTCCGTTTCAACCTCGGGCCGTGTCTTCTGTGCATGGCACTCGCATTCGTGCAAGGTGTATCCTTTCCGTATCCTTTTGTCTTTATCCAAGATTCGAAAGTTGCCTCATGTGCATTTCAAATCAATTACGCTATCCTGCGCACTTCATCGCGTTGTTTAGCACATTGCATTGTCTTGTGCATCGCAGCCTATTGCATTTTGCATGCATTCAATCGCGCTATTTTGCACATCACACCGTCCTGTGCACTCTCTGGTCTGGCGAGACCTTAGACACGCGCGGTCTAGCGAAACCTTAAACACGCACGGTCTGGCGAGACCTTAAAACCGTTCGGTTGCATTGTCATACATTTCAAAGTCACGCGTTGTCACGCATTCTAAGTTCACTTGCATTATTATGCATTTCCCCAGCAGACGGTCTAGGAGACCTTAAATCCTTGAAAGGTGCAAGACCTTCGGTGCATTGGTGTGCACAGTTCATTTGCATTGTCATGCATTTCAAGCGACTTGCGTTGTCGTGCACTCCAAGCAGCATGCATTTCAAAAAACAAAAAAACACACACATACATATGTCATGCATCATTGTAGATAGTGCATATGTCATGCATCATTCCATTGTATATTGCATATGTCATGCATCATTATAGATAGTGCATATGTCATGCATCATTGTAGATAGTGCATATGTCATGCATCATTCCAGTGCATATGTCATACATCATTCCAGTGCATGTCGCATTGTAGCTTGCATGCATCCACTGCATCATCACCTCCATCTATGGCTCGTACCTTTCCTTGTTGAGCTTGGTCTGGTATGTGCTCATACTTTTCACGTCGAAGCACAGTTCTGCATGTGTACGTGCCTATTCCTTGATGAACTTGGTTTAAGGGTGGTGGCATCTTTTCTGTGTTAGACGCATTTCGTTTGTGTACATGCCTTTCCTAGGCAAGATTTGGTTTGGCCTGCGTGCCTTAACCATCGTATCTATCCATTCTATTCCAGTGCATGTTGCATTGTAGCTTGCATACATTCACTGCATTATCCCCTTCCATCTATGGCTTACACCTTTCTATGTAGAGCTTGATCTGGTATGTGCTCATACTTTTCACGTCAAAGCACAGTTCTGCATATGTACGCGCCTATTCCTTGATGAACTTGGTTTAAGGGTGGCGGCACATTTTCTGTGTTAGACGCGTTTCGTTTGTGTACATGCCTTTCTTAGGCAAGATTTGGTTTGGCCTACGTGCCTTATCCATTGTATCTATCTATTCCATTCCAGTGCATGTCGCATTGTAGCTTGCATGCATTCACTGCATCATCCCCTTCCATCCATGGCTTGCACCTTTCCATGTAGAGCTTGGTTTGGTATGTTCTCATACTTTTCACGTTAAAGCACAGTTCTGCATATGTACGCGCCTATTCCTTGATGAACTTGGTTTGAGGGTTGCGACATCTTTTATGTGTTAGACGCGGTTCGTTTGTGTACATGTCCTTCCTAGGAAAGATTTGGTTTGGCTGCATGCCACATCCACTGTATATATTACATTATAGTGTAATTTTTGCATCCGGCATTAGGATCATTGTCCTTTCGTTAGCGGGTTGTATCTCCACTTATGTCATTCTACCCAATACTTGTTCTTGTGTCTGTCTACATCACTCATAGTTCTGCATGTGTACGCGCTTTGAGGGTTGTGACACCTTTTCTATGGTAGACGAACTTGTTACTTCCATCAATCTATTTGACATTTGTGTGGTTTTGAATCGCTCATGATTGGATCATGATTCAATTGCATTGCATTTCATTTGCATTGTTATTGCATTGCATTTTTATTTGCATTATTATACATATTTTTATATATATTGCATATCATTTTGCATGTTATGCATGTTGCTAACAATATTGTACCTGTTAAGTTTGCTTTCTTTTTGATACGATATTGTATGTCTTTCATTTGAGGTCATTTAAGGCATTTTTAACCGCACGAATATTGTATCCTCTGCGTGAGATGTATTGAGAATTGCATAATTCTCTTACATCCTTTCTGCATTGTAGTGTAGTTGGATTTATGCATGCTTAAAACCGCCGATGTTATGCTTCATTCTGACTTTCTTTGCATGATCATAAGTTATGCCTGACTTTGTGCATTGTCTTGCATTTTGCCCCGCCGGTATCGATATCTTGTTTGTCTTGCATGCTTTGTCTAAGTCTTCGGCCTTGTCAAAAATGGGTTGTCTCTGGGCTTTGACATTCACTCACGTCATTGTTATGACTTTCGAGTTCTGTCCAAGAGGGGCAACGGTAGACACCCCATTTTTGACCGTCCTCAAGACTTGGACGTCACCGTTTGAACACTCGATGATCATCCATGTTTGTGTTCGTCTCGAGTTCTCGGAGGTCTCGGCTACGCGCCTTGTCTCAGGATCTCTCGACTCGACTGTTTTGTGTTTGGTTTTGCACCAAACACTTGTGCTTTGCCTTTGAGGGACAGGGAATGGCTTGTAGGCCATCCCCACACTCCACCGGCCATGGCTTGAGGCCACCGGCTGTGTTTTGTTGCCACCGGCCAAATGTTTGGCGGCCAAAGACTATAGATGGCCTACGGCTATCTTTCTTTGGTCAATTGCATTTTTGGCCGGCCGACTACTGTGCATCTGCTTTTACAGATATTTTTGTGCAGCTGGCATGCACTTTCACCCCCTCCATACACGTGTGTGGAGGGATTTCCTTCTTGTTAGCTTCCTTTGGAAGCTTTACAAGACTAATTATCTATAAAAGAGGGGCTCTTCTCTCTTGTTGAGAGGTTAGACAACTTAGACAACATTTTCAAAGCTTGAGCTTTAGGGTTAGGGTTTACATATATCCTCTATCTCTATATCTCTCTTTCTCTTGCATTTAGTGTGTGTTTAGTCTCATTTTTGTGCACAAACACCCACTATCACACCTTTTCTTGGTTGCTGAGGTACCAGAGGTCTTTCCTTGAAGCTTTTGGACTGGTTTGGAACCAAAAGAGCTGCTGGAACATTGTTTGTGAAGAGGGTCTACAAGGGTAAGACTTTTGTCTCTTTTTACCCCATTTTTGCAAAGCCTTTTAGCCTATCTTGCATATGTTTTTGAGCTTAGCATATAACATAGAAAAGTTCTGTTTTTAAGTGCTCTAAATAGTTGGTTAAGGGTGTTTTAAGCTTTGGGGTTGTTTGGCCCCCCTTTAGGCTTGTTTGGCCTTTGTTTTGTGCTATTTTGGTTGAGCTCCGGGACCATTGTGTTTGGGCCTCCTCACCACTGTGCCTTGAGATCCTAGGAAGGAGAGGGCCACCCCCTCTCCTTGTTGTCCTTGAAAATGGCCATTTTTGCCTCTTAAAGGAGCATCTAGTTTAGGCTCATGTTGACCATGCCTTGACTAATATTTATGCTTATTTTGCCATGAAATAGCATTGTGTTAAGTTGGTTTGGACACACCTTGCATGCTTTGCATACATGTCTTGTAATGCCATTATTTAGCCTTAATATGTCTTATGCTTTGGGCCCTTGTTCTAGCATGTTTTTGGCTAAGCTTTGTGAAGCTTCCATACTTGTTTTGGTATGCTTGAAGTCTGTTTTGGGTTGCTTTGGTCGACCATGGCATGCTTTGTATAGCTACCTTACATATTAGCTTGTTAGCCTTGAGTTTTGGACCATGTTGCATGTTATGTTTATCTTGTTCAATTGATTTGGTATCATCTTTGACATGATTTCCAGAGCTGACCTTGCATGCTAATTGTCCATGTTTACCTCCTTTTAAATGTGCTTAGAAGTTGTCCCCTTATGCCTAGGAATTGGACCATATTTGCATGCATGTGTGTGTGTTTTGGACTTCACTTCCATAGCATTGGCCACTGATTTTGGCATGCTCGCGAGCTATCCATGTTAGTTTAAGTCCACCCCTTTGCATGTTGTTGCATGCTCCCCTTGTATGTTGTTGCATGATTGAAGTTACATGATTGAATGAAGTCACATGTTTGCTTGCATGCTTGAACACCCACATTATGTCTTGCATACTTGTTGGTTCCATTGCTTCATGCCTTGCATGATCATTGTATGCTTTGTATGCTTCTTTGTATTTCCATGGTCGCATGCTAGCTCACATGCCTAGGTTGCATCATAATAGCATGCATGCTTAACCTCTTGAATTGATTATGATAGAGGTTGAGCCCCCTTTATTTGCTTATGTGCATTGCATTCCATATCAAGATGCACACTTGATTCTTTGGGCCATCATGCATGGAAATACGCGATTGGTGGTCCGAGAATCGAGGTCCATCCTCCTTTGAGTCATTCACATGATAAGGGGTGTGGTTGGTGCATACATAGCTTGAAATGCATTGCCATGCCAAGTTTTGCCCTCTGTTGCTGTCAACACAGATTCTGCAGGAAGATTTGGCCGGCCGGCCATCTTCAGTGTCGACCGGCCATCCATTGTTGGCCGATGGAGTATTTTGTGGCCGGTGACCATTACATATGGCCGGTGATCAATCCCTTTAGCCGGTGGTGTTCTAGAGCACTCAGAGAAGCAACCCTGGGACTTGTGCAGTCTTCAAAGGATGATAACAGCCAAAGCAGAGGCATCTTGCGCATGGCAGTGACTTTCCGAGCGGAATCTAGCGCGCATGCATCGGACCCTCTTCCCGAGGCTGTTGTTTACTGCTTAATTATATTCAATTGATTTGTCAATTATATTAGGTGGTTTGTAATAATTAATTAGCTTGTAGGTTAATTAAATTGTATTATTCTTTCGGCCTCTCCGAGCGAGGGCAAATCTGTAATAAGTGTGGGTCAGTGTGTGCATATCTTCCAACCCCACGTCTTTCTTCCCTTTTACTTACCTGCTTTCAATGGTTAGCACTAGGGCATATTTAAATTAGCATCCTTATGCTATGCATGTGTGCATTCATTCATTTGTCTTGCATGCACCGGGCTCGGTACATCATGCTAACCGCATAAGTATTTAAATCTAACTTGAATACGTGTTATTTGTAGCATCTCAAATGCCATCTTAGATTAGCCGAGCCTATACTATGTGACATTCTGTATGCGATGCATTAGCCACTTTAACATGAACTAGGATCACGCATGTTTGCTAACTAGTTCTTGTTTTGGCACGAGTAATTGTAAGTATTTTATGCTTTAGCATCTCGCATGAGTGTGAATGTTAAACATAAATAGCATGCTCACCATGTGGCTTTATGCTTATGTGATATAACTGCCTGAATGCCTGTGGGTGAAGGTTGGTTTGTTTGAGTTGGAACAACTCACTGAAATCTGTGTTTTAGCCTACTTGCGAGTAGCAAATTCCAAAACATTTTCCAAACAAACGGATATGCAATGTTTTGTTCCAAATTAGGCGATCTAGTCTATACTTGTTTGCTGTGCGCACAACATAGTAAATCTAGGCTAATAACCAGAACAAGGACACATAACGTTTTCAAAAGAGAATATCATGGTTAGTAGAGGCCGATCTTCAGATCGGGCAAGAGGGGGTGCTCATAGATGACCTTCCCCAATCGTACCCAAGTTCCCGAACCGAGGCAACTTTGGTGATGACGGACACGTGGCCTTTGGCACCGAGTTAGGGTTTCTTAAATTCCCCATAAAAAATATTTAGGTGACGACTCTGTATCTGACGAAACAGTCCATGTTTGGCACTTCCTTCAAAATCTGTTTTTCTCAAAACGATTTGCCGGATTTGGACTCTTCGGTTCAAGATTAAGAACCGTGACAAGATGAGTCCGAACTGTAGCATCGAGGTCCATCACGGACTTGTTACAGTGGCGGGTGGTGGCTAGTGTTGGGTGGGGGAAAAAAAAAATTAAAAAGTTAAAACAAAAACACATTTTTTAGCCAAATTTATAAACTGAGACCACTGATTTATAAATCAAAAATTTAACAAACAATTTTTTATTTGAGTTTTTAAAATTTTTATAAATATAAATAGAAAATTAAAAACATACTGTGTTTGGATTGAGGGATTTGGAGAGAAAAGAAAAGAAATAGAGAGAAATGTATTTCTCTTCCTTGTTTGGTTATCTTAAGTGGAGAGAAATGGAGAGAAATAGAAAGAAATGGAGAGAAACTCATTTCTCTCATAACCCTTATTTTCAATCTTCCCAAAAGTGGAGAGATTAGGAGAAAAAAGAAACCCACAAATGTTTATATTTTCATAATACTAATTTTACCCCTATAAAAATAAAAGAAATAAAATGATTGAAAATATAAAAAGGTTATTTTAGTAACATAATATAAAATAATTTCTTTTCTTTTCTCTTAATGAAATCTAACCAAACAAGAATGAGGGAAATCACAATCATTTCTTTTCTTTTATTTCTTACTTATCCAAACAAAAAGGAGATAAATTACAATCATTTTTTTTCTTTTCTTTTCTCTTATTACTTAAGTAATCATTTCTTTTTTTTTTTCTCTCCTAAGTTACCAAACATAACGTAAATGTTACCGAACGGCACTATTACCAAACAACACCTTATATTTCATATATTTTATTTTATTTTGACTGTGTTGTAATTTTTTCACTAAAATAGTCTTTGTATAATGCCAGATAATGGGCTACTTATATCTTGAAAGCCCACGCATCCGTGAAAGTTGAAGCCCTACAGAATTCTACAGTACTTTCATGATAATAAACAGAAAGACGAAGGTGTTTTATGTAATTTTATTGAAACGGCTCACCAGCACAAACCCTAGATCTAGCCCTCTCTATAAATTCCACACAGAACCCTAATCTTCTCTCTTCACTCTGCAGGCAAAAATGTCGAAGCGAGGTCAATTCATCTCTCTCTCTCTCTCTCTCTCTCTCGACGTGTATTTATGTATGTATGTATCGTTTTCATGGTTTTTGGGTGATTGTAGGGCGTGGAGGATCGGCGGGGAACAAGTTTCGCATGTCGCTGGGTCTGCCGGTGGCGGCCACCGTGAACTGTGCTGACAACACCGGAGCGAAGAATCTCTATATCATTTCGGTGAAGTGTATCAAAGGAAGACTCAACCGCTTGCCCTCGGCATGTGTAGGAGATATGGTGATGGCCACTGTGAAGAAGGGCAAGCCTGATCTCAGGAAGAAGGTCATGCCCGCTGTCATCGTCAGGCAGCGCAAGCCCTGGCGCCGAAAGGACGGTGTTTTTATGTACTTCGAAGGTCTCTATCATCAAACTTATGTTTTTTTGTTGATTATACTCATTGTGATATCAAATCTGTTTGTTTTGTGCTTTTGTGGTTACTTTTTTACGGGTAATTTCTTCTTGATTATACTAATTGTGATATCAAATGGGTTTGTTTTGTGCTTTTATGGTTACCCTTTTATGCTTCTTAAAAGGGTTTAATTTAATGTTTCTTGTTGATTATACTGATTGTGATTTGAAATGGGTTTGTTTTGTGCTTTTCTGGTCACCTTTTATGCTTCTTGAGGTTGTGTTTGGTTGAGGATTTGATGAGGGAAATGGAAAGGGAAAGTGAAATAGAAAGAAAAGGAGAAAGAATTGATAGGATTTGAATTCTAAGTTAGGTTTGGTTGAGTTGGGAAATGGAGAAAGAAAATAGGATAAGTGAACCAAAAAGACAAAAAGTGGATTTGCATTTCCCCCTCACTTTCTTTTCCCCTGTGTCCTCCATTATAACCAAACAAAATGTGAGATTGCATTTCGTTTCCCTTTTCATTTCTCTCATCAATTCCTCTAACCAAACACAGCCTAAAGGTTTTAATATTGAGTTGTTTAGGTAGTAATTGGATGACTATAAGTTACATTGCGTTATACAAGTTTATAGATTTATGAACTTGGTTGATCGTACTGATTGGAATTTATTGTATGTTAGCTGTATTGCTTCTTAAATCTACTTTTTCAATTGTCTCTGCTGGGCTGTGAAATTTTAGGATGACATGATATGGAAAAGAATGGTATGCTGGTATAGCAGCATCTTGATAAGTGAATTTATCATTCACGAATGATAATCTGGTGCTTCCTGAGACCAGCTACATTAAATGTCAATCATTAGATTGAGTGGGTTATTATCTCTTAATCTGTACCTGCTCTGTCGTGGTCTGATACATTTCATCCTTTTCTTTTTTGTTTCTTAATCTCTCCTTTGTCCTCACTGTCATGATTGATTATTTACTACAAACATCTATTTGGTTTTCATTCTCCCTTTTCTCATTTTGTAATCCAGGTTTAATAATGAGCTTAAGGGGAATCTATTTCTCCTGGTTATTTCTGCTGGTGATGTGGTGTGAGAATTACATTATCTATTTAGGGTTTTTCTACACCTCCCATACCCAGCTAAATGCACATTACCAATCTTGCCCTATATTGGATGATAAATCTGTTTATCACCCCTGTCAAGATTGGGATATGTGTGTCTGAGTTTATCGTCATCTTCTTTAATCTGTCATGATCACTAATTTTCTGAACCATTGGATTATTATGGTTTTTGGACTAATTTGATTTAACCTGTGTATTTGTCCTTTCCAGCAAGGTTTCTCTTCAATTAATTGTCAATGTGTAAATTTTAAACTTGGTCATCCTCATTTCATGTCTTTTGCTTGTTTCTGCGATAAATTTGAGATCGTTACAAGCTTTTGAGGCTTAATTTGCAGATGAAGAGCATTGAATCTATGTTAGTTAGGGGAAGTTTTTATGTGTATTGGATCTCTTTTAACCTCCCATCTGTAGCTTTTTTCCTTGAAAACCCATGTTTATTATTTTGGATGCATTAATTTTTGTCAAAGAATCTCAAGTTAGTCCACAAAAGTCTCTTTTTGGTACTTTCAGTTAGTTTGTAAAAGCCGCTTTTGCTTGCTGTGTGATTGGTGCTCTTTTCCTGTAGTCTTCTCTTAGAAAACCAAAATTGGATTGTTTAGTTATTCCAACAGTGAGCAAATATCACCAGACTAAGTCAGGTATCCTCCTTTATGTGTGGTTGATACAGTTACATGTCTGGAAAATCAACAGTGTCTATCGTTACAGATGTGCTGATGCTCCTCAAGATCACATTTGCTCCATTTAGGCCTTACATGTCCATTGTTTGATATATGCAATTGGACCATTTTCTGGGAAGTAGTTGTGCATATACGCAATTGGAAACCCAATTGGGTCGTATTTATGCCTTTTGTTATCAATATTGTCTTATTATCTCTTCTCCCCACTCTGCACTGCAATTGTATTGTTGTAATTTTCTGCTTCTTATGTAATACTTGGCTTACTTGCTAGTATACAAGCAGTTCTAACTTCTAACAAAAAAGTTTGCTTAGATCAAGAAAAAATTATTTGGATATCCATAAGCTTTAATCTGCCATTACAGTTCTCTATTTGATGCAATTACTAGCCTGGGAAAAAATGTATATTGTTTCAGATGCATTAATGCTTTTCAAAGCATCTAAAGTTGGTCCACAATAGTTTCTTTTTGGTGCTTCCTTTAACTTTATGTAAGGCTTCTTTTGTATTGCTGAGTGGCTGGTTTAGATTGCTAACTGAGGATTTATTTTTCTTTTCCAAGAATAAATTGAATGTTCTTTTTGATGTTGCTAATATATACTTTTTGCATTATGGCAGATAATGCTGGTGTCATCGTTAATCCAAAAGGAGAAATGAAAGGTAAGTTATCATTTTAACAAATTTAACTCAATAATTTTTTTAAACCAAATTAAGAGATATTCCCATGAACATTTGATTGATTGATACATTATTGCAACCCTTTTTATGTTTGGAACTGTGAAGAAAAAAACAAGTCTTTTGTCGCATTTGGGCCTATTATTAATCTCGCTGATATTTCTATTTGGTAGAAGTGCCCATTCTTTATATAAATTGTGTATAGCCTTTTCTTCCCCTTCTCTCTTTTTAAAACTAAAATCCCAAACTAAAGCATTGTTTATCTGTATGTGATTTTCTTGTTTCTTTGCCTTGTTGTAAGGAGAGTTGGTGGTTGTTACATTTTGTGTCCTCGTAAGGTCCACTCTGGGCTGTTATATGTTTCCTATGTTGTTTGACTAAATAGAAAATGTCATATCTTATGGTTTGAATTTTTGAAATTATGGATTCTGGCAATAGCAAGAAGTTTTTGAGTATAATTTTTTGAATATTCTTCGAAGAATTTCTAGTAGGGAATTGTACATGTTCAATCAACTTGGCTGTTGATATGATATTAATTATTCATTGGTGTTTTGGTGAGAGGCTCCTCAATGAAACCAATTCACCAAAGGAAATTTGAGCTTTATGAAATTCAAAATATCTTATTATGGATGGTAAATCAATTCATGGAAGTAATGTGGATACCAACATAATTTTTTTGGGGGACCTCTCAAATTAAAGACCTTCCTTGCACTGTTGACTTCCTGCTTCTCACACCACCTTTAAATGAGGGGTTTGTTTAACAATTTCTTCTTCACTGTTTATTCCAGTGTGAGTTAGTTTTTTTTGGCTATTGTATATGTATCTAACCATTGGCTTCATGGTGTTTCAGGATCTGCTATTACCGGTCCAATTGGCAAGGAGTGTGCTGACCTGTGGCCTAGGATTGCTAGTGCAGCCAACGCTATTGTCTAAGTTCTGAACTGAAATGGAAGAACTAAGCAAGTGAAGTAGTGCTATGGATTTATCCAAAAAAATAGTCTCATGTTCTCATGTCTTAGATTTACCCCCAAAAAAATGTTTTAGATATATGTTACACAGTAGAATATGCTCTTTTGCTGAGAGGTGCTTGACCTTGTTTTCAATTTTGGATCGTAAGTGTTCGTCTTTGGCAATGATGTGTTTGTTATTTGCTTGGTTTTTTGAAGTATTTAAAATTGGGTTTGAATTTGTCTATGTTTTATTGTTGGTAATTCTTTGACGATGAATTTCAGGATGCAATGGAGTACAATTTTTGTTTTATGTTGTATTGATTTTATTATGGTATTGTGGTTTTTTAAATTTATTTTTAATAAGGCTAAGTTTGGCTACCCAAAATAAGTATATATTTTTTATTTTTTATTTTATTTTTATCACATTATCTTTTTATTTTTTTGTATATTTTTTCGTAAAAAGACAAAAAGTACACTTATTTAGGTTATTTTAAACGACTCCTAAATCAAAATGATTAAGATGTTGTCAGGTGACATTTTTTTAATGAACATGGTTGCATACAATTGTGTAGGTTTTGATTTTGCATGGATGTAGCCTGAGATGACTGGTTCACGTGAGCAGTCTAGAGACTCATAACATGCAGGTTTTGATTTTGCATGGATGGAGCCGGAGATGACTGGTTCATGTGAGCAGTCTTTATCATTTTTTTTTTCAATGATCTTGCTGTGTTCTTTTATTACAGTAGGACATGTTAATAAAATACTTGATTTATAGATTTAATTAAGGGATATTTACCAATAAATTTCATTTCACAAACAATTTTACCAATTAGTTCTAAGGTTATTTCTATTGTTCTGATTAGTCCTATTAGTAGGGAAATATTTTATTAGTTGATCTTATTTTTTTTGTTTGGTAACATTGAGTGGTCAATTGTACCCTTTCTTGTGTGTGTCACGTGACATACATCATTCTAATGCAAAAAACATAAAGAGTCTTAGTGTGCTTTGTTGATGTATACACACATTGTGTGTGTCACGTGACATACATCATTCCAAAGAAAAAAGAATAAAGAGTCTTAGTGTACTTTGTTGATGTGTAGCACCCATTGTGTGTGTCACGTGACACATCCTCATAAAGAGCCTCAGGCACAAAGTATAAAGAGCCTTAGGGTTCGTTTGAGAATGGCTCATATGGGCTCTTTTGGCTCTTTGAGCCACAAAAGATAGAATAGGCTATTTGAGTTACAACAGACAAAACATTACATCCAACCCATAATCATTACACTCTTTTCTCACAAAAAAAGTCAAAAAAGTCAAAAAATCAAAAAGTCCTTCCCAAACTAAGCTTTTGAGCCCAGGCTCAAATAGCCAAAAAAGCTAAAAAGCCAACCCACTTTCCAAACGAAGAAAGTATACTTTGTTGATGTGTGACACCCATTGTGTGCGTCACGTGACATATTGTGTGTGTCACGTGACACACCCTCATAACATATTTGTATGTCACGTGACACACCCTCATAAAGAGCCTTAGGCAAAAAGCATAAAGAGCCTTAATGTATTTTGTTGATGTGTGGCACATATTGTGTGTGTCACGTGACACACCCTCATAAAGAGCCTTAGGCAAAAAGCATAAAGAGCCTTAGTGTATTTTGTTGATGTGTGGCACATATTGTGTGTGTCACGTGATACACCCTCATAAAGAGCCTTAGGCAAAAAACTTAAAGAGTCATAGTGTACTTTGTTGATATATGACACCCATTGTGTGTGTCACGTGACATATTATGTGTGGCACCCAACAAACATTACACAATAACTGATGGCAACAAACATTACACAATAACTGATGGCAATTGCGTCCTTTGACAACAGATAGGACTAAACGGAGCACTAGAAAACATATGAGACTAATTGGATTATAAGATCAACATTTAAGATTTATTGGTAAATTTCTCTAATTTTAAATATAAATTGTTGAATTATCATAATAAAATTATTGCAAGAGACCCATTCTAGAGAATCACAAGAATAAATTCATACCAAAAAAGTAAAATCTTGAGCATCTTGACATACGCGTAGCTGCCACAGCTTTCTGTTCATCATGACCAGCCTTCGCTTGGTTTGAGAAGTCTTTTGCTCTCGTTTGATAAACTAATTAAGTTTAAACTTTAATAAGCTCATAAAGCTCGCCTCCAGCGTGATTATTAAAGTAGTAATGTTAGTTATCATGAAATAAATATTATGAAAAGTCTTTATGAAAATTTTTCATACTTCGATTAGTTATAGTGTTTTATTATATATTATACAATCACCCTTTAATTAGTTTCATAAAAATTTTCATGATATTTATTTTATGATACGTAACTTTACTGACTTCAATTGAAACTCTCACTTAATCTATCACTGGCATTCTTGAGAATTGAAACTCTCACACTTAATCTACCACTGGCATCCTTGAGAACCTGAAAACCAGAAAGGACGATGATGACAATACCAGTCCAAAAAAAATTAAAACCTGAAGGATGATGACGGCAATACTAATCCCAAAAAAAAGTGCGCACATGTAAAATTGGGCCAACTCCCCTTGATTTTACTCGTTTGTAGTCTTATTTTTAGAAAACAATATTCCATAACAATATGACCAAAATCTAGTATTAAAAAAGATATGAAAACACACAATTTTTTTTTGAAAAAACATAAAGTTCTATTTATTTAAATGCTCAATAAGACTGTTTCTGCTAGTTGAGTTACATTTTGGTGCCCAAATTTGTTAGAATTTGCAGCAAAAGGACTTAGAGCATATGTCCTCAGCACTCCTACCATCTTGGGTTACATTATTGCTCAACAAGTGTCCTGTACATTGGCATAAGCTTGGCTGATCTCAACCGATGCAAATATGATGATCAAGGCAATGAGAACCATCCGCGAGTTCCATTGCACGTTGCAAGCTCATTTAAATTGGCACTATAATCATATATTGGCACTAATTTCGTGTTGAGATTTTCTATCTCAAAAAGTAGTTTGTCCTTTTGTTCTATCACAAAAAATCATACGATTTGTTTATTTTTTAAATTAAAAATTAATTAAATAACATATCATGCAACTATAAGCACATGAAATGAACATTTTGAGGAGAGAAGATCCATGACATTTCTTTCATATACATCCAATCAAATTAAGACAATTCCTTTGTGAAAAAAAATTGGTGTCAATTATCTTTGTTTTCATTCACATTTGAAAGCATTTAGGCTCCACATCTCCATCAAATGGAATTTTTTTCTTCTTCTTCTTTACTTTAAGCCATTTGAACACCCTATCATGTGATCTACTAGACAAGTAAAAGACATGGTGACAACTAATTCCAATATAATACCCATGTGACCCCACTTCAACCTGTCACCAATTCCTCCTTAAAATCCCAATTCTCTCTCTCTCTCTCTCTCTCTCTCTCTCTCTCCAAAACCTAATTGTACCTCTGTTGTCAAACATGACAACAATGTGGAAAAACTTTGGTACCGTGTGGTAGAGTTTTAAAATTATGATTTAATAATAAAGTTGTATTTTAAATTTATAAATTTTGAAATTATAATTTAAGTGTGAAATATTTGTTTGATTATAAATTTTAAAAAGAATTTTGAATTGAGTTTGAAATAAATGATGCGATATATGATATTTGATTCAAAAACTTACAACTCATAACTAAATACACAATCCAAAATTCTATTCAAAGCTCATAAATTTTTTTAAAAAAATTTCGAAAATATTTTTTATTTAAAATATAAAAATAGCAGGTGCAAAAAAAAAAAAAATCCGAATACTATTCCGATTAAATGGCCAGACGTCCAAGTAGACATGTTTGCAAAAGTGAGTGTTAAATCAATTTTTAAAAACTATAACCAAACACCTACCTCAAACCGACTATAACCAAACACCTACCTCAAACCAAGCGGGTGGAATTAACTCTAGAAAGCCCTACCAAACAGAGCCTTCACTTTTCTCTTAACTTTCTTGGGTGTTTGCATTGGTTTGATAGCTGCGGATTGGAACATTTTGAACCAGAAGGGAAAACATGGAGTGGAAATCACCTTGAAAAATTACTGTGAGAGTTGGAGGATGAATGTTGAGCTTCAGAACATCTGGGAATTCGAAGTCGTGCCCAAGGGATGCACGGAATACGTTGGAAAATACATGAACTCAATCCAATACAAGGTGGACTCAGAGAGGGCAGTTGATAAGTGCACTGTGTTTCTTAGCACTAGCTGCAACTTGAAGAGAGATGCCAGAGATGCCTGGATTTTCAACATCCACGACACGCTCTTGTCGACCATGCCATACTACAAGAAACACCATTTTGGGTAAGTTTGATCTGTACTGTAAATTCGCTAATCCTATAATCATTTCACAATCTTGGCATGTTTTTGGTAAAATGGGTTTTTTTTTTTTTTAATGTGGCATAGGGAAGAAAAGTTGAACATGAGCTCTTTAGAAGAGTGGCAGAGTAAGGCTAAAGCACCAGCTCTTGAACACACATTGAAGCTTTTTAATGATCTAAAAGGGAGAGGAAAGCATATCATTTTGGTTTCTTCAAGAAGAGAGCAACTTAGAACTGCCACTATTGACAACCTTGTTGATGTTGGTTTCCACGGGTGGACTAGTCTCATTCAAAGGTTTGAGCTCATTTATCTATTGAAAAATATCTAACAGATCTTATTTTTCCTGACAAATATGATTTAGTCATATTTACCATCATATTAATAGGACTCACTGGTACTTTAATCAGAAAAGAATTGACTAAATGAAAAAATTTTCATTTTTAAAGTAATTTTATGTACTTAAATGTATGTTTGATTGGAACATTATTATCCTTTTGATGTAGGGGACCAAGTGATGAATATAAGGAAGTACAGAAATACAAGGCTGATATAAGGAAGCAATTGATTGAATAAGGGTATCACATTTGGGGCATTGTTGGAGACCAATGGAGTAACATTGAGGGACTCCCTACTGCTAAAAGAACATTTAAGCTTCCAAATCCCATGTACTATGTTTCTTGATTGATCAAGAGAGACTCTGTTTACAAGATTTGTCTTGTGATAAAAACTATATATTTTATGTTAGAAATTAACAAAAATAAGCTATGTTTGTATACTGTTGATGAGTTGATTGATTTTTATCTCGAGTCTGCATTTTCATTCACCCTTGCACCGTGTTTGTTTTGTTGGACCTTTGGGTATGTATATATGCTTGTGCATCTCAACTTCTAGAACTATCCACAATACTTCTGCTAAAGTAATATTTAGGAAAAAGATATACACGAATCTTATACTCAAACCTGTCAAAATGCTAGTGGCAAATCTTACAATTAAGACGAGTTGCCCTTTTACTAGATAATATTCCAACTTCAGTAATTTTCGCTTTTCCTAAGTGACCATAAATAATCGGTACTAAAGCTAAACTTACCAGCTTGAGGAGCTCTCAACTTACAAACGCATTTAATAATGTCGCTTTGAAATCAAAGAATATTGAAAAAGTCTCTCCCTTTTCCAAAGATTACTGATTTATCGTGTTAAGTTATAGGAACTTAGGAACATCCATTCACATATAGCACAACAGAGCTTATAAACAGATTTGATTGTTTCCCCCCTAAATCTTGGGATTCCATTCTTCTGAATTGAGGAGAAAAAATGATACAATTACATGCTCCAAATCTCAATCTCTCCCCTAAAAGTGCAGTGACATTTTTGACATTATGATATTTGGATATGAGAGAACCAACTCAGATTTTATTGCACACGGTAGGCAAATCCATTACATACACATCCAACAGACATATATATGTCTATAGACAAGTCTAGTAGCGGAATGTTTGGCCACAACAAAGTCAAAATATGCACAAAACAGAATTACCTCATATTAAGTGATTTTCACAACTATTTAAAGTAGATAGCCATTTATAGCCACCACAAAAGCCAACATTGGTTCAGCCCATCTTCTCTTCGCCACCCATCTGCATCTTGGCGCAATACTCAAACAAACTCCCATCAAAGCAGCGCCTAATGGCTTCCTTGGACAAAAAACCTTCCTCGTCCCTAGCGAGAACATACAGTACTCCCCACTCGAACTTACTTGCAAACCTTCCAAAATAGCAGTGAAACAAAAGTATTAAGCTAAAGGAATCCAAAGCAACATTAATGGAAATAGAATGTAGTGTGCAAATCTTGGCACAAACCAGCCAAAGATATCAAATGCTTCTCGATTTCCCTGGGTCATTTCCCAGATCTCTCCAAACGTGAGCTTGTCGGGGACTGTGCGAGCATACTTGCTAAAGATGTTTTCAAAGTTCACAGGAATGTACCTGCGTATTTATTGGATACGGAATGCAAACGTAAACAACATTAGAGAATTGTAAACTGCATTAGATGATTTATTTGCATTACTTGTGAATTCTGATATGCTTACCTTCCTTCAGTGTCATAAGTTGCAGAGTCACTCCCATGCTTGCTTTTTTGGATATTGGCAATGTATATAGGGAGAAAAGGAGAAGGTATCCACCCCTACAAAAATACCAGTGCAAGGAATGAGATAAGAGGGAAACAAAATCACTAGTATTTTTGATATTTTAAGCTATAACTGGTTATGATTGAAACTAAAGCCCACAGCTTCAATACTTTAACCATTAAAACCAAGAGGACAACAAACAATCCCCATCGCTTGAATTATTTGAGACTCTCATTGCTTGAATTATTTGAGACTCTAGTAAGGCCTTCTGAGTAGTTTGAGTTCAATTCTGTATTGTTGGAATGTTTTTTGTTTTTTCTGTTTTGTTTTTCTTGTCTTTTGAAACTCAAGCTCTAAGTAATCTCCTAAATCAAAGAATTGCGCGAAAATGATGTTCTCCCCACACAACAAACAGACAATACAAGCAATTAGAAAAGTTACAAATAATGGAACCATTGGGGTTAACCCCATGGCCAGAACCTATGTATCTCACTAGGAGGTCATTGGTTTTGTCAAAGCATCCAACTCAAAACCAATTAACCACAAGAGTATAGGGGCCTCTAGAGTATATTAACCAAGCTTGGGTGGCTTAAAGAGACGATATGAGACATGTATATTTTTTCAATAGAAACAAAAATTATTCTATTTTACTTTTAGTTGACAGATGAAGGAATGAGCATCCCACCAAACAGGGGAAAAAAAATATTTCAGATTGACTTGTCTTTAAAGAATGAATACAAGGTTCTCACATGACCTAGAAACAGGCCATGTGTTAGATGGCTTGTAACTCAATGTAACGACTATAAAGAAAATCAAGGTCAAATGTAGATTATTTAGCTTAAACTCCAATTTTTTCTTTGTTTTTTCTTCATTCTTTTCCAAAATAGTTAGCTAATTTTTTGATGAGGCACATGATCACATTTAAAATATTTACGTAAGTACTTTTTCAAAACACATAAATTATTATTTCCTAGAAAAAGAGTATGAACTTACGGGAAGAGTAGGGTAACTCAAAGCTCCATTAATACCAATAGCGATTATAAGAGATGCAATCATGTTGAAACCAATTGCACGCAGCCCTGCGATAGAAACAAAAAGAAGAGGGGAATGTTTACACTTTCCTTTTAAAGTATAAAACTAATGACATTTAGAATTGACACTCTGTTTGGAGGGTGAGAAAGGAAAAGAAATGATTGTGATATCTCATTTATGAGAAAAAAAATATTTTTTCACTATCAAGAGAGGGAGATATGAGTGGAATTTCTACCTTTCTTCGGGCAATCTTGTGACCAATCAACTTGTTTCTCACTAAATCTCATCACTCATGGTAAAAAATGAAGCAGACTTGCTTTGGTTCATGAATTTTGAGAAAGGATTTGGAAAGAGAGAAGAAAGATGTGTGAAATGTAATTATATTTTTCTCACATTTCACTTATCTTTTCCCTTTTTCATTTCCAAATCTCTCTCTAAATCCCTTTTCTCTTTCCATTTCCAAATCTCCAAACATAACCTTAGTAAACAAATTCTCTTTCTCACCATTTCTCACTCAATTTATAAACAATTGATAAATTGAAAATGAGAAAAGAGTTCACTTTTGCATCATTTCTCACCAAACCACCCCATCTAAACGTAGTGTGAGACAACTCATAACCCGGCATTTTTAAATTCTGGGCAGCAGAGTGATTCAACCAGCCACCATATTGGCATGGCCAAAGACAAAACTTGGGAAACTTGAATAGTGAAGGCCATCTATGTTACACGGACTCGGGTGCGGGTATCGGGTGCGGGTACGTATCTAGGGGTTGGGTACTTCAAAATTAAAAATTGAGGATACGTGGATATGGATCCAAACGAGGATACGGGTACGGGGATACGTTAAATATTTAATTTTTAAAATATATTTATTATATAAAGATAAATTAAATAATTATTTTTTAAATATATTTATTATTTTTATCTTATGTATTACTTTTATTGATAATTTTTTTGATTTATCTATATAATTTTTTTTTACTTTTAATTGACATATATATTATAAATAACAAAAATATAATAAATAAGGAATAAATATTTTTTTTAATACATATTAATTATTTAATTTATTTTTTAAATAATGTGTTTTTATTAATTTTTTTTATCTTATTTTATATTATATATGTATTTTTTTATTAATATGTATAAATATATAAAATATAAAATATGTGTTATAATATAAGTATTATATATTATATATTATATAAGGAAGTATTATATATTATATATTATATATATTATATCTTATATCTTCTATATCTTCTATTCTATATGTATTAGATAAGACAGACGCAAAGGACAGAGGCGAAAAGGAGAGAGAGAGCGAAGGCGAGAGACGCGACTGGTTCGAAGGTCATCGACTGGTTCGAAGAGGCGAGAGACGCAACTAGTTCGAAGGTCATCGACTGGTTCGAAGAGGCGAGAGACGCGACTGGTTCGAAGTCGCCGATCGGGATCCTCTCGCCGATCAGGTTTCTTTCTCTTCTCCTTTACTCTTCATCTTCTCTTCCATGCCGTATCCACTTCTCCCATGCCAGATCGTCATTCAGATCCCGTACCGTGCAGTCAGGTCAGTCGATATCGACATTTCGCCAAAACTGACGAGTCCGTGTAACGTAGAAGGCCATAGCCCTTGACCAACAGTTTCATCTTGACAAAACGCACAAAAACAATCAAATCAAATTTTCTGTCTTTCTTTCCTCATTATTTTCGTGAAGGTGAAGTTATGGTCCAGTAAGAAGCAAATGATAGCATGACAAAGTAAATGCATGGAAATTACCAGTATATGTCTCCCAAGGGTAAATGATTCCATTGTCGTCCATGTCAAAAAAGGCCACATGTTGCTGAAGAACACTCAACCCATAATTCTTATGGCCTGGTGTTCCATTTGGATGGTCTGTATCCGGAGCAGCCAAGGCTCTGGCCAAATCTGAATTCATGAATGCCAAAGAGACACATTAGTAGCATAAAGGTGGAGGCTTTTTGAGACTTCATTAGCACAAAGATAAATGGGTGAGATGTAAATAAGATATAGTATTCATTTTACTTTTTACACACATTTTCTCCTTTTCATTTTAAATTCTTACCTAAATACATGATATAAACATAGCCTAATGACACATATTACACAGTTGATTCAAGTGTTTGGGTAGGAATTTTTTTTATAAAAATAATGTGTTTGGTTCATCAATTTGTGTAGAAATTTAGAAAAAGAGAGGAAAGAGATAGGTTAAATAAGAATAAAATATAGTTAAATGTTACTTACATTTTTCCTTTTCTTTCCAAATCGCTACAACCAAACACAGTCTAAAATTTTAATTCGGTGCAATTACACCTTCACGCTTAACCACTAATTATTTTTGTAGCCACTTTTGAGTTTTGTGATTACAAAGACAACCCAAACTTTATCTTGGACAACCAAACTGCAATTATTGTAAACCTAAAAAAACCAGTCTAAAATCACAAAACAGTAAGCTTCCAAACCAAACCGTCAGTATAATCCAATCCAATTCCAAACACACCGTTTATTCTTTACTCTCAAAAGTGAGAAGAAAATGTTTCAGTTAAGTGGCTCTCAAAAGTACAACCCAATAACCCAAATGCTCGGCTAATACAAAAAATGCAACTGTATTGACTGACAAAATGTCAGAGACAAAAAAAAAAGAAAAGAAAAAGAGTAATGAAACAGAGAGAGAGAGACATACAAGGCTTAGGAAGAGAGGTCTCCAAATCAGTCCGAACCTTTCTCTCCATAGTCACCGGCGCAAGAGGAGCCTCCGTCGCCATCGCATTCCTGTCCTGAGTCGCCGCCATCTCTTTCTCTCTCTCTCTCTCTCTCTCTGATTCTCTAGTGTGTGTGTGTGTGTGTTTTATAAAGAGACTTTTTGAAGGGGTTGTTCGGCGGTGAAGAAAATGGCAAGTGAGAGAGAGAGGTGTGACGTATGGGAATGGCCACGGAATCAAATCCGTGGCAAGCATGCAAAAGTGGTGAAGCTTGGTGACTGACAGGTCGTGCATGCGATTTTTGGAAACCAAACATATTTACCTCACAAAAATGAGTTTTGTTTGCAATTGGAATTGCATGTTCCACCTGCACGTGAGAAAATTATTTAATGATTTCAAAATATCATGTGATCATATTTTAAATTAATCATTAATTATTTAATTTTTATATTATTCTTTCATCCCAATATAAATTGTGAGTCGCTATCTCTCTTTACTAATTAAAACCTTATAGAATATCATGTATCTATATACCGAGAAATACTAAATAATCACCCTTCCACATGCATACACCACCTTGACTTTTCTTGGCTGTGCTTTTTAATTTTTTTTTAAAAAAATTAAAAAATATATAATTTTTTCCAAAATATTTTCTATTTTTTACAAAAAAAAAATCAAAAGATAAGTTAAACTCAACTAAATCAAAAGAGAGTTAGAAAATTATAAATAGTGTTTGGGATTTTTGTATAGTAACATTTCAAAAATTACAATATAAGTGTGTTAATAAAAAATAATTATTAAAAATATTGGATTTGAATTTTATGATACAAACATTACATAGAGTTGGGGTTTAGAGTAGGGGGAGACATGAAATGAAGAGTGACTAGGGGCTAATCAATCATTTTCTTGAATTCCAATTGAGCTCCAAAACGGCCCATTTGCCGTAGTTAGTCAAGCCCATCACAAGCAAACCACCCCAACCATGATCCATCTTTATTGGTTCGTGGTCTGCTCCGAGTTTAAACTTTTCCAACCCAAAAACCGATTCCAAACTTTCTGGGCCTATAGTCTAGGCCCAGACTTCCCCCTCAACGACCCAGACCATAGATAACACTGGCCCACCCAAATCTCCAGACTTCGAAGCCATTTACAAGATCCGAACCGTCGTTTATAAAAACCTAAACACCATTCAACAGTATCTCTATTTCATTCTTTGCTTTCATCAGTAAAATCTAGTGCGCTATATATATATATATATTGTAGAGAGAGAAAGAATGGCGGAGGCGGCGGTGGAATCGACCGGAGCGGTGGTGGCGGAGGAGGCGGCGGAGACGAAGCAGCCACACCGGTTGGAGAGGAAGTGGACGTTCTGGGTCGACAACCAGTCGAAGCCCAAGCAAGGCGCCGCCTGGGGTTCTGCTCTTCGCAAGGTCTACACTTTCGAAACTGTCGAAGAATTCTGGTGGTAATCAATCATCTATCTCTCTTTTGTTGTCATGATTTGGCTTTGTGTTCTGTTTGATCTGGTTAAACTGTAGATTGTTTTCTTTTGAATCAACTATAGATAGATCAAAAAATTTAGGGCAAGATAAACTTCACTAGTTTTACATTATAAGGGATTTCAAATAACTAATATTTTATATTATTATTTCAAATTTGTCATTATCCATCCGGTAATGCTTTCAAACTCAATCTTGATTTCTATATCTAAATTTGAGCTATTCTCTTTGAATGTTTAGTGCCCAAATCTTTTAATTTGTAATCCATAGATCTGGACACAACCTCATATGAATTGTTAAATGAATTTCTTGATTCGCTTCAATGTTTTATTTATTTATTTATAATAAATTGGGTAGGTTCTTGATTCTTTCTTTCACTGAGGACGAACAAAACAAACCCAAGATTTGATTTTTTTTAATGAGAAACTGATATTCCATTTGATTTTAATTGATTACTCTAAATCTTTGCACATGATATGAAAAATATGGATGAGATTTTGTGTATTGATTTGTGAAGTTGTGAACTTTTGTGCAGTTTGTATGATCAAATTTTTAAGCCCAGCAAGTTTCCTGCAAATGCTGAATTTCATTTGTTCAAAGCTGGGATTGAGCCCAAATGGGAAGATCCTGAGTGTGCTAATGGGGGCAAGTGGACTGTTACTAGCAGCAGAAAGGCTAACCTCGATACTATGTGGCTCGAAACTGTAAAATTCTGATCCTTCTTCTTAGTATTAGTTTATAACAATTTGAACTGGTGTACATGACATGTTGGCCTTCCATTAGAAAACTTATTTGTGTGTTTGGTGACTAATGGATTTTTGTTGTGCAGTTGATGGCTTTGATTGGAGAGCAATTTGATGAGTCTGATGAGATATGTGGTGTGGTTGCAAGTGTGCGCCAAAGGCAGGACAAACTTGCATTGTGGACTAAGACAGCATCCAATGAGGCTGCTCAGGTTTTAGTCTTTTACTTAACTGGTTATGTTGATTGGCACCTCTATTTTTTCGTGGTTTTCATATGCTTTGTTATCATTAAGTAACTTCATTTTTTAAAGTAATTTTTACTTTTATGAAAGATGTAAATTGTTTCATAGAACACTGTTGTGCCTGTTAGTATTGATATTTTAACAGTTTGGTGTTAGATGCTTAAAAGGTTCTAAAGCACTGTATTATATAAACTTTAACCATATAAATAAGGTTTATTAGAAATTTTAATTTGAATAGTTATTTAGGGAAAGTTTGAGAGAATTTGGTAGAATAGACAATTGTAGGTTTTTGGCCCCTTTCAACATTCAATCTACTTTCTACTACTGGAGCTGTTTCAACTTTTGAAGTCCACATTTTTTCAGGTGCCTTTGGCAACAAAGAGATGCCTTTCATTTATATAGAAGCTACTGGAGTAGTAAAATTTCATGGCAGTTGAAGAACTGCAATTTGTTTAGTGAAAGCTTCTTCTTAGCAGTGGTGGTTTGCACAGAAAGTTCTTTCAAACAGCATGGAGCAGTGTTTTTAAAGGCTCAAGGCGCACTAAGGCGCTGAAGGTCTCTCGGGGCCTAGGCGCAAGGCGCAAGGCGAGGCGCGGGCTTTATTGAAGTAAGGCGCACAGTCTTAGTAAAAAATAGAAAAATTAACATAGACTAATCATTCATAATACTAAGACAATTTTTTAAAAAATAAAAAGTAATCAAGATTCAAGATAAAATATAGAATAATTCTCAAAGCCATGAAAGTGCATATTACATAACATTTCAAATCAAACATCCAAAAACATAAACATAAACACTAAACATCCAAAACACAAATATCCAACAAATACTAATATATGTCTTAACACTTAAAAACATCAACATCAAAAGAAAGGGTAGGTTAGGTCGGTACCAATCATCATCCTCAACATCAATGGCAAGCAAGCTATCATCTTCTTCTCCATCGCTTGATTTGTATCCTCAACATCTTCCTCCTCAGGTCATCGAGCCCGCTTCCTCTTCATCTATTAATTGAAGTGGAGTTAATCTTGATGATTTAGCTATGCTCGGTTGTGCCTTGAGCGTGAACTTGTTGCTCTACTTGTATGGCTACTTTCTTCTACTCGAAGCTCTAGCAACATGGCCCACGTCAAGCCATCATCATCATCAAACACAGCTCATTATCTTCATCGATTCTCCATCCATCCTCCCAAGCAACCACTCATTACTTTCATCAATATTTTGCAAAGAGATAGGATCAAGTGTGTTGGCAATGTCATACCTAAATCTTACTGTTCTATTGGATTTGAAATACACTAAATAATTGATAGCTGGTTGTTCCAATCTATTTCTTTTCTTGCTATGAAGTCAAAGTATTAAAAAGATATTAAATTCTATGTAATGAGAATAAAAATATTTGAATTGAACAAAAATTAGTTAGAATGTTAAATACTCACATGTTCAAATACACTCCAATTTCGTTCACAACCCGATGAACTACATGTTAGGCTAAGGACTTTTATGGCAAAAGTTTGCAAGTTTGGAGTAGAAGAACCATATGATGCCCACCAATCAGCTGCGATAATCCACTAGTTAGAAATAACTGTTACCAAGTATTGAGTTTTACTAAAAGTATTACTAAAAATAAACTCTATGAGTCTATAATATATTACCTGGTGCTCTTGTATTTCTTTGCCTAATCGCAACAGGCTTGCCAAAAAGACTCTCAGCCTTCATATAAATACTCATCTCATTAGTGATCAAATCTTGAACAGTGACATCCGGGACCAACCTTTGCATGCATTCATAAAACCCATTCATCACTTCATGATCTTTTTGCACCTCTAAAGCTTTTGGGTAAAAGAATTCTGGGTTAAGAAAATGCGCAGCTGCATGTAAAGGCCGATGCAATTGGACATCCCATCTTTTGTCGATGATTTCGAAGATTTCATTATACTTCTCTTCTTTATGATCAAATGAACTTGCAATGCATTCTTTTGCCCTATCCATTGCCTCATAAATGTATCCCATGGGAGGTTTCTTCTCGGTATCAACCAATCTAAGTACTTTGACAAGAGGACCCGAGACCTTAAGGGCAAACACAACAGTATTCCAAAATGAAGGCATCAACAAAGTTTGTGCCATTCTTTTACCTTGTGGCTCCTTTGCCCATTTGCTTGAGGTCCATTTCTTGAGGTCACCATCTTTCTCAAATTGTTTTTTTGTTGATGCATTCTAGACAAAGTCAAAAAGGCGGTTGCAAATCTAGTTTTTGCAGGCTTGATCAAATTCTTCAAATTTGTATAGCGCCTCATCATGTTTAGCAACGAGGCCGGTTGTAAATGTAGCCATGTACCGCAATACCCCTTTCAAATGTCTTTTTTAGTCTAGGTATCTTGAAAATGTCTTCTAACATCAAGTCCAAGCAATGAGCAGCACATGGTGTCCAATACAAGTGTTCATACTTGGCTTCCAAAAACCTCCCTATAATGTAACAATTACGAAAAATTATTATTTTTAAGTTTTTAAATTTTTAATACAAAAAAAACTACGAGTCAACAATTTTGACGTAAGGAATGAGTAAATATTCTTACCCGCCAACACATTAGCTGCAGCACTATCAGTGATAACTTGCACCACATTCTCTTTTCCAACTTTCTCCACAAACTTGTCTAGTAATTCAAATAACTTCTGCCCATCCTTTGAATAACTAGAAGCATCAACCGACTCAACAAACATGGTTCCTCTTGGACAATTTGCTAAGAAGTTAATCAATGTCCTTCCTCTCTTGTCAGTCCAGCCATCAGCCATTATGGAACACCCGTATTTTGCACAATCTTCTTTATGATTCTTCATCAAATCTTCAGTATGTTTCACCTCTTTTTTGAGTTGGGTAACTCTCACTTCATGGTAAGTTGGTGGCTTCATACCGGGACCATATTGCCCAATGGCTTCAATCATTGGTCCAAAACTATCATAATTTCATCGCATTGAAAGGGATACCAAAGATCATACATCCACCTTGCAAATCTTTGCCGCCCGAGCTCTCATTTCTTTTTTGTAAGGGTCATTCGCATCAATTTTGGTTTGCTTCCCTTTTGCTTGGTCTTTTCGATTTTTCACCACTGATTCAGGATTGGGTGTGAAGTAAACATCCATAGGCCCTTTTCTCTTTGGCATTTTTAAATTGGTTTTGGATTTGGATGAACCTTGGCTGCTACTTGTCAACTTACGGCGTTGATTGACATTGATTTCAACAACATCATCATCTTCATCTTCATCTTCCATGTCCATGTCCATGTCATCAAAATCAGGCAACATATTCATTGCTTCTTTTTGTGACTTCTTTTTTGACATGAACTCTCTAATCTCTTCTCTTACATGAGCTGGACATTTCGGGCAAGCAGTGACATTCCTATAACCTCCCGCGAGGTGTTGTTTCACCCGATAAACACCTCCATTTGATACTTTACCACAAAATTACACTCAAACTTGTTTAAATTATTCTCCTCTACCAAATGGGCATGTTGCCATGCCGGATCTTTTCTATTACTTTCCGATGATGTCATTTTCTACACAACAAATTTAAAAAATGAAAAATAATTTCAGTATAATGTAAGTGTGATTAATTATGTAATGTAATGGAAAATAATGTGTAATGGAAAATTACATATTAGCACAATGTAATGGAAAATTACACTCGGTGAGTGTAATGTAATGTAATAGAAAATAATGTAATGTAATGTGTCAATTTAAAAAATAATTAATGTAATGTAATGTAATGTGTTTAATTAATGAAAAATTATTTTTTTAATGTAATGTAATGTGTTTATTAAATTTAGAAAATAATGTGATGTGTCTATTTATTTTTTTAAAAAAATTATTCTAATTAATGTAATCTGTTTTTTTTTTTTTTGTTTAAATTATTCGATTTATTTATTTATTATTTTTTAGAATGTAATGTGTTTAATTAATGAAAAATTATTTTTTTTAATGTAATGTAATGTAATGTGTTTATTAAATTTAGAAAATAATGTAATGTGTCTATTTATTTTTTTTTAAAAAAAATTATTCTAATTAATGTAATCTGTTTTTTTTTTTAAATTATTATATTTATTTATTTATTATTTTTTAGAATGTAATGTGTTTAATTAATGGAAAATTATTTTTTTAATATAATGTAATGTGTTTATTAAATTTAGAAAATAATGTAATGTGTCTATTTATTTTTTTAACAAAATTATTCTAATTAATGTAATCTGTTTTTTTTTTTTTTGTTTAAATTATTTTATTTATTTATTTTTTTTTAACAGAGACTCAATCAAAGGCATAATAAATAAATAAATAAATAAATAAAAAACAAAACAGATCAGAAGAAATCGAAACAGAGGAGACGATCGAAAGAGAGAGACGATCGAGTCGAAGAAGCCAAAAGAGAAGAAAAAAAAAAAAAAAAAAAAAAAAAAAAAACACGACAGACCTGGAAGTCGAGGGAGGAAGACGACACACACCTGGAAGTCGAGAGAGGAAGACGAAGTCGAAGTCGCAGCCCAGCCAGTCGAAGTCGTAGCCCAGCCACTCCACGTCGAAGTCGAATCGAAGTCGGCAGAGGAAGTCGAAGTCGAGAGTCGACACAGATTAGGTTAGGGCTTTCGTTTCAGTCTTATTTCATTTCAGTCGAAGTCGTATTTTATGTAAGTTGTAATCCTCTGTGTTAGAGCCATTCGAACACACACGAACACAGCCGTTGGATCAAAATCAGGGCGTAAATCATCAGTCGCGCCTAGGCGCGAGCCTTGCGCCTCTCACGCCTGCTTCAACAAGGCCGCTCGGTACCAGCCAGCAAGAGTTGCGCCTTGATGAGCCTTGCGCCTAGGCGCACGCCTAGGCGCGCCTTTCACAACACTGGCATGGAGTGTGGTTTTGTTTAATACATTATTACCATTTTATTATTTATTGGTAAAAACTTATTTTACTAGTTCCGTTAAAATAAAAGGTTATATTTTTCTAGAAAACTTTTACTTTCTGTTATCTGTTTTAATTTTGGAAAATGCTTGGTAGCTCGAAGCTACCAGGCTCGAATGGCTCGAGAGGAAGAGAGGGAGAGGGAGAGAAAGAGAGGGAAGAGAAAGAGGAGGCACCACCGCCTCGCCTGAAGCTGATCGATCGCAGCTCTGGCTCGACTCCTCCAGCCATTTTTATGGCCTCCTCCTCCTCCTCCTCCTCCTCCTCCTCCTCCCTTCTTCTCTCCTTCTCCCTTCTTCTTCTCTTCTTCTCCCTGAACCAAAAATCAGAAAAAACCAGGAAGAAAGAAAGAAAGAAAAAAAAAAAAAAAAATTCGACACCAAAACGACGTCGTTTTGGTGTCGAGCCGCGGTTTCGAGCTACGTAGCACGATCGTTTAATTTTATCCTAAAGAATTTTTTCTTTTACACTATGTTTGGTTGGGGGATTTAGAAATGGAAAGGAAAAAGGTAGGCAAAATGTGAATAAAATATACTTACATTTCACTTAGTTTCGCACACTTTTTTTCTTTTCATTTCCAAATTCCTTCCCAAATCCCCAACCAAACATAGCGTTAATGATATTGGCACAAAATGTGCGTGTGTGTGTGTTTTTAAGCCATGGGGTTGATTCCTATTCATTTTTCTCAAGAAACACTAATAATCCTCCGACACACACACACACATTGTATATAGGTTTTAGCCATGCTGACCTATTTTCTATTAATTTTTCTCAGGAAACACTAATAATTCTACTATTTTGTGAGGGTTTTGGCCTCTATAATATTGTCATTCATATAGCAGAAAACATTGTGCAGAGTTTCAAATCCTCACATTAATGAGATATGTGTCTGCTTTTCTCTCCCCATGATTCTGCTTTTCTCTTCCCATGATTCATCTTTGTTTTTTGACAAGTAAATTTATTAGAGAAAGGCATCAAAAAGCAGGGTGCAATCTTGTATGTTTATGCTTTTGTACTGCTTAATTTTTAGGGGTTGTTTGGGGTGTCCTAAATAAGTGCACTTTTTGTCTTTTTGGACTAAAAAATTGAGGAAGAAAATATAAATGTTTGGGTTAACTTTTTGACTTTTTATGGAAAAATGTGTAATAAAAAATTGTAAAAATTGATTTATAGGGAAAAATTAAGATTAGGAGTTGTGCAGCTGTAATTGTTGACTTTTGGTGAATAGTGTTAACTTTTTAACTTTTTGAGTAACTTTTTGACTTTTTGGCTTTTTGGCAATATGCCAAACTTGGCCTTAGTTTGGTCAATTTAAGTTGTATGTGTAAGGCAAGACAGTTACTTCTAATGCTGTGAAAATGTTGTTTAATACATAGTGTAGTAAATCTTAGTTATCACCATGGTAAAGTTCACCTGTTGGAGCAGAGATGAGAGAATCTTTGGTATCTAGTGAAGAGGATTGAAGTGAGTAATGTTGAATCCTGGGTAAAAATGTTGAATAGGTTTTCAGATTAATTCTTATTTTCAGTAGAGTTATTGATCTTTGTTAAACCTGACTAAGCTATAATTTTCTTACCATGTGCTGCCAAAGCGACGATTTTGGTACATGAGAGAAGTTTTGGCTATAAATTTTTTCATTGGCAGTAAGGGTTGATTCAGGGACTTGGAAAATGAAATTGTGCTGCATAATAACTAGTATAGTTCTACATTGCTGTCTCATGCTTTCCTTATCTTCATATGCTTGTTAGTAGCTTTTGATGGAGGCAATGCTCAAAGACTAAGTTCGATTTGGTTAGTGGGCCTATTGAAGGTGGTTTGGGAACCACATTTATATGTAATCACTCTGATGTTGTATGTAGCATTTGAAATGGTTTCTTGTTCTTCCGGCTGTTGCTTTGAAGCGAGTTTATTTTCTGTATGTATGACATCATTTATGAAGTTTCAAGATATGATGAATATTTCTTATTTTCTTTAGGGAAATACCTGAGGAACTATTCCATCATTGTCCCTTCTTTAATGCTAGACCTTGTTGGTTTCCTTGCATCAGACAAGTGTTTGTTTAATTAAATGAGTTTTGTTTAATAATGTGAATGCAACTGTTGTGATGTAGATGGGCATTGGGAGGAAATGGAAGGAGGTTATCGACGTTAATGACAAGATTACTTACAGTTTTCATGTAAGTTTTAGTATTATTGTAGGATTATCTGTGTTTAGCACCTCTGCATCTTCCTATATCTCTCAACTGCTTCGTTTTTTTGCAGGATGATTCTAGAAGGGAAAGATCAGCAAAAGGTCGATACAATGTGTAACCGCCCATTGGCCTGATTGTTGAGCTCTCTACTTGCAGAGTTGCCTAGCTGTGACAAGTACTAGATTGTGTTACTGTTTCCATAGGTGCTCGTCTCTACTGCAAATTTAATTGGAGGATTTTGTGAGTGTGAGATGCTTTTTTGGATTTGGATGTAAAATGTACTCTTATGATTTGATATTTGGAAATCTTGTACTTTTTGATGATTGTTTCTCAAGTTGCTCCATACAATATATGACTAATAGAACTTTGCCAATTTGCTGTCTTTTGCAAATAGAACGCTTGAATAACTAATTTTTGTATGTATATATATATATATTATTTCAGTATCTACCATCACTGTCATTAAACTCTTATCAGACGACATATAATTTGTGAGTGATGGACTGGTCATTATGAATCTACTGAAAATTAATTATTTGAACTAAATACCTATTTAAAATATAGGGTCATTGAATTTACATATGGAAACATTGACAACTGATTTACATCTTTAAAGCAGAGTTCAATCTTGATTTGAAAAATTCACCATTGTGGTCATACTTGATTAGTTTTATATTTCATGACAATCTTCAACAAAGTCCAATCGAACTGAGGTTGAGTAGTTTAGTTTTATATTTCATGACAATCTTCAACAAAGTCAAAATCTTAACAATTAACAAGTTCTTAAACATTGTAATCTTTAATTCGTTTGAGTTTTTAACGAGATGAACACTAACCTAATTCATTTTAGAACCATAGCAATTGAGCTGCCAAAATCTAATTGACTCTCCTTTCCTTGTGGGTAGGTAGGAATTTGATTTTCTTAGTTGACAAGCAAAATACCTCCTTGTGCTTCATTTCAATAAATGGGAATATAGAAAATATTTCAACTACAATAAAAACCGGGGATGTATCTAGTTTACATTCCAATAGAACAAAGTATATATTTGAAGTCCTTAAACTAAAAGAACTATGATAAAAAGACATTTATCATGTTTGACAGCAGAGAGGCATGGGCTTTTTCATCATCAAGCAAGGAATCCGAGTCTTTCTCCATTCTTTTTTGCTAGCCTAATCAGTCCTTGTCGCTGTTTTGCATCTGCTCCTATTGACTTGCAGAATTCAGTAATCACCTGAGAAAAATATACCAATTGAAATTATATATATTCTTTCTCCAGATAATTCAAGTCATTTTAGACTGAGAAGTTGAACCACACAATTTGGCAACACAAGACAATGATAAACAATTGTACAACAAAAAGAATTGGTGGATGAGGTTGGGAGAGGAAGGTATACCTGAGAGTGCAAAGCAATGGCTTTGCCTCTGAGCTGATTGAATCGCTTCTTGCCGATGATATTCCTGGTGACAACCACCGCCGGAGCAAACAGACCCTTCCCTTCATTAACATTCTTCATCATAGGCTGTGACCTTACCGGCTTCCCAACCCGTACATGGGTTGGGACCGTCTTAGCCAGCATGGTGTAGTCTTCACCTGCCATGGATGTTCCCCAACTTCCATGGAAGGATGAAGAACACAACCCTCCTATGAACCCAGTTGCAGATATTGAAGTAGCCATTGAAGAAGAACAACACAAACAGCTAGTTTGTTCCTCTCCAACTACTAGGAAAAAAATGAAAAAAAATCAGAAACTTTATTTTCTTTTTATTCTACTTCTTGTGTGGTTCCTATGAACTTTTGTGATAGATGTGCTTTGTGGGTTGTATTTGCTTTTGCTTTTTTATTATGTTTTTGTTGTGAAGATATGTTAGTAGTGGTGTAGCTTTGAGGGGCTTGGTTTATATATGGTTGGTATGGTGAGGTGAGACTTGAGTGAGAGAGAGACAGACAGAGTGAGAGTTGAGAGATGCATTAAGAGCCGCACAATACTGGTTGGTTTGGACTTTTACTCTGAATTTTCTTTTCCCTAAACGCGTATTTTACTTGAATTGTTTCCTCTTATATGAAAAAAAGCATAGAAAATAAAATTTTATGGCTTAGATTCATGTCATATCAAATTTAAATGTAGAAAACCTTTATAAAAAAAAGTGAGAAGTGAGAAAACAAAATTCAATACTCCTTTATTTTCATTAGTTTAAAAATTATTTTTTTTACTTTTTTTTTTTCTCCCATTTAAATATGGATGGTACAATTTTATTTTTATTATTTATTTATTTATTTATTTTTGTATTCAATACTTGCTTCCTCTATGGTTCCATTGTCATTTGGGGGGGGGGGGGATCTTAATCTGCCATTCTAGTGGCTCCCCTCTATGTGGTGCTGTTAAATTTATTTATCAATAATGATTGAGACCTCTAATTTTGGAGATTTTTATGATTCTAAAATAATCTGAATCACTCATGTAAGAGAGATAGAAAAAAATAAAAATAAATATATGAATGGTTCAAATCATTTCATTTTTGGGAGTCATGAAATTCATAAATTTGGAGGTCTCAATCATTTTTGTTTATTTATTTATTTGGGAAGTTTGCATGAATTAGATAGATGGTGTGAAAAAAGTTTGGTGATGACTATTTGGTTGTGAGACCAACGAATGTAAATTAGGCACATAATGGTAAGCATGTGAAGCTCATGCTCAGTTGGAGAGGGCTGGTGGTGGTCGACTGCGACTAGCTCACCGCTAAATTGGGAACTATGAACTTTCAACCGTTCATGAATCATGTCCATGTGTCACAAAGGAAGGTTCTGAGAAGTAACCATGATAAAGTAATTTTTGACTTAGTTATTTTTTACAAACCAAATAAAAAAATTGACAAGAAAGAGTCATAAAAACAAAACAAAAAAAAAAAAAATTAGGGAAGGGGGCAACGTGGTTGCCAATGGGCTAGCCATTGTGTCTTAAATTGGGTATGGTTGAGTGTAAATTCAAAATGAAAAAGGTAAATTATCAAGGAAAATGAGTGAGTCTTCCTTTTTGGAAGATTTCATTGCCTCTAAAGTAATCCACACCACTCATGATGTGTGAGGCCTACTCATATATGTGTGAGGCGCACATCGTGAGTAGTGTGGATCACTTTGGGAATTGTGGCATCCTTCAAAAAGGGATCTCTATCATTGTTGAATTATCAATGAGTCATATTTGAGTATAAATTAAAAATAAAAAAAAGTAAATTATCAATGAGTCATATTTGAAATAGGTGTGGCATATTTAATTTCATAACGTTTTGTTTATATTTAAAAGCCCTGTAGCGTTTTTTTTTCTTTCTTTGCCTTCAACTTTCTCTCTCTCTTTCTCTTCCACGATTTTTATGACAGACGATCACGTCTTACTTCTTCTCTTTTTCTTTTTGATGTATAGTCACCGATAACCGATGATCACAATCAATTAAGGTTCATCGACAACCACCGACTCTTTACTTCACCTTCACTGACGGCAAAAAAGATGAGTTTTTGGCCAAGAAAATGAGTAGATCTACTCAAATCTGAGATATGATGTAGATTTACTCAGATTTGAGTAAATCTACATCAGATCTGAATAGATCTAAATCAAAAATGGTTGCCAAAGTACAATTCTCTTTCTCCTTCAATCTCTCAATTTTTTTACATTTTCTTTGATGTACATTTCTTTTTTCCTGTTTTAATGGAGAAAATTTTCAAGTTTTGAAGAAGTTGTTTTCGAGTTTTAGTTATAGGCGGTAAAAACTATAAAATTTTACAATTTCAATTTTTTTGGTATTAAAATGAATCATGTTTTAAAACTGTAAAATTTTGCAATTTCAAAACATTCTTGTAATCGTAAATTTTGGTTCATAACATATTTTTCAGTTTGATTAATAAGGATAAATGGTTAATAAATTTTTGCTCTGAAACTGTAACATTTTATAATTTCAAAACTTGTTTTTTATTTTGATCAATATTGAAGATTATTTGCTTAAACTCTACGAAAATTAAAAAATAACATATATATATTTTTCCATTATTATTGTTTGTTGTTGTTACGTTTTTTTTTTTTTCTCCTTTCAGTTTATCAATATTTAGCACATTTTGCTATGTTTTTTCGCTCTAATTTCTCCATGTATTTTTTTAAGCAATATTCTGAATATTCCGGGAAATCTCTGACGATATTCTTAATGTCCAGCGAACGTTCTAGACATTTTGACAACTTTTAGATGTTCAAAACACTCTGTGTGACGCCCCAAAATTTGGAAACATCATAATAAGGTTTAAAACTTAAAATCAATTTTCTTAATTAAGAATCCTCATCAATGTTGCCACCAAATTCACCATCATCCATTAATTACAACACCAAAACTAAAAGTTCTTAAATTACAACTCCAGTCAAACTGAAAACTTTGTCTTAGTACACAAATAAAAAAAAACTAAAACTAAAAACTAGAAAACTCAGAAAAATGGTTCATGGAACTTTGGCACGCTTTAAGCTAATCAGGGCTGAATGTTGCCTTCCAACACCTCGGTGCTTCCTTCAGTTTCTTTGGTACCTGGCATGAAACGTCAGGGCAACGAGGATGCCAATGAGCGACGAGCTCAATAAGATATTATAACCCGAAATACCCACCCCGATAATAATACCCACAATGAATAATGCGTAGTAACAGAATAACATGTAGCATTTAATAAGCATGATAGGAATGTCATCAGTTGAAATAATAACAATAGGTAATAAAAAAAATAAAAATGACAAACAGAGGCAATATTTCATCATGAGGAAAATGCCCACTTTTTCCCTTCAAATTATCATAAATTTAGTTTATCAGATAAGTTTAAGTAACTCCCCGCGGAGCACTTTTTCCACTCAACCGCTAAGCAATGGCCACGGGCAATTCTGACTCCTCCTTGGTCAAATATTCAAATGTTACTTACAGTAAATACCAATGATGCCCACGCACTGTGGTTACATACGAGTCGTGACATCACAGTCTACCCAAGGAACGGTCTATGTTGTGACGCCCGCACCACCAACCTTATATTGCCTCTACACCGAATAAGAGCTGAAATACCTTCCCGTGCCATGTTAGGGTTCGCAACTCACTTGCGCAAGATTCTAAACCGGACTCACCCCATCACTTTTACATTTTAATGTATCATTGGTTAAATCCCGTGCCTCTTTACTCATTGAGATATTCACAATAATTCGAAATTTAATTACCAATAATGTTATACCAACTCATTAAAATCCAAACATAAAATATTACACATGTCACACAATAATAAACAATTGTACAAAATTTAAATAAACAATTTATTTAAACCATGGTATGAAATAATAATTTAGATACCCAAAGAATAGAAATAATTTATAATTACACACATGCATGGACTTTTAATCTACAAGATTAGACTAGCACAATATTAAATAAACTACAATACACCCATATATGGATTACTAATTTACAATATTTGATGAATTAGACCAACACAATAATTGATTTTTATCCAAATAAATAATTGAAGTGATGATCTTAAATCTGTCCAGAAATTTTCAGATTATACCTTAGGTAATAAAAATTATAAATAAATTATTTATACATTTCTAAAATTCGTGAAAATGTACATGTACGGGAAAGAAATACACCTTCTCGTATAATCACATTGACCAAGTCCTCGCTCTCAATACGTCGCTGCTCCACCACTGAAAACACAAACGTGAGTGGCAAGGGGTGTGCCGGAAACCTCTCCGATGCCTAAGTCAGTAAGCAAGACAAGAAGGCAAAAGCTCAATGTATTCAGGGAACAAAATTGTATTACCTCTCCAAAGGTGATATTGGTGAGCTTATATAAGTTTCACATGGCACAATCCTGGTAGGACTCTTACTCCTCCAAATGTAGAGTCCTTCTAGGATTACTCCTCCTAGCATAGAGTCCCCCTAGATTCAAACTCTTGGAAGATAATGCTTATCCTCCAACACCCTCCTCACTGCTCAAACCAAGTGAGTTGGTCCTTTTACAGCCGAACTCCAAATGACCGGAGTAACCATTAGTTTGGTCCTTACTTCTCTCCCTTACCTCGGCATTCCCATGCTTATGCCGAGCTAGACATAAGGGAGTTAAACCGAACTACATTCAGAGTCACTGATTACCTCGGTTTCCCATACGCTTCAACCGAAGTAATCAATGACGTCCGACTACCATCAGATGCTAATCCGTGAATCTGCATTTAATTGACTTTTAGTTCTCTCCATTACCTTATTCCTACTCTGTTCCGTATGCCAAGACCGGACTACCCGTAGGAGTGACTAACCGGACTAATGCATACGGTCTGAAGAAGTTGCTCTCATACTCTGGTTGGGACACGACCAGACTAAATAGAAACCGGGCTACATCATGTAAGTCTGACAACCGAACTACCGCACCACGCCCCTGACCGGTGTACAAGCTTCCTTACTCATTTGGGCTTACCTCGGCCCAACTATCAGCTCGGCCCAATTTAGTATAAATTACCCTCTCAGTACAGAATATTCAATAAATATGTTTATGTCATTTTTTAGAAAGAATTTTCCAAAAATAAGTTATAAATAAACAATTGAGATATAATTTTTGATTGGATAAAGATCCGTAGCTCGAATGCTTGACTCGAAAATTGGCTCGAAATTCCTTTTTTTTTTTTAATTCTTTTCCTTCCCTTAACAGACAGAGGACGAGATAGAGAGGAGAGAGAGAGAAGAGAAAAGGAAGAAGAGGAAGAGAGGAGGCGATCGGTGGGGAGAAGAGAAAGAGAGAAGGGGGCGGTCGGTGATCGAGGTCGGTGATGTCGGTGATGAAGATGATGATGATGTTGAAGATGATGATGAAGGGCAAAATCTGAAGATAAAGGGAATATTGATCTGGTTTGCAGAACCTTGTTGATGAACACTTTTTTTTTTTTTTTTTTTGTTGATGTTGATGATCTGGATCTGCAGATCTTGATCTGCAGATTTCTTGATCTGCAAATTTTTTTTGTGATCTGTTGATGAATATTGATCTGCAGATTTTGTTGATGTATATTGATCTGCAGATTTTTTTTGTTGATGTTGAATGAATATTGATCTGCAGATTTTTTTTGTGATCTGTGATGTTATGTTGATGATGATTTTTTTTGTGATCTGTGATGTTAACCCAGGAGATTTCAAGCCCTCGCCTCTTTTCTTCATCTTCTTCTTCTGTTGCCTCTTTTCTTCATCTTCTTCTTCTGTTTTTTTTCATTTTCAACTTCCAAAAAACGATAATGAAAAAAAAAAAAAAAAATTCTCTAAAACGACGTCGTTTTGTATTCGAGCCAATTTCGAGCTTGGCAGTTTCGAGCTACGTAGTAGTTCCGTTTTTGATTCCTCCTTAATCTGTCAAAATTTTCAGAATGTATGTCTTGCAAATACAATTATAAATAAATTACTTATACAACTCTAAAGTTCATATAAATCTATAGAATACTCAATAAACATGTTATTGTCATTTTTCAGAAAGCATTTTTCAAAAATAAGTTATAAATAATTCTTAAAAATTCCAAGAGTGTTTATGACACAGATTTATCACATTTTCTTAAATTAATTCCATACTTAAATTTATAAATTAATTCCATGATCTAAAAATTTATTATGAAATTAGACTTCTCAAATTTCATTTTTTGCTTAGAAATTATCAGATTTGGTTTAATATAAAATTTTTAATGATTTTTCAAACACATAATAAAATATGTCTATAGCTCCAGATTTGGTTTAAAATCTGTATAAATTCGTAAAAAACCTCAATAATTGTTGAAAAATTTTGTGGATGAACTAGACATCATTATCAACAACTTTGTAGAAGAAATCATCTTCAAATTGTGAGTATAAAATTATCTAAAAAATCGTACAACTTTCTGACAAATTTAAAAGGGCCAAATAACATTTTCAAAAGCATAAACTACACATGCAAGTCCAAATTCCACAACATTATCATGATTTGAGATGTAAGGAAGGATTTACTACAAGATTAGAGTTAGAAATCTTACCTAGAATTATTGAATGATTGAAACTCTTCACAAGTTCTTGAATTTCCTTTCTTTTCTTTATTTCTCCTTTGCTTTCTTAGTTATACACACACAAACACTCCTATCATGTTGACACATAATGCACACTTGCACCTCTCTCTTCACCAACACAGCACACGTGTACCCTCTTTCTTTTCTTTTGATTCCAGCACATCACTCACACATGCACACACCCACAACAGTTTCTTTGCACACCCACACCAACACCCACACCCACACCCACATACATTCTTAATTCTAGATTCAATTTATGTTTAGGATTTATTTAATTAAGCAACACTTAGTCTTAATAAATTTCAATTAGCACCTCATTAAATTAATTATGACTAGTCATAAATTTCACATAATTTAATCAGTCTAATTTGACTTCCATTAGAGCCCAATTAATTATAATTCAATTTATCAATCTCAATCAGATTTTTAATCGAACTCTTAAAAGGTTTCAAATATTAAATTAGACTTATTTTCATCATTAATTTTGATTTCTCAAATCATTTAGGCCTTCAAATTTTTTTTTTTTTTATCAGACTCAAAATCTCCATCTATAAATTACATATTCAATTGAGCACCTCATAAATAAATTTAGTTCATAATAATCTAAATTCTCAATCCTCACAACTCAATTAACTCCAATTCGGACCCAATTGATCAAACCTTAGTTTTATTAAACTGAATCGAATATTTAATTACACTTTCATAGGGTCCAATACTTGAAATTAAACTGATTTAACTTATCAATTTCACATCCTTAGACTATTTGGACGTTCAATTTCTAATTCTAAAATAAATCCTTAATAAAATAATTTATAAATAACAATTATTAAACACCCACAAAATTATTATTTATTTATTTATATATATATATATATATATATTTTTCCTTGTTAGTGATTGAATTGGATTAATTTAAAACTAACTTTTACACTAATACATATTTCAGATAGACTTTGGATAAAATTAATTAATTTATTTATTTATTTTCTTTTAAGAATAATAAAATGTGGGTTTTCACACTCTGGTGATACTTCGGCGACTTTCCAGTGATGTTGAACATTTTGACAAGTCTCCGATAACCGTTTGACGAAAGTCCGACGATGATAGGATGTAGTAGCATTTGTAAATTTAAAAAAAAATGGTAATAATTAAAAATATGTTGGACTAATTAGTACAAATGTTTTGTTTTGGAACTAGATGAATTTTGAATTTTAATTTTTATGTATGAGACTTACCGATAAATTTTCCAAATAAAAAATAAAAAATTATGCTTCAAATCCTCAATTTAGTCTAGTAATTTTTTAATGCATAGTTAAATTCTATTATTGAAATAAGTGAACTATAAACTGAGTCGAATTGAACATATAATATATATATATATATATAAGTCATTACTTGCTATAGTTTTAAAAGTAATTTATCATAATCCTATATAATACTTATATTAAACCTAATTTGGGTAATCTCATAAACCTAGTTGCTTGATAGTCTCTCTAATATGATTTATTGATAATGGTTACTTGAACAATGATTTTATTGACAATTGAATTACTTACTACTTTTATTAAACAATATTTTTGTAGATCAATTGTGACGATAATAGATTAAATCACGGTTCCAAATCACATCATATTGATTGATTTGATCTAGTTTAGTTTCATGATTTTTATAATTTGGTTTGATTTTAAATTTATGGAATTATATGTAACAACTTACTTCTTAATTTTCTCTTAAATCAAACCAAATCAAATCAAAATATGTTCATCCCTATTTTTGAGATTTGTATTTTATTTTAAAAATATATATATAATTAGGGACAGTTTGAAGACATAAAAGGTTCAAAAATAAGAAAGAATGTATGATTTTTTTATTTTGTTATTATTATTATTATTTTTTTGTGTGTGTTAATTTCTCTTTTCTTTACCTGTTCAAATAGTATGAAATTTCTTGGATTTCCATAAAGTCCAACAAATGTAGCTTTATTTGAAAATGTCCCCAAAAAATTCTCAAAATGGAAACAATATTTTCTGTATTTCAAAATATACCCCAAAAAGAATCACAAAGAGAATTATGCAATGAAATTCAACCCCTCTCTCTCTCTCTCTCTCTTCTGAGAAAAGAAAAGAAATCGAACGCGTAAGCATCTACCAGATTTTCTCGGCTCTGTTCAAGAGGTAACCCTCTATCCATCCATGGATTTTGATTCGTCTTCTAAATCTCTAGATTGAACAATCTCTTCTTTCAATTCTCTCTCTACACATCATATTTATATATATACATGATAAACAAACACAATAACAATCAAAGAACCATCAAAGAACAAACCACAAACACAAATGGCATCATTAGTCACACACTTCGCCACATTCCTCTTCCTCTGCCCTATGGGAATTCGCCGCCTCGTCTCCTCTTTCTCTCTCTACCTCAAAAATCCTTGTCTCTACCGATCAAAAACATGGTATTTCTCAGAACCCAAATGGAAAAACTTTGACTGTTATACCCTCCTCATTGCTTTACCCATTGCCTCTTTCTCTGACCTTTTCATCTTTCTCTCTTTCTCTGGCCACCCCACCCACCGATTCGCCTTCTTGCAGCAATCAGCACTTGTTTCTCTCTTCTGGGTACTCGTCATTCTCATCATTTGCCGGGAAAATTTCGACCCTTTTTCCATTCCTGAGAATTTCATATTCATTTTTGCTGGAATTTTGTTTCTCATCGAGTATATGTTGATGGGTGAAGGAATTACAGGTCTTGGTGGTGTTGTGTATGACTTGTTGGGTGGTTTGACACTTGTTTGTGCTGCTTGTTGCTTGTATCTTTCGATTAGACCGGCGGTGTTTTTCTCTGAATTCTTGTTGTCTTCAGGACTTGTCTTTAAGGGCACTTGGGCATTGCAAACTGGGTTGTCTTTGTATACTGATACTTTTGCATTGAAGGGTTGTGACAAAATTGCTCTCTCCCCAGCTCAGGGGAAGACTGATGTTAAGTGTGACCTTGATGAAGATAGGTTAAGAGGTATTGCTTTGATGAATCTCTTGTTCATTGGGCATGCAATTGTGGTCTTGATTGTGAGTTTGGTGTTGTTTGGGTTATTATGTCATCATCGGAACTTGAGGTCTGTTGAGGCAAGCGGGCCATTGTTGGCGCAACTTGAATCTGATAGTATGCTGATGCAGGCATTTCCTGAATTTGAAATAGAATAAGAGTTTTTGGGTCTGTTTTCTTTTTTATTGTGGTACAGAAAATGGGTGTGGATGGTTTTTATCACTTCTGAGTTGTCATAGATTTGTTCATTGCCTACGGGTAGATAGTGTAAGCCTTTTTTTTTCTTCTCTATTTTCCCCCATATACCTGTTGTTGGCAAACAGACATTTTTTCCCCTGCCGTATGCTTAAATAAAAATTAGTTGTTATCTTGTGTTTCTTACCTTTTTATGCTGAATATTAATTTTCCATTACTAATGGTGTTGTGAATTGGTCGAAGCAAGTGTCCCTTTGTGTTCATATCTCTTCAATAAGCAATTAGTTTTATTTATCTGTAATTGTGGGCTGTTTTACACCCAACTTTATTGTTTAGGTCCACCTTTCATGGTTTTTTGAAACTATAGTTTGGGTTATGACCTTGTTAGTGTGTGGTGAAAGTTCAACTTATATCTGTAGCCATTGAAGAGTGATTTCCTTTTCAAGAGACTGTTTTTGTCAAGCTGCTAGTTGTGACATGGGTTGGGCTTTGATTCTATTTTCTTCATTGCTTTAATGGTGAAGATGGCTGTTTGTGATAAACAGTTCAAAAACTCATTGTTGAGTTTCGGGCACAAGTTTCTGGCAGTATAGGTTCTGTCTATCTATTCTTCATCTGAGGAATTTTACTACCATTACCTAGCTTCTGGCACATTGTTATTTAAATCAGTCTCTCAAGTTGTCGCATATAAGTAGTTCAAAAATACTCTGAAAAATCTAGTCACAAACACATTGGTTTAGGTATATTTTGCGTATCAAATCCATGCAATACATCTACTTTGAATGTGCCTACACTAGTATGCACATATCAAAGAGCCTGGACTAGTCTCCGCTACATTAAAATCTTTGGCCATGATGGTCATATACCGTGTTTCCTCAGGCAGCACCATAGTAAATTATGAAATAATAATGTTATAACTATATTATGGGCTTAAGATTAGATAAATTAAGACAAAACCCACATATGTCCACACTTCCGGAAAAAGAATAGAGGTGGATACCCTTCCTAGTCTCCAAGTAGGATGTTATGTGTGTCATGTGTCTATGAATGTCCAACAAGGTGATACGTTGATTATACAAGAACTTGAGATTCCCATGGGGGGTGTGGGAATGAAGTTCCTACTTAGCTTGGCAATCTCATTATGCCTTGAATGGTAACCAAAATGATTTTCCATGTCTTAGATGTATGCAAACTATGCAATGAAGGAGACTTGACATTAGATTACCATTTCACTTCCATGCCTGCCATCCAAACCTCAGGGTTTGCAGGCTGCCTGACTTTTTTGGATGTTTTGACACTATATGTGTAAGAGCACAAGATGTCCAAAATGGCGAGTAATCAGTTGCAAAGTTGCTATACCTATATTATGTGACTATAGATAACATTTTCCTGGAATATGGGATTTTCAAATGCTTTTATTCATCTAAGATTATTCACAGTGACAAAGCAGGAATTAGGGGGACCATCCCAAGAAGGGCCATGGTTCAATCTATTGCCTAAACTTATTTTGTGTCTGCAAAAATATTGAACGGCGATTAAGCTCAAAGGATTATGTTTTGTAGTTTCAGCAATGCAACAAAACTAGATGAAGACAGAAGCCTATGAGAGAGAGATGGAAAGATCACATGAAACAACAATAAAATTCAGATTATGTTGCAGATATTTTTTTTTTTATTATTTTAGTTTCACTGTCTGAAAATAATTCGGTTTGCTAGTAGTTCCATGGGATGTGATCTTGATATGTTCAGTTTTTGCTTGAATTCTTCAAAATGAGAGAAATCCCACACCACTTTTTCTAGTTGTTACTTTTTCTTCTTTTTGTGTAAGTTTATCCTGCATCAAGTTTAGAGAAAGAATGTAATTTAACAAGAGTATGTGTGTGCTGAAGAACGACCGGATCAAAGTGAATCATAAGATGGAGATAAACCAAATATTTATGGTTGAAGTAGAAACACAGGTGAACCTTCAGCCAGTCATATGTGAATGATTGAGGCAATGAAATGACTTGAAAATGATCTGAATTAGAAGATCTGAAATTGTATTAGCTCAATGTTGTTTGGGACTCTTTAGATGAAGACTTAATAGTGCTTATTTGATTTTCAAGTTGTGCCATAGTACCTCATGTCTTGCAGCGTACATACCACAACTGGTTGCTAAAGTGGCACCTACTTATCCAATATTTTCTTTCACATTCTGGGATTTGAACTAACCACCAAGGGACTCAGACATGAGAGTTGCAACAATGTACAGTCAGTGAAAGGATATTTGAGGTAATTCTCTTTTGGACCCCTTGATTCCATTTTATTTGACTAGATAGAAACTTCTTATGATTGGGATTAGAATAGAAGAAAACATCTATTGGACATGAAATTTGACCACTCAACTTATTATTGTTTGTCCTTTTGAGTCCTTTGTGGTATCTGTATATATATATATATTAAGTGGGGTTTAGAAAATTGTTTAATGAGGGGAGACGTGCAGGATTTCCTTTGTTTTGGTCGAAAATGTTTTAAAGAAATATTTGTTGTATTTTTTGGCATTGGTATGATTGAAAACGAAATCAATGGAAAATATTTTCTATGATAATGGTTTTTTTTTTTTTTTTGGAACAATTCTATGATAATGGGTTGATTTGGGTAAAAAAATGTTTTCTACTTTTAAATGTGGAAGACATTTTTTGAACTAGAACTTACCAACACCAACATCTCTACTACCCTCCACTACCACCTCACCACCCAGCACCATGGTCAACACTACAACCACCACCGACACCCTGCCACTACCACAACCACACCAACACTAGCACATCATTTTTAAGGTCACAACCAAATACCGAAAAATGTTTTATGCAAAAAGTATTTCCCAAAAGTGTTTTTTGCAGAAAAAAGTTCTCTAAAAAAATCTTTTTGGCCGAAACAAACTGAATGTTGGTCATTTGAGATTTCTGGCATGTTGCATTACCATTTCAATGTCTTGATTTCATTACACTATACATGTACATTGAGGGTATTTATTCTATTCATTTAACCTGATTTAAAACAAAAATTTTTTTCCAGGTAGTTGGATATCTCGCAGAACCCATGTTTGATAAAATCTGCCAGAAAGATATTTTAGATTGGGGTAATTTTCCTCTCCCCAATCAACAAACAACTATGGGTTTCACTTGTTCTCTTCTCTCACAGGACTGGATATATCCAGTTGACTTTTTGCCAGAAGGATTTGGAAGGCAGAAGTGACAGCTCTTCCTCCTCCTCCTCCCCCACATGGATATGGTGGTCAACTATGTTAGCACTAACTACCAGCCAAAACTATCAAAGAAGCTTATACCAGCACAAAATCATTGCTGGACCCATTGTTGGAAATCTACCTGGAAAACACATTTTCATGTCTGCCAAACAACCCAAGTGCGCAAGACAAAGAAAGAGCAGTTCTATTCGAGCCGACAGTTGGCTTGAAATCAATTGATGTGTTGAGTACTGATTCGTTAGTATTAAGAGTGGGCCCATTCCATAACACTGACCAATCAGTGCTCAATATATCAGATCAGTTGGTTTCATTGATCATCAGCTTGTATACCATTTTTTGCAAAGAAATTACTTCCACCCTGTTTAATCTTGGGTTGAAGAAATGCTACTATCTCCTTTGCTTATACATAGCTCCTACTTTGTCAATGTTTTAAGTGGTTTTCTTTCTTATACAATATCGTTATTGTGCTTGCAGAAGATCAAAATAATTTGCTGTTCTTGTGTTTCTTGATGACTGCTTTCTTTATGGAACTCAAAGGCCGTTGCATTGGCAAGTACTGATTGAAAATTTATCTTCTTCTTTTTTTTATTTTTTCTTTTTTTCACTAAACTTGAAACCAAATATGTTGTCTTGTGTGATCGGTATTTGAAATATACACAAAACTAACAAAATTTACAATCTTAAATGAAGTAGTGTTATTCAAATTAATAATGTATACATTACAAACTGAAGTGGTATTATTGAATGCATTTAAAAATAAAAATAAAAAATTACTGAAAGGTATATAAAATATTGTTTTGGTGTCACATCAATTTATTGATGACATTATTTATTTTGCGATGCCACATCAACATCTTATATAAATTAATAATAAAATAAGAATAATCTTTCGTAGTTCAAAATTCTTTTGTCCCGAATGGCTCTATTATTTTTTTTTTTCTTTCTTCTTTCTTTCCCTCTTATATATGGACGAAGAGAGAAGAAGAGAGACAAAAAGAGAAAAAGAGAAGAGAAAGCAAGAGAGAAGAGGGAGGGGGAAGAGAGAGAGAGCACTCGTCTCTCCTTTGCCGAATGGCTCGATTGCCGCCGCCATCGTCAAATCACAATCGTCAATCGCTGCCTCCGATCTCCAATTCTTCTTCGTCGCCCGGCCACAACCAGTCTGGTTGAACACAAATTTGTTCCCTCTTCCTCCCTCTTCTCTCTCTTTCTCTTTTTCTCTCTTCCTCCGTCTATTTCAAGATATGAGGGAAAAAAAAAATGCCCAAAATCTGTATATGATGATGATGTGTTGAAAAATAAATTCAAATGATGATGATGATGATGATGATGCCGGCCGGAAGAAAAAAAAATTGAGCTTGATTTCAGTTTGGTGATTGTGAATAGAGGGAGAGAAAGAGATGAACAGAGGGAGAGAAGAAACAGATGAGAAAAGAGAAAGAAAGACGGGAAAAAAAAATCAAAACGACGTCGTTTTGAATTCAAACAATTTCGAGCCAAGTATTTTTCGAGTTACGTAGTAGCGCTCTAAAATAAAATGTATTAATAAATGTGAGAGTTACACTGAGACCATGTCAGTAAAAAAATAAGGGTAAAAGGTTGAGAATAAAAATAATAGCGTGCCAATAAAAACTCTCTCTCTCTCTCTCTCTCTCTCTCTCCTGCCAACCATAGCTTTGGATGTTCTGGAAGGATACCTTTCGTTAGTTCAAAAGAAAAACTTCCATAATGTATAATTTTTTAATAATTCATCCCTTTCCATGAATCACTAACGATGAACCAAACATATAAAAATAAAGCCTATGGACCAACCAACCAACCAAACAATGCTACTATTGACGACAACGAAATTAACGAACCTACGCCTGAAGACAACTTCACACTTCAGAATTGGGTCCCACATTCTGTAACTACCAAATACATGTATACATATATATATATACATACATATAATGCTATGGAAGATATGTATCATATACCCTGTTAGTTACACATTTTTAAAAACTTTAACATTATTAGAAAATATGTTATTTTATTTATGAATTATAAATTGTGTATCAAAAAAAACAATCCATAATATCCGTCACAAATGATGCAAGAAAAAAATACAATATTTGCCTCAAAAAATACGTAAAAAAGTTATATATGATACACAATTACTTAATATTTATTACAAAAATACATAATATATTTTACAAAAATATGTATAGAATAGGATTATACATGGATCGAATTGGTCTAGTTTTAGAGTAAAATAAGAACCAAATAGTAGGAACTGGTTCTAGAAAAATTATAATCGTAATCAAACTGTTAAATTGGGAAACCGAACTATAAAAACTAGTTTGATTCAGTTCGGTTTTATGGTATATATTTATGTTAGTAAATAAATTAATGATAATTAACTTTATTAAGTTGGTTAGAGTTTATCAATTTCGCAATGAAGGTTAGTGTTTAAATCTTAATTTTTACATATAAAAAAATAATAAATAAATATGTCATGGTTCGATTTGGTTCGAAATCGGAATTGGGAAGCGGACCAATTTGAACGATTCCACTATTTTCAGAACCAGAACTAGAATCGCAGCTAATAAAAACCAAACCAAATTGACAGTTTATATTGAATTGGATTGGTTTACAAGTTCCATCAATTTTTTTTGTGAAAAATTGATTTAACATCCTTCTCCAACTTTTAATAATGAAAGAGGTCTATAATATATTTTTTTTGTAGCCTAAAGTCTCTCACTCACACTCATATATCACACATTTTCTCCCTTTATGTATATATATATATACCAAATCTCTATTCCTCTTTCTCTTTCATCTCTTCTGTCTCTGTATTCTCTTTCTCTCTCTCTCTATATATATCTGTAAATTTTGGCCCACACTACAAATATTTGATTAGGGCTTTCACATACTCTCTCTCTCTCTCTCTCTCTGTATATATATATAAGAAGGATTGATGTTTGTGGTGATTTTTCGGGAATAATTAGCTAAAAGATTAGTTCAACATGCGGTTTGTGCTTGGAAACGTAAGAAACTAGGTATGACAATGGATGATATCTCTGCTATCTGTTTCTTTTTTACAGTTCGACATCCTCAAGCTTCTATAATTGTCTGAGTGTATATTCTTTCTTGACTCTACTGTGTTTAAAAATGAATATAGAGTTGAATGACAAATATATTGGTGACTATGTTCCTAGTTTCTGTACAAACAATATATATATATATATATATTTGTAAGACACATGTTTGCATCACTTATTGAATTATTTCCCTTATAGAGGAAAGAATTAAAAGGTTGAGAAGAAACTATTCCATTTTTTTCTTCTCTCTCTTTTCTATATAATACACAAAGAAATTTCTTCAAACTAGAAAAATTTCCAAATCACAGAGAAAATTAAGGAAATTTCTCTGAATTTCTCTGAGTCGGGCAAAATTTCTGAGTTGGGTCGAAATTTCTCTGAGTTTGAGTCAACATTTTGATTGAATGTCACGACCCAAACCCGGCCCTATGGGTTTAGCATCAGAATCGCGATGAATCCGAGATTATCAAGGCTGTTGAAACAAAAACAGTTAAGCAGTACGAGGCTGGCGGAAGCCAATACAGTAAATAACTAGTGTCCATAGAGCTGTGAAAATCTGTATGCCAAAAACATTTTTCATGCATTCATACAGTTCAAAACAAGATGATCTATACAATCATTTACTGATCAAGACGGGGATCGAATCCTCGATAACAAGACAAGAGAAAGCGATGAGATCTATACAGTGGTACAAACAGTGAGGAGACAGGCGGGGACAATAAGAACACCCCAAGCCATAGCATAGCGACTCGGAACCTCACGATGAGGCACATAGGCTGGCTTGACAAAACTGGGGACCAACCCACGCTCCTAGCTCCGGTCTGGCTGCTGAGAACCTACATATATATATAAATAGTGAGCTAAAGCCCAATGAATAACATAATGCGTAAAGAGGTTATGAATGGATGTCCTTACAGTAATGAAATCAGTTCATTAAACAGTATTTCAGTCTTTCAGTATTTCAGTTAATCAGTCATATGTGGTACACCCATTAGCCTATAAACAGTAGGTCCAAAAGGACCAGGTCCTAACAGACCCAACAGTAATGATGGCCATCAATCAGTAAACAGTATGGTTCCACAAGGGAACCGACAGAGCTCTAGAATAAGAATAAGAAGTGCTAAGGATGCCACAATACAGTTCAGAATACAGGATATACATTCATTCAGTAAACAATATCAGTTCAATAAACAATTCAATTCGGTATTCAAAAGATAACCATTTTGAACATATCTTTACACAATTGTTACTCACAGAGTTTTGGGCTACAGTAAGCTAGAGCGCGTCCCCAGTCGCCAACCCTACACAGTACACAGGTTGAACACACACTAAGCTATACAGTTGAGAAAGTAATAACTAAATCCCTAAATTTGCCCCGGTGTGTTCTACATCTATATCCTCATTAAGATGTCTTAAACTAGGCCTAAGAATGCCTAGAATAGGATGAAGATGCAAAGATGCATTCAGAAAGCAGTTTCAGAATTTTCAGAAAAACAGTTCCCCGCTCGAGCGCATGTTTCCCCGCTCGAGCGGACAAGCAAACAAAGGTCCCCACTCGAGCGTCAACTTCCCCGCTCGAGCGTGACACACAATCCTCCGCTCGAGCGCACATTCCTCCGCTCGAGCGGACTGATGAACAGTGCAAGATGCTGGATGTTCGATTTCTCCGCTCGAGCGTGAAACACTCCGCTCGAGCGTACTGTAAAACAAGTCGAAAAAATTGCCGAGCATGATTTCGCCGAAGCGGCACTTCCCCCCCGCGGACATCAAAAATCTGGAAAATCCAGGTTTGTGTTCCAAGTTCAAAACTCAAGTTTGATGCTCCCAACTCGATCCTCTTGGGCCCATTTTCTGGAAAACTCTTTCAAACACGTAGAATAACACGTTTTAAAGCTCAATTTAAGAAATCAAGGCCCAAAGGTGGTTCCATTAAACTCATTTTCAAAACAATTTTCATAAACATGAAGAACATGCAATATCCATGAATTCAATCAATTCAAAACCTTTAATGTTAGCTCAACTGAGCTCTTTTCTTCAAGAACAAAATGAAACCATAGTTTTTATCATGAATATGAACATGCATGCAAGATTTCCATGAAATCCAACCTCACAATGCAAGGATAAACACATGCATGCATGAATTCTAACTCAACTCAACATATGAAGCCATTACATGTCTTTGATGAGTCAATTCTTCTTAAAACATGGTGAAATCATGGGCTTAAACATAAATATGAGCATGCATGTAACATTTGCCATGAAAATAACTTTAAATTCCTCAATACAAGCATGCATGCAAGAGATGAGCCTCAATTCAACATTATAAGCCATATCTTGGCTCTAATCTTTAATAATCCTCTAAACCATGCAAGGAGTGATTCAATTCATAAACAAGAAGGCAATTACTCTACCTTAGATCCTCAATCACAAGACTAGAGGTTCAATTCAGCAATCTACACTTCAATTCTTCAAAGATTCAAGCCAACTCTTATGTGAAATCAATCTTCTTGTTTTCTCTCTTTCTAAGTCGGTTTTAAGCTCAAAATGGGCTGAAGAAATGTTTTGTTTGAAGTGTATAAGGCTCAATATATGTTTTATATGAAAAGGGCCACTAGGTGGCAAAACGGTAAATAAGGCCAACTCTTTGATTTAGCTTATTTTATCTAATTTAATCGTACCAAATCGATTTTCAATTAAATATACCATTAATTCACATAAATTCTACTGATCATACAACATCTATCAATTTCAGGTTTGGCCGCCGATAAGGCCTTCAATTAACAGTTTTAAACATATACACCTGAACAGATAGTTAAACAGTTAAACAGATAGGCAATGCAAGTCAAACAAACACAGTCAATTAATCAGTTCGATTTTTTTCAATCGATCGATTCGATAATTGATCGGTTCAATTACCAATCATATTCAGTCTCCGTTTAACAGTAATCGGTAATTAATCGGTAATCAGTATGAGGGTTGTTACATTAAATTTCTCTAACATCTGAATTTTTCCTAACCTATCAAATTATGTTGGTTGTTTGATTTTCATTAGTTAGTTGTCTCCTTGTATGTAATTTTCCTCTTGAGATGAATTTTCTCTAACATCACAATTTTCTCTAAACACATTAGATTCGCTTTATTCTATGTGCTTTACTTAATTTTCTATAGCTAGTTGTCTCTTTGATTTTCTCTCCAATTTTCTTTGGCATTTGAGTTTTTTCTAATCACATTAAACTCCTACTAATTTATGTTGTTTGTTTGATTTTCACTGGTTAGTTGTCTCTTGAGTTGGATTTTCCTTGAGTTAAACTCCCACTAATTTTAGTTCTCCTTGTGTGTAATTTTCCCTTTGAGATGAATTTTCTTTGATACTAAGATATCCCCTTTAGATTAATTTTCTCTAGCATTTGAATTTTCCTGCTCACATTAAGCTCCTACTAATTTATGTTGCTTATTTGATTTTCATTGGATTTCTAATTTCTAATTTTATTTTTGATCTTTTGGGATGTGTAGTGTTCGTTTTTTTTTTTAACTGTAATTATATTTTTGTATTTTAAGTTTTTTGATGAATTTAACATGGTGTTTTCTTGTAAAAATTATAGAAAAATGGGTTTGTAAGTAGCTCAATTTTCTCTAATTTGTTCAAAGCATAGAGAAAATTATGAGCAAATAAGACAAAATTGGTCAAAATACAGAGAAATTTATAAGCAAATCAGAGAAATTTCAAACCAGACAAATTTCTCTGCTTTGAAATTTTTCTAAATCGAAATTTGAGAGACTCCAATTACTATAAAAAATATTTTATATCATTTATATTATAAAATCTTAATATAAGAAACTTGAAAAAAAAAAATTCCTTTTTTTTTTTTTTACACTCCTAATAAAAAAGTTACATATGATATACAACTCCTTAATATTTATTACAAAAATGTACACCCATTTTGATGAATTTATACACATACAAATACATTCATACATTAACATATATGTATTCACAAAGCCTTTCTATCAAAACAAAAAAAGTAAGCGCACTTCGCCATTCTCTCTCCATTGCGATTTCCTTCTTCCCACATCAATTCCTCTGTTCTAGGGTTTCTTTTTCTTTATCTTATATATCTAGCTTTTGATTCAGTCATTTGGATCTCAACAATTCAACCGAAAATTCGACTTACACAACAATTATCCAATCTTTGGTTTAAATTTAATGTTTTTCAAGAGTTTTTTTTTGTTGTATAATTGCCTAGTTTTTTTAGTTTTTGATACTGGACATACATTCAAGGCCTGATCTCGTCCAAAGGATCGTTGACTTTGTTTGGTGAGTGAATCTACATCCATTATTTGAAATTTAGGAGCTAGGGCTTCTCACTTATCGAGTTTTTATGAATTGGGTTGAAATGGGTTTTTTCAGATGTCGTTTGTTTGTCAATCAATTGCCTGTGCCTGTCTTATGGAGTTGATTGATATATTAAGCTTTGAGAATTCCCTCGTTTTCTAGTTTTAGCACTCTGATTGTGTAGTTGGCAATGGATAAAAATGGAAAGGATTGTACTAATGTGAAAACTAAGCCCCTGGTTAGTATAGATTCAGAAAAGGTTGAATTCAATGGCGAGAGAGATAAGGATAACGAGGCGGAGTCGTTATTGCCACCCAGGAAGGGTGGGTTAAGAAAGAAGGGTGGTGGGTTATCGAAAAAATCTGGGAAGCCACGGCGGAAAGTGCAGTGGAATGATAAAATTGGGAATAAGCTTGCAGAGGTATTGGAATTCCAACCAAGGTAATATATTGCTGCACTTCATTTAATTATATATGTATCATGTTGGTCAAGTTATGAGAATTTTTGATCCATCAGCTTTGTTTATATGTACTGGCAAAGTTGTTTTTAATTGTGAATAGTTGATTTAAACACATAAATTGTTTGTTGGTTATCTCTGTGGTGTTCATGATGCCTTTACAAAACAGCTTGTTGGATCTTTTAGTGGAATGCTAAGAACAAAGGTCTATCTTAAAATTCAGGAAAGTGCATAACTTCATTTAAAATTAATCTAAAACCTAGTTTTGTGGTTTTGTTGGTTAATCCATGGTCCTGTTGTTTTTTAGTATATGTATACTTACATATATATATATATATATAAAGTACCAAAGAAGGAAAGAAAAAATAGTGCAGTGCTTTTTTCAATCAGATTGAATGGCCTTCGGATTTAAAATGTCCCATTGTAAGATTACTACTGTTCTTAATTCCCATTATCTAATGGACAGTCCATGTAGGCCGCCGACACTGCAATTTGGTGTATCATCAGTCACATATGCATGGATTTTGGGGCATATGTGATCCCCTGTACACTTCTCCGTTGTATTTTATGATCCATTGAATGTTCATTACTCATAGTACAGTTACAAGTCCTGGGAATATGCACCACTGGCCTTTAGCTCAAGTACTTTTGATTCTGCTCTCAACCTTGGTGGTTTCAAATCCCCTTCTTGTCTTATTTAGCCATACATTCTTGGCTGTCAGGACAATAAAATGAGGATAAATAGTAGATATTTTGACTATCAAAATGAACTGTATATTATGTTCTCTGGTGTTCTGCACTTGCAGTAGCTGGAGAAATTATAGCCCAATGAGAAGAATTACAAATTAGTGAATGTGTTGAATATATGTTTAGATTTAGAATGGACAATTAACTGAGTTGTTCTTATTTTGGCATAATCTCAGTTTTCTTTCCTATTTCTGCCTGCAGTGATGTTAGTGACTCTGACGATGAGGATTTAGATTCTTGCATCTGCACCATAATGTAGATCTTATTCAATAGATCAACTTATCAGCAATTCCAGCTGGACAAATTAAGGGATTGAATTCCACCATTTCAATTTCTAGAGATTTCAGTAAAAAGTTGGCATTTTTTTAATTTCCTGTTGCAAACATGGACCAAAGGTCCTGATAACCGGCACAGATGTCTCTCAAGTGGAGGTAACAATTTGTTGTCTTTCATTTAAGATAACATTTGCTAAAAGGATTCGAGTTGAGTTATCCGTTGACCTGAGCTGAACCACATCAATTTCTCCCCGGGATGAAAGCAGATAAAGATCACGACAGTCTTGATCCCATGATACATACCATATATTAGTACAATTAAGATTTTTTTTTTTTTTTTTTTGTTAGTCACGATATTAGACACATGGTTGATATTTGTAGTTCTTTTGTTAGTCATGATAGTAGACACATGGTTGATATTTGTTTATGACCGTCTTGTATAATGAAGCAGCAGGTTTTTCTGTTCAGTTCTTGCTTGATTTACTGCACTGTTGATTCTCACCTTATGTGCCAAATTAATTTTTTCATTTGCATTCACAGCAACTTACAAAGAGTAGCTTGCACTAACATATTAAGCACAGTTGCACTTGCACCTTCTTCTTTTCTTTCTTTTTTATTTATTTTTATTTTTTGTTTTCTTTAGAATTATTGCATGTCTGTTGAGTCTTGACATTTATATAAGAGTATTAAGAATGATCAAGTATGATGAAGCAGGTACTTGTCATGATGCTCTCTCTCTCTCTCTCTTAATTGCTAGAATTTACGACATAATCGGAATTCAGTCACATTCTTAATTCTGTTCACAACCTAATATGAGCAGGGAGATGTCTTTGTGCCATTTTTTCCAAAAATTTTACTATTATTCTGAGTGGTGGTGTCATTTCTTACAAAACTAGAGTTGGCTAAAGCATTTCAGATTATATACTTCAGGGGTCGCCTTTTTTTATTTTATTTTTATTAACCATAAAGTAGAATTGCAAGGTGATAAGACTAAGTCATGTCATGTTGCTAATTCTTTATATTTAATTATTCTTATGGATCAGTTCCAAGTCTGGTCTGCAACTTTTGGTTTGTACTGATAAACTCCCATTGTTGTTTTGATGATATACACTAATATATTACACAGTTTAAGACCGTAAGAAAAATTTTATACATGGTTTTGAGCATGTCTTTTGCACTGTTGTTGCAGTTTTGGTCAAAAAGATGAATAGCGAAGATAATGCACACTACAATCAGTTGTTCTATTGGTCATCATCAGTACCAATTATATGAGGGGCACTGCTTTCATGGGTATCTGTGAAGGGAAATTCATGGATCAGCATTACTGCTTCACAATCTGCATACTTGCACAGATAGCCTACTTTGTTCCTCGTATTCCTCTTTTTATTTTTTATCTTGTGTGTGTGTGTGTGTGTGAGAATTAGCATAAGGTCCCTCAAATAGTTTCACGTTGACACCTATTCCCTCTATTAATTGGTTGACGTGTACAATGTATTTGAGACGTGAGGTCTAAATGCCTCCACTTTCGTTCTTTGGACCCCTGCCTTTTCATATTTTTTATTGGAATTTTACCCAAGTGAATTACTACTGAGGGCTCAATTCTGTGGGCACCTTCTCTCTGAATCCACCTTCTTCTCCCCCACCTCATTGGAAACATCACCACCCGTCTGCTGCTGCTCCACAACCCCCCTCTCCACAACCACCCTTGTTGCTTTGCCATCATTCGGATAGATAGCCACCAACAGGAGGGTAGTGTTTGGTTGCATATAGTCAAATAAATGAGAACTGCTCGGACGTAGATGACCAGAGTTGGGGGGAATGTCACCTATTCGGTTTTGGAGAATTAGACAAATGCAAAAGCTTCAGCTCTGTATAGTCAAATGAAGGCCACCTGTTTGGAGAGGTGGCAGCTAGGGTTTCCAAGACAAGGAAGGTGGAGGTGGTGGCAGTGGCGCCTTAAGTGGCCAATAGTGAAGGAAGTGGTGGCTATTGTGGGTATGTGATTAGGGTTTGGAGGTTAGTGATGGTGTTACTTTGGGTATTAGGTTGGGTGTTCAAATCTTTTGAAAATTTTGAAATTTGTTGGTGATTAGAGTTTTGGACAATTACTTCATGCATAAATGAAACCATTCTTTTGGAGATCAATTATTGTCATAGTAATGCTAACAAACAAAAATTTATACATAATTTTCATATATGATGATTTGGTTTATTGTGGGCTTTTTTCCCTTCAAAACAATGGTCTCGTTTAGTAGAACTGTGGGATAGTGATTATAACTTATAGTCTAACAACGTATAACTATAGCTATGAACATAAGCTAATTTTTTATTTATAAATTAAGCTTCTCCTCCCCCACTCAAAGAATAAGTTGATTTTTGACTTACAAAAAGTTATAAGCTGTATTGTTAAGCTGAACAAAACAAATCAAAATAGTTTAAATTAAGTTAAAAGCTGAAATAAGCTGGAAATAAGTCCTACCAAACAAGGTCAATACACCATTAAAAATGAATTTATTTATAATAATGGTGCACATGATTTTTTTGAAGTTTTTTTTGTATAGATTTCATATATGAATAGAAGTTTCCTTATTCTCATCTTTCACAGTAACTATAAATCAGAATCAAAGTGATGTAATACACAAATCAGATATTTTCATTTCTCTGTTGTACGGGCAAAACAACCAACAAATTAACTCACTTCATCATCATTTGCAAAAACAATCAGTAGAATAAATGAATAAAATCTTCAAGACACACAATACAACAAAAACACTAACTTATTTCATACAACCAGTTTGCTTGACTGTCTTTGATAGGAACTGTATGATTCCACAACTTGGAGATCAGTAATGGCCTATCTTGTCTCTACTATTTTTCTCATGAACCTGATCTGCACAACAGGTTCGGTTTCCGATACATAGCGGGACCCACATTGGTGCTATCTGGGAATGATGGATCCAACCAGGTAGAGAGGCTTGCATCAACTGCAATTGGCTTCCTACACAAGGGTATCCTCTGTTGCTCTTGCTCTAATTCAATGTTCTCTTTTCTCTGTTGCTTCAATGGTGGTGTTGCTTTAGCTTTCACTGCTTTCCATTGAGTGAGATTTTCAACTGGGTTCAGCACAGAGAATACATACTGACTCCTATCTCTAGCTGCCTTATGATTCAACCCGAGTTTCTTGAGTTCTTGATCAAGTGAAGCTGTGATTGGCATGAGATTATTGGTTTTGTCATCACGCAATTGAACAGAGGTAACCCTTTTCTCTGACTCCATTGATAAAGAACAGAATTGCTCTGAAAACTCTTCTTGGCACATTTTGAAATTGTCACTGTCGTCGCTATCACCATCATATTCTTCATCACCGTCATCAATGTCATCATCGTCACTTTCCTCGAGTTTTATGTCATCATCTTCATCATAAGGGTCTCTGCAATTTTGGTACCGGTAATTCGAAGGGTAAGAGCTCGTTTTTGATGCCTCTGAATCATTACTCGCTTTCGCTGTTTCTTGTTTGTTCTCTTCACATTTCTCCTCTTCGCTTTCGGATAAATAACTGGTGAAATCATGATTTGGTAATGGCTCATAGGCCTTGATATTCAAATTGAAGCTGACTTTCTTTTTTATTCTCAAGATCGCTCTTTCCTTACCCTTAATACTACAAACAAAAATGGAACAAAAAATTAATTAAATAAGAAAGACAAAAACCAAGAAAATCAAGAAAGTCAGAGACCGACCTGAACTCAGAGTCTGACTTGCTGGGATTGTCTGTGATGTCAAGGTTTGTAGTGACATCAGAGTCTAGAGGCTTGTAGCTTCCATGTCCCTGCAACAAATTGTGTTGTATTAAAACCATAAAAAAAATCTATATACACTGTTTGGATCATTGACTTGTCCCTTCTCTTTCATTTCCTTCCATCACCAATTCAAGATCCAAAGAATTTAAACATAAAAACACTAGGAACTATAGATATAATTGATGAGAGGTTGAAGATGGTATCTCACTTGGTCTGGAGATAGAACTTTGTTGGCCGGTTTTCTGCGTTTAGGCTTCTTGGAGAAACCAAAACAGGCCAAAAAACAACCCATTAGAGAGCCTGTCCAGATTAACACAGCATGCCCTGGTTCTCAAAGGGTCTTTATGCTGAAGATTGCATCAGGAGAGAGAAAGAGAGAGGGTTTGAGTGAAGCAAATTTGAATGCATTTGGGCTCCAAGTGTGTGTTTGAAAATAGGAACGTTGGAGAGTAGTAATGATGACGGGTGAGTTGGGCACACACACACACGAGAGTTTAATTAATAAAACGACACCCTGCTTCATTGCATAAAGTACGGGTCCACCCTTGCTTTGCTTCTACAACTCTCTCACTACTTCGTTTTTTTTGGGTAATTGCAGCCAGTGTAATCAGGAAAATATATATATATATATATTGATGGAAAAGTATACAATTTTAATTATTAATATTTATAAAAAAAATTTATTAATTTATAATTATTTTTTCAAACCTTCCCATTGATTTGATATTTCCCTTTTTTCTTTTTTTTTTTATCCTCTTTCCTGTGTAATTTTGAAAACATGTTATTGTAGTAATTTTTGGCTAAAATATGAGATAAAAAAATGTTTGGAAAGATTTTTTAACTTTTTACAAAAAAAAAAATGTAAAAAGTAGATAGAAAATAAATTTTCTTTGTACAATCTGTTGACTTTTTGATTTCTTTAATGACTTTTTAACTTTTAAATAAAATTGTAACTTTCCAAATAAGTCCTAAATATGTTTAAAAATTGAATCCCAAATTCTTTGGGGAAAATTCAACTCAGTGTATGCTTCAAAAGAAAATTACAAATAAATGGTAAAATTTATGTATATTAATAATTAAAATTATAAAAATTTTCATGAATTTGTAATAAATTTCTGGTAGTACAACTGGGAAGTAATTTTCCCAAATTCTTTCATTCAAATGTCGGAGTGTTTGGAATAACAAGTTTGGGCTAAAATAGTCAACAAAGATAAAAAAAAAAAATTAAAATAGTCAATAAGATAAAATATCACATATAAATCATAATTATTTCATTTTTTTTTTCTCACTATCATCAAATTAATTACACAAAAAAAAAATGTCATCCCAAATATAATTTTTTTAATCAAACTAAAATAAATAAATAAATAACCAATTAAAATAGCTATAGTTCCCAAACCAGCTGTTGTTAGTTTTAGGTTCTTGCTTTAGTAGATGGTTTTATACTTGGTTTTTGTGTTTTGGAACTCGATATCCTGTTATTGAGTGAAGTTATTTATTCTGTCAAAAAAAAAAAATATAATCTTATTTTAATTTTTACAAATTATTTTACAATTAGACAAACCTTTAGAATTAAGGCATTTGATTTAAGGGTTGTGTAACACTTTTTGTAATATGAGATTTTCGGTTCAACTTATGTGAAGAGAAATTTGACTTGTTAATTAGTATGGACTAGCAATCTGTTTTTGATGATGTAAATATTTTTAATATTTGTGATTATTTATATACAATTAATAGTGGTTGTTAATAGTAATTATTAAGCTTGGATTTGATATATTTGTTAAGTTAAGTTTTGTCCATTTTCTAGCTATTGTGAGTTTTGGTAATCTAATTTTTTTTTATTTATTATAAGAGGTTAATAATCTATTTAGTATATATAAATATTTATCATATTTATAATTACTTTAATGTTAATGGAAAAAAAAAAAACAACAACAACAACAACAACAACGACGACAACGCTTTGGACTCCCATTCATCATTGGCGTGATCATTTTTGACAACCCAACCTGCTTCAGCTCCAAAATAAATAAATAAATCCACAAAGTGATCTATTCTCGTGCCAGGTGGGTTTACATTTTGCATTGTCAAATTATATCAAAGGTAAACTAAACTAGTCAAAAATTAATTACTAAAAAGCCCCGATTTGGTTTTCTTTTTAGGCTAAAAAATTACGAAAGTACAAAAAAAATTCATAAAAGTCTAAAATCACAAAAGGGTAAAAAAAATTTGCCATTTCAAAGCCAAAAAATCAAAAAAGTCAAATAAGAAAACTAAACAAACAAAAAAGTCCTAGCCTAAAAAAGTCATAAAAATCAAAAAACTAACTAAAAAAGTCATTACAAAATGATCCTAAATAAACAGACTCTCTTTTTCAAATTTTTACGTGTTATTTTTTTTCCAAAAACTATTTTAAGGTATAATGTGTGTCATAAAAAAGTAATTTTAATTAAAATTAAAATTAAAGTATAATTTTAATTATTTATTCTGATAATATTAGCACTAACTTTTTATAAAATTGTTACTTGAATGCTTATATATATTAATATTAGTTAAATTATTTGTGTATTTTGATAATCTTAGTTCTATTGTATAATAAAAATATAATTATCATATAATAATTTTATATGATATATGTATTAAATTATAAAATAATAAAATAAATACTCATTTTAATATTAAAAATAATAGTTAAATTAGAAGAAAAATTAGTAACAAAAAATTAAAAGTAATTCTAACTATTTAATTTTCTTTTATATTCATTTAGAAAATAAAAATATGTAGAAATAAAAATTATATAAAATTTATTAAAAAAATTAAATATAAATATATTATAGTTGAATTATCATATAATGATTATATATGATATATATATATATATATTAAATTATAAGATTGTAAAATAAACATGTTAATCATATCGTTTAATTTTGATGATGTCTAAAATATTATTTTCCGAAATTTGAATTTTTTAATAGACATATTATTTGACACAAAATAATATCTGTTTAAAATTTGTGTGGTACATTTGTTAAATATTATTTAAATGAAAATATTTTGAAAACTTTACTTTTCACTTTTTGAGAAAAAAAAAAAAAAAAGAATAGGCTAATCACTATTCATCTTTTGCCAAATTGATTGGTTGTATTATTTTGACAAATTTGGTATTGATGAGTTGTCTTCTTTTGACAAAATTGATATGGAGTGGAAGGTTATATTTAATTTAAAATCTCTACAACATATACAGAAAAATGGTATATATGTTCAGATTTATCATAAATATTACTTAAATAGATTTTTTACTATGTATGCAAATATTTGTTTAGCATATTATATATAATGCATATAATATAAATAAAATACATCATGTGAGCAATTAGATTTTTTACGCAATTGATTATATTATGTCATATATATATATATTATTATAATAAAAAGAAGAAAAAGATGAAACAAATAATTTCATATCTTGCATGTTTAAATTCAAAGTTGTAAATATTATATATATAATCAAAGTCTTGAAAGTAATATAATATAATGTAATTATTACAAGAGAAGACTTATGTAATTTTTTATTATAAATCTTAGAACATGTTTTGCCTGCAGAATGAAAAAGGAAAAAAAAAAATTTGCAAAATGCTTTGAATTTGCTTACAAAAAGAAAAAGAAAAAGTGAATAAAGAAAATTTATAGTTTGACAAAAGAAAAGGAGCCCATGTCATCCATGACGTCAGCAAGGAGCGTCTTACCTTCAACGAGTATATTTTTGTGTATAAATAGAAGTGTTGTATGTAGACAAAAATCAAAAACTTGAAGAGAAAAATTTCTATGTGCTCCAAAATTCTGAGTATATTGTATTATGCTCTTTCTCTTTCAGATCTAAGTGTAGCCTTTGTTTTTATACTTTCATATTTACTTTTTGTGAGAGAATTATTGTAAAAAATGGTTTAAGTATCACTTATTTTTATTCATTATTTTTGTGAGAGATTTTATAAGGGTAAGACATTTATTGTTGAGTGAAACTCAATAGATAATAGTAAGTCATGTGCTAAATCCACAAGTTTTGTAGTGTATTTATTCAATTGATAGTAAAAAAATTCTCAAGGAGGTTCCTTGGGGAGTGGATGTAGGTCTGGCTTGCCGAACCACTATAAATCTTAATGTTTGATTTTCTATCCCTATCTCTTTTACTTTTATATTGATAATTATTATTCTATTGTTTTTATTTGTTAAAATTCTGAATATTGTATTAATTTTAATATTGTAAAATTTTTAATAACCCAATTCACCCCCTCTTGGGTTGCCTACCTGGGATAACAATTAGTATAAGAGCTTAAACTCTAGTTTGTGTGAGTTAACCGTCTTAGAGTAGATCATGGCAACCCCTAGTTATTCCTTACCTGAGGGACAAGCATCTAATAGACCACCACTATTTAGCGGCACAAATTTTAGCTGTTGGAAAATTAGAATGATCATACATGTTTAATTTAATGATTATGAATGTTGAAAAATTATTTGCAATGGTCTAAAAATTTCTACCAAAACCGTAGATGGACTTACGATACCAAAACTTGAAGATGAGTGAAATGAATCAAATACTAGAATGACCCAAATTAATGTCAAAACCACAAACATGTTGTACTGCGCCTTAGATGCTAACGAGTTCAATAGAATTTCCACATGTAAAACCACAAAAAAAAAAATTGGGACAAGCTTATAGTGACTCATGAGGGAACCGAACAAATTAAAGAATCTAGAGTCAGTTTGTTAGTCCATAATTATAAACTCTTTAAAATGAAACTTGATGAGATTATTCCTCAAATGTTTACTTGCGTTACCGATATTATTCATGGTTTAACTTCTCTTGGAAAAATATATACTAATGTGGAAATTGTAAAAAAAATTGCTTAGGTCATTACCAAAAAGTTGGAAGACAAAAGTCATTGCCATTACCGAAGCTAAGGATTTATCAAAGCAAAATCTAAATAAGTTAATGGGATCTCTTTTAACTCATGAGCTCATAATGCAAGAAGGAAAGGAAGAGGAGTGTCACGCCCCAAAATTTGGACAATTAAATATTAAATTAGGACTAAACCCCAATCAATATTCCATCATTCAAATTCTAGAGATGAAACAAAAAAAAAAAAAAAAAAACTAAACGCCAACCAAACCATCCACCATAATTTCATAACTAACCAATACCTCAATATTAAAGTAACAATAAATAGTTAAAATAGCTTAAATAATGTACGGTTGCAAACCATGCCAAATTATTCCAATACAAAAGTTATAAAAAAAAATAATACATACATAAACTAATATCAACCCTAAACTCAAGAAAATAAAAGAAGTCCAAACGACATGTCCTACGATCATAGTTATTTCTTGTCACCACCATAGCCTCAACTAATCTTGCAAAGGAAGCTCGGCTGATCTCAAACAGAACGCACCCGAGTTGCCAAGAGATAAAACGGGTCAGTATACTGGTATGAGTACAAGATTTAACACCCACGTGTCCACCAGACACAAACAAAAATATATTTAATTCTTATTACAGGACAAGACAAGTAGTTCCAACCGCACCGAGACGAATGGGTAGTTTCTCGAGATACGGTGACATTTAATTTTTTGTTCGTACACAATGAAATATAAATTGATTATAAAATAAACAAAATAGAAATAAAAATATAGTGGGTTAGCCCTGCATAAAAAAGTTAGTAAGACCCACCATCCTGCAAAAAATAAAATAAAGTTAGTATAATTTAATCATAAGTAACTTGCAAAAGAAGTATAAAAATGTACCGTTTCATACTTAAATAATTCAAATTGACCAAAACTCAAAGAATAAAAGTTGTACAGAATCAAATTTCTTAAAAAATAATGTGAACGAATTTAGTAGAAACTTAACAGGTTGAGAGAAAAACTTAATAGAAGAACCTAGACGGATTTCAACAGAAAAATCTGAACCGAAAAGCAATGTAAATCGCCCTAAGATGATTTTTTTCGGAAAAATTCAAAACATGAAAAGTGTGCAGAATAATGTTTTACTTCATTTTGCACAAAATCAATAAAAATGAGCTCGTTTCGTAGGTTAAAACAGCCTCTAAAATCTGCATTGGTAAAATAAATCAAAACTACAATAACTAAGATTATCCGATTATAAGTTCTAATCGATCTTTTTAATAAAAAGTTAAAACACAAAAGTTGTCTAGAATCACGTATACATGTCTCTGCTCAAATTTCATAATTTATCGAGATCGTTTACTATTTTTCAATATGTACAAATCAATACAATTCACACTATACTAATAAACTCATAATTAAATTCTTTGTACTTTAAATCTACCATTTCGGCCTCCATTTCCGGCCTACACATATATACCATGTGCCTCTCGTATGCCTATCACTGCTCCGAAGCCAAACTTGCACAGGGATATCGTCCCGAGTTTGACCCACACTCTCCGGATGCTTAGTATATACGCACACGTGTAAATCAAAGCACTCGCCTATTTATGAGAACGAGGCAGCAATATATATATATACAAAACATTTCACTCATGAGAATAACATAACAATGACAAGCCTAAGGCATTCAAATAAATCTCATAATCCTCACTTTTTTTATACACTTTTTCTCACCATCATTCAAATAAAATAACAATCCATGGAGTTATGGTGGAGTATAAAGAATTTATCTATAGGTTCCTAATTAATTTTAATTTCATATAACCATGAGTGTGGTTACAACTATAAAATAAATCCATATAAAAACCCTAAACCTGGCATACACAGCTAATCAAAATAATTAAAATCAATCTATCATCTTCATATAAATACAAAATCAAACTAACATCAAATAAATAAAAATAAATAAATAAAAACAACGAATTAAATATAAATCAAAAGAAGTTGGTTTTGTACTCACAATATTTTTTTGAAGATCAAACAATCACTTAAGAGAATTAAATTAGCCACCAAAATAAAGCCCTAACTCTTTTCTTCCTCTCCTTTCTATTCTCTCTCTCTCTCTCTCTCTCTCTCGATGTTTATGGCTTTCTCTTGGTTGTTGCGGCTCTCTCTTGGAAAACTTTCACACACCCACGTTTTTTATTGCCAGGTCTAGTATATCATATATACCTAATTTATTATTATATTTATATCTTACAAATATAACATAAATATAGCATATATATAAAAATGATGGACTTTATCAATATATAAAGCACCCTTTTTTTTTAACAAATACAAATTTATAAATATTCAAATTAATTATATTTAATTAAATATCACATTATATTAATTAAATGACACATTAAATTCTCATGTAACCACGTAATTAATAAATCCAAAAATAAAAGAAAGTAATGATAATAATAATGACTTACGAAAAATCAGAGTTGCTACTATATATACACCTCAAAAGAATCTCATCATGAGATTCGATAGGAGAGAGTACTAAGCAAAAAGTTCTGAGTGCATATGCCGAACTTTCTCTTCTAACTCCCAGGTAATATCATTCTCATCTTCACTCCGTTGTACTTTCACCAAATTCATTTTCTTGCGCGGCAACTGCTTTATATCCCGATCTAGAATTGTAACCGGTTGCACCACATACGTTAGATCATCACTAATCTCCAACACTTTTGGTGATACTACTTGGAAAGGGTCTTGTCCACACTTCCGCAATAAAGATACATGGAACACATTGTGAATCATAGCTAAAGCAGGTGGTAGAGCTAATTTGTAAGCCACATTACCAATCCTCTCAGTGATCTCATACCGTCCCACAAATCTAGGTGCCAACTTTCCATTCTTTCCAAACCTCATGACCCCCTTCATCAGCGAGACCTTTAAAAACACAAAATCTCCAACATTCAACTCAACCCCTTTACGTTTTCTATCAGCGTAACTCTTTTGACGACTCTGTGCAGTCTTAATATGTTCCCGAATAATATTCACCTTCTCCGTGGTCTCTCTCACCAACTTTGGCCCTAACAACGGCGCATCTCCTACCTCCATCTAACAAGCAGGTGATCGACATGACCTCCTATACAAAACCTCAAAAGGTGCCATCCCGATACTAGAGTGATAGCTATTATTATAAGCAAACTCCACTAATGGCAAGTGTTCTTCCCAACTACCACCAAGATCGAGGACACAAGCTCTCAACATATCCTCCAAGATCTGATTTACCCGCTCAGTTTGCCCATTTGTCTGAGGATGATAAGCCGTGCTCAAGTTTAACCTAGCACCCAAAGCATGCGGAAAACTCTCCCAAAATTCTACCACACACAACAAATCACGATCGGAAACTATAGAAACTGGTGCGCCATGAAGTCGCACCACCTTCTGAATATATAGCCTAGCCAGTTTATCCGCAGTTCGGTGAACACTGATGGGAATAAAATGAGCAGACTTGGTGAGTCGATCCACTATCACCCAAATAGATTCATTGCCTCGCTTAGACCGCAGCAATCCATCCACAAAGTCCATAAAGATGTACTCCTATTTCGTAGTAGGAATCTCAAGAGGCTGTAAAAGTCCAAATGGTTGTTGATGTTCTGCCTTAACCTGTTGGCACACATAACATCGAGAAACATACTCTCCTACATCTTCCTTCATACCTTCCCACCAAAACGTCCTCTTCAAGTCATGATACATCTTAGTCCTACTAGGGTGAATGGTATATCAGGACCTATGGACATCATTCATAATCTTTTTTCTTAATTCAATAATGTTAGGTACACACAACCTGCCCTTTAATCGCAATCCCCCATCTAAGTCCACAAACCAATCAGTAGGACAATCATCGATCAAATCCACTACAAGGTCATCGAGCTTGTTGACGAGAAACCCATCTAAATTCTGCATCTGACAAACTTTACCTAGTAAAATCGGTTGCACGGTCAAACTACCAATGTATGCCCTCTCAGCACTCTCTATTGGTTGAATATCATGCATTGAAATTAACTCTAAGAACTTCCATTTTTGAATCATCAAAGAAGCTATAATCTCATGTTGTTGACTAAGTGCATCAGCGACTACATTTTCTTTCCCCGGGTGGTAAAGGATCTCGAAATCATAACTACTGATGAATTCAACCCACCTCTGTTGCCTCATGTTCAACTCTTTTTGTGAAAAAAGATATTTGAGGCTCTTGTGATCTGTGTACAACTTAAAGTGCTCCCCAAACAAGTAGTGTCGCCACATTTTCAACGCAAAAACAACTGCTGCCAACTCTAAGTCATGAGTAGGGTATCGTCTCTTATGAGGTTTTAATTGTCGAGAAGCATAAGATACAACCTTCTGATGCTGCATCAACACACATCCCAACCCAGTTCCACTCACATCAGTAAACACTATTAATTTTTTCCCTTGTACCGGTATAGTTAACACCGGTGCTGTAGTCAACCGCTGCTTTAACTCTCGGAAAGCTTTCTCACAATCATCTGTCCATAAGAATTTCACATTCTTACGGGTCAACTTGGTTATGGGTACTGCAATAATGGAAAACTTCTCTATAAATCTCCTCTAATAACCGGCTAGTCTTAAAAAACTTCTCACCTCTGTAGGGTTCGTAGGCTACTTCCATTATTTAAACGCAACAACTTTTTCAGGATCTACCGCTATCCCTTGATTGGATACAATATGCCCTAAAAATCGAACTTCTTTCTCCCAAAAGTAACACTTACTGAACTTAGCGTATAACTGTTGCTCTCTTAAAGTCTGCAACACGACTTTCAAGTGTTCTCTGTGTTCTTCTTCATTCTTAGAATACACCATAATATCATCTATGAAGATAATCACAAACTTATCTAGATACGGTTGAAAAATGCTATTCATTAAGTCCATGAAATAGGCAGAAGCATTGGTCAAACAAAAAGGCATTACAGGAAATTCGTACAACCCATACCGGGTCCGAAAAACAGTAAGCAGTATACTTTCCTCTGACACAACCATCTGATGGTAACCCGTTCTGAGATCAAACTGAGAGAACATGGCTGCCTCCTTCAACTGATCAAACAAGTCATCAATTCTAGGTAGCGGATACTTGTTCTTGATAGTCACCTTGTTTAGCTTTCTGTAATCTATGCACATGCAGAGAGTGCCATCTTTCTTAGAGAGAAAGATCGCGGGTGCTCTCCACGGGGAGTTACTTGAACGAATGAACCCTTTCTGAAGCATCTCTTCCAGCTACTTCTTCATCTCCACAAGCTCTTAGGCGCCATTCTGCATGCCGCCTTAGAAATCGGTACAGTTCCCGGCACCAGGTCAATGCGAAATTCTACTACCCGTCGAGGTGGATGTCTAGGTATCTTCTAAAATACATCCTCAAACTCACGCACCACATCTACCTCACTAATATCCTGCTTAGGGATTTCTACTGAGCACAGAAAACTCGTCATCACCGACTCTTCTCTATCGCTAGAAGTATGGGTAAGCCATGGCATACCAGAAATATTTATATTTACAGTCCTTCTAGCACAATCTAGAGTCACAAAATATTTTCGCAGCCAATCCATACCCAAAATAATCGTAAACACCTCAAACCCTAACACAATTAGGTTCGCATACATGACTCTATCTGTAAACTCAATCTCAAAATTTTACACATCTCATAAAGAGTAATTGCCCCTCCTAAAGGGGTTTCAACACGAATAGGTCTAGACAAGGAGGTAGCTACGATATGTTCTCTTTTTATAAACTGTCTAGATATAAAAGAATGAGAGGCACCAGTATCAAAAAGTACTCTAATGGGTTCTTGAAAGAGATTAAAAGTATCTTGCACTTTGTCGCCTCGCATCATCGCAAATGCCCTCGCTGACCCGAGTCGCACTTTTGTATCTGTGAGAGCAATCCTTGATTACATGTTGTAACTGCTGACACCCAAAACACTTCCTATTGATCAGTTGAGGCGCTACTGGTCGGATAGGTGGGGGCCTCTCTAACTAAGGTACGGGAGGACAATAACCCAACTGTGGCACTTGCTGTCGCTGTCCTTGATAACCCTGAGAGTGCGGACCACCCTGTCTTTGATAATAGTGCCCCTAGGGCTGGAAATTGCCCTAAGGCCGGAAATTACCCTGAGGTCTGAAATTTCCCTGACTACCTTGTTGATGTGGCCTCTAAAACTGTTGACCCCTATGTCTTTGATCATAGGGTCGGTATCTATTCCCATCCCGTTGCTGGAACTGACTCCCTTTAGAAGTCTCTCTGACCTTGGCCTTCCTTTCTTTAAACTGCTTCTCCTTTTCTTCATACTTCAGTGCCAAGTCAAGAACTCTGTTAAACGGTTCAGTCTCAAAGGGAATAAGGGCCTTAGATAGGTAATGATTCAATCCTTTAATAAACTTCTCATTCTTCTTCTCCTGCGTGTCGACCAAGTAAGGGGCATAACGAGACAAGTCATTAAACTTGGTGACATACTCGATCACTGTTCTACCCTTTTGAGTCAACTTCGAAAATTCATCATTCAGTTGAGATCGAATAGTAGCAGTAACAAACTTCCAGTCAAAACGAGTCTTGAAATCTGCCCAAGTCAAAGTCGTCAAATGTAGACCCTCCTTCCACGAGTTCTACCAAAATAGGGCTGTTCCCTCAAGCTGATATGTAGGCAACCCTTGTTTTTGAACCTCGGTGAGCTGCATACAACCAAACACCATCTCACATCTCTTTACCCAAGCGTCAGCTGCAATGGGTTCTTCATCTCCAAAGAATTTTTGACCTTCCAAAGAACAAAAATCTTTCTTTCTCTTCGCAAAGGGATCTCCCTGCTGGCCTTGATTATTGTTCTAAACAACCTGAAGTAACTAAGCCATCATCTCCTCCACATTAACCTGCACCGTATTGGTTGCCTCATTAGCTTGATCGCCGTTAGCATTGCTTTTCCCTATGCCATTAGGCTCAACGCTTCTCAAATTATACCTTCCAACAATCACCTTCAACAATCACCACAAAAATTCGTTCATAAATACTTAGAGTAAATTCAACCACCAACCTAAACCAGCTAACTCAAGTTTCCACAATCCGAGGATCACCTAAACTCTCACAAGTCTAGGGTAACCTAGAGCTCTGATACCAAACTGTCACGTACCAAAATTTGGACAATTAAATATTAAATTAGGACTAAACCCCAATCAATATTCTATCATCTAAATCCTAGGAGTGAAAAAAAAAAAAAAAAAAAAAAAAAAAGAAAAAGAAAAACTAAACGCCAACCAAACCATCCACCATTATCTCATAACTACCCAATACCTCAACATTAAAATAACAATAAATAGTCAAAATAACTTAAATAATGTACGGTTACAAACCATGCCAAATTATTCCAATACAAAAGTCATAAAAAAAATAATAAATACATAAACTAATATCAACCCTAAGCTCAAGAAAATAAAAGAAGTCCAAACGACATGTCCTACGATCATAGTTATTTCTTGTCACCACCATAGCCTCAACTAATCTTGCAAAGGAAGCTCGGCTGATCTTAAACAGAACGCACCCGAGTTGCCAAGAGACAAAACGGGTCAGTATACAGGTATACTGGTATGAGTACAAGATTTAACACCCACGTGTCCACCAGACACAAACAAAAATACATTTAATTCTTATTACAGGACAAGACAAGTAGTTCTAACCGCACCGAGACGAATGGGTAGTTTCTCGAGATACGGTGACATTTAATTTTTTGTTCGTACACAACGAAATATAAATTGATTATAAAATAAACAAAATAGAAATAAAAATATAGTGGGTTAGCCCTGCATAAAAAAGTTAGTAAGACCCACCATCCTGCAAAAAATAAAATAAAGTTAGTATAATTTAATCATAAGTAACTTGCTAAAGAAGTATAAAAATGTTATGTTTCATACTTAAATAATTCGAATTGACCAAAACTCAAAGAACAAAAGTTGTACAGAATCAAATTTCCTAAAAGATATCGCGAACGAATTTAATAGAAACTTAACAGGTTGAGAGAAAAACTTGATAGAAGAACCTAGACTGATTTCAACAGAAAAATCTGAAACTGAAAACGAACAAAAACTGTCCTAAGATGATTTTTTTCGGAAAAGTTTAAAACATAAAAAGTGTGCAGAATAATATTTTACTTCAGTTTCCACAAAACTAATAAAAATGAGCTCGTTTCGTAGGTTAAAACAGCCTCTAAAACCTGCATTGGTAAAATAAATCAAAACTACAATAACTAAGATTATCCGATTATAAGTTCTAATCGATCTTTTTAATAAAAAGTTAAAACACAAAAGTTGTCTAGAATCACGTATACATGTCTCTGCTCAAATTTCATAATTTATCGAGATCGTTTACTATTTTTCAACATGTACAAATTTTGTACCTTAACTCCATCACTTCAGCCTCCACTTCCGGTCTACACATATATCCCATGTGCCTCCCATATATCTAACACCACTCTAAAGCCAAACTTGCATGAGGATATCGTCCCGAGTTTGACCCATACTCTCCGGATGGTTAGTGTCACGGCCCAAACCCGCCCCTATAGGTTTGGCACCGTAACCGGCCAGTAATCCAAAGATTACCTACGGCCTCTGAACAGATTAACAAATAATAAGGGACTACGAAAGCAAACATACAAAATAACAAGGTCCATTGAGCTGTGATGACGTACATGGGATGGAAAATTTAAAACTTATTTATATACATAAACATGCTAGTCGGGTACACCAAATATGTACAAAGTATTTACAAAATGTAATCCCAAGATCTGACATTACAAAACAGGTACAACAGACTAGTATGAAGTGCAAAAACAGCCATGGCGTTATGCTTTAAGCAGAACCTCCTCGGGAGGCGCAATGGGTGGCTGACCAAAACAAAATAGAAGGCCATCAATTCTGGCCTGGGTCCTATGCCGCCTCACCTACATATATGTAGTAAACTGTGAGTGAAAGCCCAGTGAATAATAAGCAGAGTAAAGGGGTTTCAATGAATGAGTCCATACAGATTTCATAAATCAGTTCATATTGTATCAAAATCATGCTTGATCAGATCGAAATCATAATTCAGCTTCTTCAAATTCATACTTGATCAGATCATATATAGGCAGAAATCACAAGTCATGGTTACATTTACATGATACATCCATTAGCATAACTAAACAGAACACGCAATGCGTAAGGTTATGAATAACCTCCTTAGCTCTCGCAAAGGAACCTCCAGATCCGGTTAACGAGCCTAAGCCCCATGGCGGGCCTCGATGCGAGCATCGACAGACAAAGCGAACGCATAAAGCGTAACACAACAGAACGCATAAAGCGTAAAGTTCCACGAAGGAACCTCCGATACCGGGTCACGGCTGTAAATCTCACATGATACTAAGGATGTCACGAATACATGTCAAAAATTAGACAATCATTCATTGTACATAACATATCATTTCAAAAAACAGATCTCATTTTGTCACACAGAAAATAAGTACAGTTGAACATATCTTTACTAAGTTATTACTCACAGTGGACGTTGAAACAGACAGGCGGAGCCAAAAGGTCAAACGGAGTGCGGCACGTGACCTACATAACACATGACAGACATATACATGAAACACACGTTCTAGCTTATACAAAACTTTTGTCATTGGTTCTAAGTGTGTTTCTACCCTTAAATTCCCCTTATAGAGTCTTAAACATGGCCTAGGAATGCCTAGGATGGAATGAGGATGCAAAAATGCATTTTTAGACACTTTACAAAATTTTCAAAAAATAGGGGTCTCGCTCGAGCGTGGCTTTCTACGCTCGAGCGGACATGCAGACAAAGGGTCTCCGCTCAAGCGTGAATTCCGTAGCTCGAGCGAATTGTGTGCTACAGTAAAAATGTTGGATGTCAAAATTTACGCTCGATGGATGCTCGACCCTCGCTCGAGCGTAAGACACAAGACCTCGCTCGAGCGTGGGTTCCTTCGCTCGAGCGGACTGTGAACTCATGTAAAGTACTGGATGTACGCATTTCACGCTCGAGCGTCACTTTTCTCGCTCGAGCGGAAGGCATGATCGCTGAGTGTTCGCTCGACCGTGGAGTTCCTCGCTCAAGCATGGGTCCAAAATCTGGAAATTCCAGATTGAACTCCAATGCTGTCACGACCCAAACCCGGTCCTATGGGTTTAGCATCAGAATCGCCAAGTCCGAGATTACCAAAGGCACGCTTAAAGAGAACGATAAAAGCGAGTTCGGGCTGGCGGAAGCCAATACAATAAATAAATAATGTCCATTGAGCTGTGACAGTCTGTATGCCAAAAAGATTTTTCATGCATTCATACATTCAACAGTACAGTCTATACAAAATGTACAGTTACACAGTCGAGGACCTAATCACGATAACGATAAAGAAAGTAGATAACGATCTATACAAAGGCGGTGAGACAATGCGAAGGGAAAATGCTAAAACACCCCTAAGCCATAACATGGCAACTCGGAACCTCGCAGTGAGGCACGTAGGCTGGCTTGACAAAACTGGAGTCTAACCCACGCTCCTAGCTCCGGTCTGGTGGCTGGGCACCTACATATATATATAAACAGTGAGCTAAAGCCCAGTGAATAACATAATGCGTAAAGAGGTTAAGAATGAGATGTCCTTACAAGAATGAAAGCAGTTCATTAAATAGTATTTCATCTTTCGATGTAAACGCTTATTCACCATATGTGGTACATCCATTAGCATAGCGAAGAAATGAGGTCGTAAAGACCGAACATTAATGATGGCCATCAATCGATAGCGATAATGGTTCCACGAGGGAACCGGAGATCTCTATACTTGATAGCATCGATAGCATGAGGGTGCTAAGGATGCCACATGCAGTTCGAAATAAAGGACATACATTCATTCAAGAATAATACCGTTGAAAAATTCCAAGAAATTCAAGATTCGAAAGATAATCATTTTGAATATATCTTTACACAATTGTTACTCACAGAGTTCGGGCTACAAAATGTTAGAGCGTGTCTCCCCAGTCGCCAACCCTACACAGTTCACAGGTTGAACACACACTAAGCTACACAGTTGGGAAAATATCATAACTTAATCCCTAATTTGCCTCGGTGTGTCCTACATCTATATCCTCATTAAGATGCCTTAAACTAGGCCTAAGAATACCTAGAATGGGATGAGGATGCAAAAATACACTTAGAAAACATTTTGTAAAGTTCGCTGAAAATAGGACCCTCGCTCGAGCGAGCCTTCCTTCGCTCGAGTAAGCTTCCAAAATCAAAGGCTTCGCTCGAGCGAGAAATCCTTCGCTCGAGCGGTCTGATGAAACAAAGAAAAGTCTTGATGCTCGAATTTTACGCTCGAGCCACCAATCCTTCGCTCGAGCGTGGCTCAGAGTAAACGTTGGTCGCTCGAGCGAGGAATCCTTCGCTCAAGCGAAGAAGCCAAATCTGGAATTTCCAGATTTGCCTTCCAAGCTTAAACCAAGCATTCTATCATTCAAAACTCGACCTCTTGGGCCCAAATTCTGGAAAACACATCTAAATTCATTATACATCAAGTTTCAAAGCTCAATTTGTGAATTCAAAGCCCAAGAGTGAGTCAATTAAAACCATTTTCAAACCCATTTTTCATGAACATGGAGAATATGCAACATGCATGGATTCAAACCAAATTCAATCTTCAAAGCTTGTCCAAATGGACTCATTTCTTCAAGAATGTGATGAATTCATGGACTCAAGTCTATTTATGAACATGCATGTACATTTGGCCATGAAATCAACTCAAGATGCATCAATATAAACATGCATGTATGAATTATGCTCTAATTCAACATGTATGAACTAATTCAAGTCTTAACTCTACAATGATGCATAAACCATACAAGACTTAGCTCAAAGACAACAACAAGGAGATGAATGTCCTACCTTAGTGTCACGACCCAAACCCGGCCCTATGGGTTTAGCATCAGAATCGCCAAGAATCCGAGATTACAAGGCTCTTTGAACAAGAATACTGATTAAACAGAGTACAGGGCCTGACGGAAGCCAATACAGTAAGTAACTAGTGTCCATTGAGCTGTGAAAATCTATATGCCAAAAACATTTTTCATGCATTCAAACAGTTTAGAACAGTACAGTCTATACAATCATATACTACATTCAGTACGGGGACCTAATCCCATTAAGAATCTGACAAAAACATTGAAGAGATCTATACTGATGGTACAAAACAAAGAAGGAGACCGATGAGGGACACAAAAACGCCCTAAGCCATGGCATGGCGACTCGGAACCTCGCAGTGAGGCACATAGGCTGGCTTGACAAAACTGGGGACCAACCCACGCTCCTAGCTCCTATTCTGCCGAGAACCTACATATATATAAGCGGTGAGCTAAAGCCCGATGAATAACACAAAGCGTAAGAGGTTGTGAATGAATGTCCTTACGATGATGAAAACAATTCATTAAACAAGATTGATCTTTCAAGATATTTCATCAATCACCATATGTGGTACATCCATTAGCCTATAAACAAGAGGTCCAAAAGGACCGGTCTTATGAGAACCAACAAGAATGATGGCCATCAATCAAGAAAGTATGGTTCCACAAGGAAACCGACAGAGATCTCTCAGATGCGATTAGTGCTAAGGATGCCACAAAGATGCGATTCGAGACATACATTCATTCAAGACACACAATATCAGTTCAATAAAGTTCGATTCAAAGTTATTCAAAAATAATCATTTTGAACATATCTTTACACAATTGTTACTCACAGAGATTGGGCTAATAGCAGCTAGAGCGCGTCCTCGAGAGCCAACCCTAAACAGTTAACAAATAGAACCCACAGTAAGTTTCACAGTTGGGAAGGATGATAATTAAATTCCTAAATTTCCTCGGTGTGGTTCTATGTCTAAATCCTCATTAAGATGCCTTAAACTAGGCCTAAGAATGCCTAGGATGGGATGAGGATGCAAAAATACAGTTGGAAGGCATTTTTCAAAAGTTCTCGAGCAGGGTCTCGCCGGCGAAGCCTTCCTTCGCCGGCGAGGTTGCAAAATCAAAGGCTTTCGGCGAACAATCCTTCGCCGGCGGTCGATGAAACGATAAAAATCTTGGATGCTCGATTTTTACGCTTGAGCCACCAATCCTTCGCCGGCGTGGCTCGGAGGAAGCGTTGGTCGCTCGGCGAGAATCCTTCGCTCGGCGAAGAAGCCATCTGGAATTTCCAGATTTGCCTTCCAAGCTCAAACCAAGCATTCTCAACTCAATTCTCGACCTCTTGGGCCCAAATTCTGGAAAATACATCCCAAAACAATGTATAACAAGTTTCAAAAGCCAATTTATGAATTCAAACCCCAAAGGTGAGTCAATTAAATCCAACATTCAAACCCATTTTCAAGAACAATTTCTAAACATGCAATGCATGAGTTTCTAACCAAATTCAAGGTTCAAATCTTGCTCTAATGAGCTCAATAGTTGGAAAACAAAATGAAAACATGGACTTTGATAGAAACATGAGCATGCATGTACCTTCTTCACATGAACTCAACTCAAAATGCACCAATTCAAGCATGCATGCAACAATTCAAGCATAATCCAACCTATTTGCACTAAATCATGGCCTAGCTCTCTAATTGGGCATGAATCATGCAAGATTAAGCTCCAACACTAAAATAAGAAGATGGAATGCTACCTTAGACCTTGAATTATAAGATGACAAGCTCAATTATACAATCTATGCCTCAAATCTTCAAGTTCTTCTAGCAATTTCAACACTTTGAGTCCAATTCTCTCTCATCCCTCACTCTCTCTAGTTTGGTCGGTTGGAATGCAAGAAAATGGCTGAGGGAAAGCTTTGATCAACATGTAATAAGGCCTAATATAATATTCTAAGTGGCCCACTAAGAGTGGTAATATGGTAATTAAGTCAAACTTTGCAATTCATCAATATTTAATCTAATTTAATCATACCTAATCAATTTTCAGGTAAATATACCATTAAATCACAAGTATTCTACTGATTTCAAAACACGAAACGATTCCTAATTCGGCCGCCGATAAGGCCTTCAATTAGCAGTTTAAACACACCGACTCAAACAGATAATCAATTAATCAAACAGATAGAAATGTAATATAATAGATAACTTATTCAATTTCAGTTTCGATTTCAATCAGTCCATTCAGTACTTCAGTTAATTCAATTATCAGTCATTATCAGTTCAGTTTAGCAGTAACCAGTAGTTAATTCAGTAGGTTATCGATAATCAGTACGAGGGTTGTTACACTTAGTCTTGTATTCAAGGTTTAGGAGCTCAATTATGCCAATTTACACTTCAATTCTTCAAGATTCAAGCTAATTCAACAATTGAACTTAAGTCTCTTCTTCTCCTCTCTCTAAGGCCGGCTGTATACTCAAAATATGGCTGAAGGAAATGTTGTCTCTAAGTGTAAGGCTCAAGCAATGTTAGACTAAGTGGCCCACTAAGTGGTCTAATTGGTAATTAAGTCCAAGTTTGCAATTAACTCATTTTTAATCTAATTTAATCATACCTAATCAATTTTCAGATAAATACACCATAAAATCACATTATTTCTACTGATCATGGAACACTAAACGATTTTCAGTTCGGCCGCCGATAAGGCCTTCAATTTGTAATTTAAACATAAAACATGGACAGATAAACACATAAGTCAAACAGATAGGAATGCAATGCAATAGATATACTTAGTCAATTCAGTTTCATTTTCAATCAGTCCGTTTAGTTCTTCAGTTAGTTCAATTATCAGTCATAAGCCGTCCAGTTTAGCAGTAATCAGTACGTAATTCAGTGATTTATCGATAAACGGCATAAGAGTTGTTACAAATGCTCAAATCCAACTTTTAACCATTCAAAACTCAACCTATTGGGCTCAGTTTCTGGAAAATACATGTAGACCTATAGTACAACAAGTTTCAAAAGTCAATTTGAAAAATCAAAACCCAAGGGTAGTTTAATTAAACTCATTTCAAACCAATTTTTCAAGAACATGAAGAATACATAACATGCATGGTCTCACTTGAATTCAAAGCTTCTAAACAAGATCAAATGAGTCTATTTCTTCAAAAACATGACGAAATCATGAACTAGAACCATAATATAAACACGCATGCACCAAATTCCATGTAATCAACCTCAAAATGCTAGGATGTAATCATGCATGCATGGATTTCTACCCAAATCAACATTATAAACCAATTTCTAGCTGTAGTCATCAATTTATCATGAACCATGCAAGAAGTGATCTTAAACTTGAAATTAAAAGGATAATCCCCTACCTTAAACCTTGAATGCAAGATGTATAAGTTTAAATATGCAAGACCCCCGTCAATTCTCCTAATTTCCAAGCAATTCCTTAAAGACCACAAGATTTCTCCTATCTCTTATCTCTCTCTCTCTCTCTAGTCGGTTAGGAGAATAAAAATGAGCTGAGGAGATGTTTGATCCAATGTAATCAAGCCTCTAAATGTGCAAAGTAGTGGGCCACTCAATGGTTTAATGGTAATTACGTCAATTCTATAAATTGGCTCAAATTAAATAGATGGCATTATTTTAATCGAGTTTAATCGCCCCAAACCGAATTTTAATTAAACCCACCATAAAATCACATAAAATCTAACCAGTCTAAAATACTAATCAATTTCGGTATCGGGCGCCGACAAGGCTTCTAATTCGTAATTTAAAGTTTAACACGAATAGATATTTCGACACTCGAACAGATAGAAACACATAATTCATACAATACACATGCAAATTAATTCCAGATTCCCTCTTAATTATTATTAGGCATAATTAAGTACTAATTAGCGTTAATCAGGGTCGGGGTTATTACAGTTAGCATATACGTACGCGCATAAATTAAAACACTCGTCTACTCATGAGAATGAGGCAACAATATACATATATAAAACATATCACTCATGAGAACAACATAACAATGCCAAGCCTAAGACATTCAAATAAATCTCATAATCCTTAAATTTTTTTTATACACTCTTTTTCACCATTACTCAAATAAAATAACAATCCATGAAGTCATGGTGGAGTATAAAGAATTTATCTATGGGTTCCTAATTAATTTTAATTTCATATAACCATGAGTGTGATTACAACTATAAAATAAATTCATATAAAAATCCTAAATCTGGCATACACAACTAATCAAAATAATTAAAATCAATCAATTAACTAAAAACCCTAAACCTTACATACACAACTAATCAATCTTTATATAAAATCAATCTATCATCTTTATATAAATACAAAATCAAACTAACATCAAATAAATAAATAAAAACAACGAATTAAACATAAATCAAGAGAAGTGGGTTTTGTACTCACAATATTTTTTTGAAGATCAAACAATCACTTAAGAAAATTAAGGGAGCCACCAAAATAAAACCCTAACTCTTTTCTTCCTCTCATTTCTCTTCTCTTTGATGATCAGTCAATCTCTCTCTCTCTCTCTCTCTCTCTCTCTCTCTCTCTATGTCTGTGGTTTTCTCTTGGTTCTCGCGGCTCTCTCTTTGAAAACTTTCACACACTCACATTTTTGATTGCTAGGTCTAGTGTATCATATATACCTAATTTATTATTATATTTATATCTTACAAATATAACATATATATAAATATGATGGACTTTATCAATATATAAAGCACCTTTTTTTTTTAACAAATATAAATTTATAAATATTCAAATTAATTATATCTAATTAAATATCAAATTATATTAATTAAATAACATATTAAATTAATTGCATACCACATTAAATTCTCATGTAGCCACGTAATTAATAAATCCAAAAATAAAATAAAGTAATAATAATAATAATGACTTATGAAAAATCAGGGTTGCTATTAGGAGGACAACAACAAGAAGAAAGGAATAACCTTCAAATCTACCTCGAAACATCAAGAGGATGAGGAAGATGATTCAGATGAAGATGAGGAAATGGCATTCATTACTAGAAAGTTTCAAAGGTTTGTGAGAAAGAAACAAGGCGTACAAATTTTTTTTAGAAAAGACATCAATAACAGGGAATTTCAAAGAGAAGAAAATCACAAAAAATATGAAGTTACCTGCTACGAATGCAACAAACCTGAACATTACAAATCAGAATGTCCGAAACTTAAGAAAAAATTCAAGAAGGACAAGAAAAAAGCTATGATTGCAGCATGGGGAGAAGACAACGATGAAAACGACACAGAAACCGAAGTTTGCAAAAATGAGGTTGCTAACCTATGCTTAATGGCACTTGGAAACGAAAATGAGGTAAATGACGAACCCTTTACATTTGATGAATTACAATTAGCTTTTGATGAATTACATGCTGAATTTAAGAAACTTAGTTTGAAAAGTAATTGTCAAAAGAAAGTAATTTCAAGTTTATCAAAAGAAAATGAATCATTAACTTCCAAGATAAATGTTTTAGAAAATGAAGCCATGAAAATAAAAAAGGAAAATGAGATTTTAACTCGAAAAGAGTCTTCAATTTCTGAAAAACATTTAGTTGTATTGCAAAAAGAAAATGAGTCTTTAAAAAATGAGCAAATTATTTTGAAAGAAAATATTGAAGACTTGAAAAATACTTTTTCAAAATTCACTCAAAATAGAGAGACTTTAGATAAAATTCTTAAAAATCAAAATCGTACTTTTGGTAGAGCTGGAATTGGATATAAACCTTTTTCAAAAGTAAAAACTGTTAAAAATGGCTTTGTGTATGCATCTTCTAATCACTCTCATCTCACATGTCATTTTTGTGGTACAAAAGGTCATATTTCATATTCATGTCCTGTTAAAAGAAATTATTTTACTAAAATAAAAAAGATGTGGGTCCCTAAGGACATCTCAAGAGTGTCAAATTCTAACTTTTATGGACCCAAGAAAAAATAGATACTAATAGAAAAATCAAATTTTTGTAGGTATATTTCAAGACAAAATCCAGTAACGATAGATGGTATCTCGACAGTGTATGTTCAAGGCACATGACTGGAAATAAAGCTATGTTCGCCACACTCCAACCAAATGATGGCAGATATGTGACTTTTGGCGACAATAGTAAGGGTAAAATCATTGGTGTAGGAAGTATTGGTAAAAATCTCTCTCCTATTATTGAAAATGTTTTATGGGTTGAAGGTTTAAAACATAACTTGCTTAATATTAGTCAATTATGTGATAAAGGTTATAGAGTTATTTTTTAGAAAACTCATTGCACTATTGAAAACATCCTAAAAAACAAAACTTCATTTGTAAGTTATAGACATGAGAATGTATATGTGTTTGATTTGCATGATTTGTCTTCTCATTTTAATATTAAATGTTTATCAGCTATAAATGATAATGGTTGGCTTTGGCATAGAAGATTAAGACAAGCTCATTTTGATTTAATTTTCAAGCTTTCAAAAAATGAGTTAGTTATTAGTTTACCAAAAATTGTTTTTGAAAAAGACAAATTTTGTGATGCATGCCAATTTGGAAAAACAAACTATAATTTTTTTAAATCCAAAAATATCGTTTCAACTACTAAACCGCTTCAACTGTTGCATATTGATTTATTCAAACCATCTAAAATATTAAGTTTATGAGAAAAATCGTATGCTCTTGTTTGTGTTGATGATTATACTAGATATACATGGGTATTATTTTTAGCACATAAAAATGAAGCTTTTTATAATTTCTCAAGACTTTGTAAAAAAATTCAAAATGAAAAAAATCTTAATATTTATAGTATTAGAAGTGATCATGGTAGAGAATTTGAAAATGATGATTTTATTATGTTTTGTGATAAGTTTGGAATTGATCATAATTTTCTGACCCTAAAATTCCTCAACAAAATGGAGTAATTGAAAGAAAAAATAAAACTCTTGAAGGAATAGCCCGTACTATGCTTTATGAAAATAATTTGCCTAAATATTTTTGGGCGGAAGCTGTTAACACTGCATCTTATGTTGTAAATCGTGCCATGATTAGACCTATTCTTAAAAAAATCCTTTATAAAATTTGGAAAGGTGGAAAACCTAACATTAATCACTTGCGTGCATTTGGTTGTAAATGCTTTGTATTAAATAATAATAAAGATAACTTAGGAAAATTTGATGCTAAATCGGATGAAGCTATATTTCTTAGTTATTCAATTTCTAGTAAAGCTTATAGAGTATTCAATAAAAAAAACTCTACTTGTTGAAGAATCTGTGCATATTGTTTTTGATCAATCTAACAACATTAATTCCAAGAATCTTGTAAATAATGATATTGTAGAAAATCAATCAAGTATGTAAAGCATTTACATAAAAGAAAATAAAGAAAATCTATTAATGAAGAAGAAATGACAATGGAGAAATTTCAAGAAATATATGCTCTTCTAGAAAGCTACTTAAATCTACCAAAAGAATTGAAGTATGCTCATGGCCACCCCAAAGACCTCATCATAGGTAATGCGACGGAAGGTATAAAAATTCATTCATCTGTTAGAAATGTTTTTGGTAACTGGTGCGTTTGGTAATGTTTACGTTTTCAGTTTATATTTACAAAAATTTTATAAACTGATTTTTGTTTATTTTTTGAAAAACATAAACTACAAACGCGTTTGGTAAGTAACAAAATGTTTAAAAAAATTTAAAAATATAAAAAAGAGTGAGAAATGGCAAGTGGTGGCAAGTGGCGGCTGAAAACGGTGGTGGAAAGTGGTAATGGTGGGTGGTGGTGGGTGGGTGGGTGGGTGTGGTGTGTGGGTGGTGGTGGTGGTGGTGGTGGGGGATGGTAGGTGGCAGCGAGTGGGTGGTGGTGGTGGCGGGTGGTAGTGAGTAGGTCGTGGTGGCGGTGGGTGGTGGCGGTGGGTGGTGGGTGGTGGGTGGTGATGGTGTGTGGATGGGTGTGGTGTGGTGGTGAGTGGGTGGTGGTGGCGGTGGGTGGTGGATGAGGTAAGTGGGTGGTGGGTGATGGTGGTGGCAGTGGTGGTGGGTGGATGGGTGACGATGGCGGGTGGTAGGTAGTAGCGAGTGGGTAGTGGTGGTGGGTGGTGGGTGATATTAGTGGCGGTGGTGGTGGCGAGATGGTGGTGGTGAGTGGTGGTGGCAGGTGAGTGGTGAGTGGGGGTGGCAAGTAGGTGGCGGGTGGTGGTGTCGGTCGGTGGATGGTAGTGGTGGGTGGATGGCGGTGGATGGTGGCGGTGGTGAGGGTGGAGTGGTGGTGGTGGGTGGTGGTGGTGGGTGGTGGTGGCGGGGTGGGTGTGGTGGTGGTGGTGGCGGAAGACGGTGGTGGAAAATGATGGCGGGTGGTGGCTAGTGTTGGGTGGTAAAAAAAAAAAACTGAAAACTCAAAATGGAAACACATTTTTTGTGTTTTCATTTTTTGGCCAAATTTATAAACTGAGGCCACTGATTTATAAATCAAAAATTTTACCAAACAAGTTTTTATTTGAGTTTTTAAAATTTTTGTAAATATAAACAGAAAACTGAAAACGTAAGTATTACCAAACGGCAGCGTTTGTTTCACAAATTGAACCAAAATCGTTTTTAGAAGCTGAAAGTGATAAAAATTGGATTTTAGCAATGCATGAAGAATTAAATTAATTTGAAAGGAATAAAGTTTGGTTTTTGACTCCTCGACCTAAAGATTATCTTGTTATTGGTACAAAATGGGTTTTTCGAAATAAAATGGATGAATCCGAAGTTGTTACTAGAAGTAAAGCTAGGTTGGTAGCCCAAGGTTATAATCAAGAAGATGTCATTGATTTTGATGAAACTTTTACACCGGTTGCTAGATTTGAAACTATTAGAATGTTACTTGCTTTTGCATGTTTTAAAGAATTCAAATTGTATCAAATGGATGTTAAAAGTGTTTTTTTAAATAGGTACATTTCGGAGGAAGTTTATGTTAAACAACTCCCCTGTTTTAAAAGTCATAAATACCCGGATCATGTTTTCAAACTCTCAAAAGCTTTATATGGCTTGAAATAAGCTCCTAGAGCATAGTATGAAAGATTGAGTAATTTTCTACTTGACAGAAGTTTTTCTAGAGGAAAAATTAATATAACACTTTTTATAAAAATCAAAAAGGAAGATATGCTAATTATTTAAATATATGTTGATAATATCATTTTTGGTGCTACTAATGAAAATTTGTGCAAAGAGATTACTAAAGACCTGCAGGGTGAGTTTGAAATGAGTATGATGGGGGATTAAATTACTTCCTTGGTCTATAAATTAAACAAACTTATTATGGAATCTATTTAAATCAAACGAAATATATCAAAGATCTACTCAAAAGGTTTGAAATGGAATCATCAAAGTCTGCAGCAACTCCAATGAGCACATCAATAAAAATCGACAAAGATGAGCAAGGTAAACCTGTAGATGAAAAGAAATATCGAGGTATGATTGATTCTTTACTTTATCTTATTGCAAGTAGGCCCAACATAATGTTTAGTATTTGTATGTGTGCACGTTTTCAATCCCCGCCGAAAGAGTCACATATCACTGCAGTCAAATGTATTTTCAGATATCTTGTCGGCACTCCAAGTTTGGGATTATGGTATATTAAGGAAACCACCTTTGAACTTTTTGGTTACTCAAATGCCGACTTTGCGGGATGTAGACTTGACCGAAAAAACACTGGTGGCACTTGTCATTTTCTTAGATACTCTCTCACTTCTTGGTTTTATAAAAAACAAAACTCAGTGGCTTTGTCAACTGCTGAAGCTGAATATATTGTCGCTGCTGGGTGTTGTGCACAATTACTTTGGATGAAACAACAACTTCAAGATTTTAAACTTCACTATGATCATATTCCTATAAAATGTGATAACACAAGTGCCATTAATCTTTCAAAAAAATCCTATTCAGCACTTACGCACTAAACAAATTGAAATAAGGCATCATTTTCTAAGAGATCATGTACTTAAAGGTGACATCGAACTCGAATTTGTGCCTATAAATCGTCAATTAGCTGACATATTTACTAAGCCTCTAAATGAAGAACAATTTTGTTATATTAGAACAAAACTTAGTATGATGAATACTCCAATATAATGTCTATATTAAAAATAATTTTTTTTATAAATAAATAATTAAATAAAATATTTCTAATAATAAAAATAAATTATATACATATATATTCACTCTCTCTCTCTCTCACTCACCCACTTCGTTTCTCTCGCACCTGCTCTCTCCCTCACTCTCTGTTTTCTCTTTCTCTCGCTCTGTCGCTTTTCGTTTCTTCCTCTCATCCTCAGTCGACTCCATCTTCATCCTCACCATTGTCTACAACCAGCCCCATCATTCACAACATCATATATCATCCACCCAAATCCCTCACTAATTTACCGAGCTTCATCACTTTTTTACCCAAAATCTACATCACCATCTTTACCAATTTATCAAGTTTCATCACCGATCCATCAAGTTCCGTGACTGATCTATCAAGATCCGTGACTGATCCATCAAGATCCATTGTCGATCTACAAAAATTCATCACCAATCTACACGATCTTCTCTATTTCCTCCGATCATCAAGGTCATCACCGATCAACATGTTAAACTTTTTTTGCATTGTGTTATATTTTTTTACTTGTTGTATGTGCTCCAAACTCTCTTAGATTTAATAATGGTTACTTCTACCTTGTCTGAAGAAATTGTTTTTGTTTTTATTTTCTCCTTTTATGCTAGTGCACTTTGTGTAGTTGTTTATGGCCGGATCTTAATGGCCTTTGGTATTATAGATTGGTAATTTGTTTCTTCAAATTTATGTAATTTTTAGTGTATTAATTTAGGGGGAGATTCATATATTTTGAGATTCACAATTATTATAAACAAAAAATAATAAAAAATAAATAAATAAAAGAGGGCGTGTGCATATTCTGTGCATAATTTTAGAGGGAGTATATATATATTTTTTTGCACTACTTCTTATCTGCACCACCATTTTTTTTTTTAAGGCAGAATGTATATAAATAAATAAAATAAAATAAAAAAAGGAGAGGAGAAATGCTTGTAATTTTATTTTAGAAGAAGAAAATTTTACTCGATTACATGTAAGTTTTCAGAAGACTTCACAGATTTTTTCTGTTTCACTTCTCTCAACAATTTTTCATGAGCTTCTTTACATGCTTCTCTCTATTTTCGACTTCTGTGAGTCTTGGCATTATAACCGTTGCATAATATTGCACCACATTCTCTAACTGTGCATTTTTCCTTTTTAGCTCTTTCTTCTCCTTACACATATTAACCAGTTGTTGTTTTAATAAGCACACCTCATCTCTCCATTGCTGATTTTCTTGTACTCTTACTTGTAATCGTTGCGCCATATTGAAATTGTAGTTATTACTTGTGTACTAAGAGCCATAGTGTTATTAATACTATTGTAACGACCCTCGTACTGATTACCGTTAAACCACTGAATTATATACTGATTACCCTTAAACTGAACTGCTAATGACTGATAAGTGAACTGGATGAACTACTAAACAAACTGAATGAAACTGAAACTGAAACTGAATAAGTTTGTCTATTGCATTGCGTGTTGCATCTGTTTGAGTGTATGGTTATCTGTTTGCATTTTATGTTTAAACTGCTAATTGAAGGCCTTATCGGCGGCCGATTTAGAAACCGTTTGATGTTTTGTAATCAGCATAATATTTGTGATTTAATGATATTTTTATCTAAAAATTGATTAGGAATGATTAAATTAGATTAAAAATGAGTTAATTGCAAACCTTGGCTTAATTACGGAATTGCCATTGAGTGGGTCTTGTTTAAGCCTATCATGAGAGCCTTAGTACACTTAATCAAACTTCTTCTCAGCCATTTTGTGAGCATTGCCGAAATTAGAAGGGAGAGAGGGAGAGAGAGTTGATTTCAACACATTTGGCTTGAATTGCTAGGAGACTTGTAGTAGATTGAAGTGTACTTGTGAATTTAGTCTCCAAACCTTGAAATTGAAACACTAGGTAAGAAATCCCTCTTCTTCTTGTTGAGTTTAAACTTGTTCTTGCATGCTCCATGTTTAATTAGAGAGTAAGCCATGAATTTGCTCATAAAAAAAAAGTGAATTGAAGCTTGAATGTTGCATGCATGGTCATTTGGCATGTTTTGAAGTTAAATTCTTGGAGTATCGTGCATGCATGTCCATGTTTTTATCATAGTCCATGTTTTCACTTCATTTTCCAACTATTGAGCTCATTAGAGCAAGATTTGAAGGTTGATTTTGGATTAAAACTCATGCATTGCATGTTTAATATTGTTCTTGAAATTGGGTTTGAAAAATGGTTTTAATTGACTCACCTTTGGGGCTTGAATTCATAAATTGGCTTTTGAAACTTGTTATACATTGAGTTTGAAGTGTTTTTCCAGAATTTGGGGCCAAGAGGTTGAGTTTTGGATGGTTGAATACTTGGTTCGAACTTTGGAGACAAATCTGGAAATTCCAGATTTTGCTTCCTCGCTCGAGCGAGCCCTGCGATTTTGCAAGCTCGCTCGAGCGGGCATCGAGCGTGGTATCGCGCGTAAAAATTTAACATCCAGTACTTTTACTGTTTCATCAGACCGCTTCGGCGAAGGAGGCTCGCCGAGCGAACCCTTTAACTGAAGCTTCGCCGGCGAGAATCGGCGAGCATCGGGCGAAAAAAATCGCAACCAAGATTTTTATCGTTTCATCGAGCGCCGGCGAAGGATTGTTCGCCGAAGCCTTTGATTTTGGAAGCTCGCCGGCGAGACCCCTGCTTTTCAAAGAACTTTTGAAAAATGCCTTCCAACTGTAATTTTGCATCCTCATCCCATCCTAGGCATTCTTAGGCCTAGTTTAAGACATCTTAATGAGGATTTAGACATAGAACCACACCGAGGGAATTTAGGGATTTAATTATCATCCTTTCCGACTGTAAACTTAGTGTGTGTTCTATTTGATCGATGCTTAGGGTTGACTCTCGGACGCCAGCTCTACTGCTTGATAGCCCAATCATTGTGAGTAACAGATGTGTAAAGATATGTTCAAAATGGTTATCTTTTGAATCGCTTTCGAATCAAGCATCGAATCGATATTATTCTTGAATGAATGTATGTCCTATTTCCTGAACTGTATTGTGGCATCCTTAGCACCTACTGTTATTGACTGTTACAGAGCTCTGTCGGTTTCCTTGTGGAACCATACTGTTTACTGAATGATTGGCCATCATTACTGTTGGGTCTGTTAAGACTCGGTCCTTTTGGACCTACTGTTTATAGGCTATTGGATGTACCACATATGATTGTTTGATCAAATATCGCAAGATCAACTCATCGTTTAAATGAACTGATTTCATTACTGTAAGGACATTCATTCATAACCTCTTTACGCTTTATGTTATTCACTGGGCTTTAGCTCACTGTTATATATATATGTAGGTTCTCAGCAGCCCGACCGGAGCTAGGAGCGTGGGTTAGTCCCCAGTTTTGTCAAGCCAGCCAATGTGCCTCACCGCGAGGTTCCGAGACGCCATGCCATGGCTTGGGGTGTTTTTGTGTCCCCACTAGTCTCCTACTGTTTTGTATCTTGTTATGCGTTCATCAGATAGACTGTTATCTTGACTGTAAGCGAGAATCAAGTCCCGTCTTGATCAATGTCTCAGAATGATTGTATATATCAGATCTTGGTTTGAATGCATAAATGTATGAAAAATGTTTTTGGCATACAGATTTTCACAGCTCAATGGACACTAGATATTTACTGTATTGGCTTCCGCAGCCACGAACTTCTGTTCTCTTGTATTCTTTTCTGGGCCTTGGTAATCTCGGATTCTTGGCGATTCTGATACTAAACCCATAGGGCCGGGTTTGGGTCGTGACAACTATCTATATCATTTCGATTATCAATAACACTAGGACTCGCATTTATAGGCATAGCATGTGCCTGCACCACTGGTACCCTCTCATTTACCTGCATTACAGGCACCTCATGCAGGTCCGAACCATTGACGGTTAAGGTAAGGAATGACATGATTACACAAGAAGATAAAACAAATTTTTCTCTTCAACACTTGATATTTTTCTCTCTTTGCCTATCATCCTTGTCACTTTTTATACACTCCATCGATCCAATCATCGATGCATATCTGCTCAAATCTTTTGTTTATCAAAATTTTGTGCGCTCAAGATACTCCAAAATCCCCACAATGATCTCGACAAGACCTACGGACCATTATTATATTTTTGGCATCTCAGATTATTTTACCAAATGTGTCTGTTTCCTATCTCCATATTTTATTTTGATGATGTCAAAGAGGGAAAAAAATATGACTTTGAATTACTATGCATGCATGTGCTTTAAATATTTTATGTTGCAAAATTATCAAATAACTTATTGATTTTTATTTTGTGTCAAATCCTTTAAATATTTTATGTTGCAAAATTATCAAATAACTTGTTGATTTTTATTTTGTGTCAAATCTATATAAATATTGCCATCATCAAAAAGGGGAAGATTGTTAATCATATTGTTTAATTTTGATAATGTCTAAAATATTATTTGCCGAAATTTAGATTTTTTAATAGACATATTATTTGACACAAAATAATATCTGTTTAAAATTTGTATGGTACATTTGTTAAATATTATTTAAATGAAAATATTTTGAAAACTTTACTATTCACTTTTTGAAAAAAAAAGAAAAAAGAATAGGCTGATCACTATTCATCTTTTGACAAATTGATTGGTTGTATTATTTTAACAAATTTGATATTTGATAGGTTGTCTTCTTTTGACAAAATTGATATGGAGTGGAAGGTTATATTTAATTTAAAATCTCTACAACATATACAAAAAAAGGGTATATATGTTCAGATCTATCATAAATATTACTTAAGATTTTTTACTGTGTATGCAAATATTTGTTTAGCATATTATATATAATGCATATAATATAAATAGAATACATCACGTGAGCAATTAGATTTTTTACACAATTGATTATATCTTATATATATAAATTATTATAATAAAAAGAAGAAAAAGATGGAGCAAATAATTTCATATCTTACTTGTTTAAATTCAAAGTTGTAAATATTATATATATAGTCAAAGTCTTGAAAGTAATATAATATAATGTAATGATTACAAGAGAAGACTTATGTAATTTTTCATTATAAATCTTTGAACATGTTTTGCATTCAAAATGAAAAAGGAAAAAAAAAAGTTGCAAAATACTTTGAATTTGCTTACAAAAAGAAAAAGAAAACGTGAACAAAGAAAATTTATAATTTGACAAAAGAAAAGGTGCCCATGTCATCCATGACGTCAGCAAGGATCGTCTTACCTCCAACGGGTATATTTTTGTGTATAAATAGAAGTGTTGTGTATGGAGAAAAATCAAGAACTTGAAGAGAAAAATTTCTGTGTGCTCCAAAATTCTGAGTATATTGTATTTTTCTCTTTCTCTTTCAGATCTAAGTGTAGCCTTTGTTCTTACACTTTCATAGCTATTCTTTGTGAAAGAATTATTGTAAAAGAAGGTTTAAGTATCACTTATTTTTGTTCATTATTTTTGTGAGAGATTTTGTAAGGGTAAGGCATTTATTGTTGAGTGAGGCTCAATAGATAAGAGTAAGTCCTGTGCCAAATCCACAAGTTTGGTGGTGTATTTATTTAATTGATAGTAAAGAAATTCTCAAGGAGGTTCCTTGGGGTGTGGACGTAGGCCTGGCGTGCCGAACCACTATAAATCTCAGTGTTTGATTTTCTCTACCTATCTCTTTTACTTTTATATTGATAATTATTATTCTTTTTTTTATTTGTTAAAATTCGGAATATTGTGTTAATTTTAATATTATAAAATTTTTAATAACCTAATTCACCCCCTTCTTAGGTTGCCCACCTGGGATAACAAAACACTCTAATTAAATTAAAATATCAACTATATAAAAGAAATTCAACAATGACTAACTAAGAAAGAATCATATAATAACATCTAAACCTAAAAAGAAAAAATAATGAAAACATCCAAACGATAGATACATCTCAGTGTGTGAATTGGTTAATCATCTGTAATATGATATCAAAACATAAAAGAACTTACTGTTCAACAATTGAAAAAATAATTTCTTTATGTGAGTTGTGATTATATAAAATAATATAGGAAATGAAGTATAATTATATATATAATCACTATAAAATCTAAACGACAAATCTATAATAAAGAATAATATAGAATTGGTATTTGGTACAGAATAATGCACTGAAAAAATAAGAAGGAAAAATAAAGAAGAGGCAATTTAGTATTAAAAAAATTCTTGAAAGAATTAAGAAGAAAAACGTGAAACACAAAGTTGGTATTGAATTTGTGATTTATCTCAATTTACAATGAAAATTTTATGAAAAGGAAATATTTGTGAAATAGAGTCCATATAAAATAGGTAAAGTTAGAATAATTTAAATTAGGTTTGGATTTGTGTATGTAATTGTTGGCTTTTTTAGCTTTTGAATGTTAGAAATATAATTCGAGCATGCTAGTAAAAATCAATAAATGCTTAAAAAGATTATTAAATGCCAACCAATTAATTAGATGATTGTTTCGAAATTCTTTTAGTCTCAGTGAAGAGGACTTCTACTAGTGGCTTAATTTTTAAGAGAAAATTAAGAAGACTGATCAAAGTAAAAGACAGCAAAACAATATTAGAAATCAAACTTCATTAAGTAAACAAGAGTTTGTAACTGTACCTTCACACATTCACAGTTTCAAATGGAATTAAAGCAACAGACTAATCTAGAATTACTCCTAGAAATTTGAAATGCAGCACAGGAAAGTAAAAGACTAAAATTTAAAGGACTGAAAAATTATAAAGTAAATAACTGGTTTATGAATCTGGTTCTAGGTCCTCTACATTATCAGCACTGTCTTCTATTTTTGACCTCTGAAGATAACCGTCGAAGTGGCTGATAACCATCAAAGTAGGTGATAATTGTTGAAGTGATCTCTATGATCACTGAGTATGGCTTTGAATAGTTTGCTTCTACTATTTCACTCCCACGGTTGGGCTTCTCTGCTGAATTTGAATTTAAATTATAAGTAACCGTTTGACCACGTCACCCTGGGTATCTTGACTGTTTCCATGTCTCGCGGATCCATTGTCACTGCTATAAGTTGCCAAGCGTCTGTTGATGATTGGAGACCTTTACTGATTTCCCAAATTGCTCTTTATGATCCACGTGTTAGGCTACAATAGGTTTGTACAAAGTATATAGCCAATAGTAATTAAGAAAATACATGCTAACGTGGTTTTCTTTGAAAAAAGTAAACTGATATAATGTGCCACTTAAATATGAAAAAATATATATATTTTAAATAATATATATATATATACATGATGAGAGTAAGGTTAATTTTACCCACTAAAAATGAAGAAAAACCTTTTATCGATGCACATTGTTACATATTTTTTTGGTACATATTATATATTTTATGGTAAATATTACGTGAATTTATGATTGAATTACGATCATTCATGATTTAAAAATGAAATGACACATTTTTATAATAGTGTTATGCATTTATTTTTAGTAATTTTACGTATTTTTTCATCAAAATATTTTTGAACCACAAAATAGATAACATTACATAACATTAATTAAAAAATGTGTAATTTCATTTTTAAATTGCAAATTGATGTAACTCTACTAAGAGATTATGTAGCATTTGTTATAAAAATAGTAATGATTATTATTTTAAAAAAAAGAAAGAAAGAAAGAAAGAAAGTAAGAAAAATCAACAAGGTGCATATGGTATGGAAAAGTTTCTCTCATAGTTTAGAGAAAATACAAGTAACCCTATAATTTTGTTATAATTATACTGATTTATTTTTCAGTAAAGTTAAAGAGATTGAAAATAATATAAATAGAGTGAAGACACAAAGATTAACAAAGAAATATAAATCTTTATATATATATTTCAATGTAAAAGATTTTATCTATAGAATCAATAAATTATTGATAAAAGTTCAATGTAAATTATAAAATTTACTGTATTTTTTTTATAAAGATTTTAAGGGAGGTAAATGTAATTTAGCAACAAAAAAAAAAAAAAAAACACTTATTTTTTTAGGGTTGTTATTTACACCTATCTAATTTATTTGGACCCTCCATTTTTCATTTTTTAATTCCAAATTTGTCCCAAGATCAAATTCCATTTCTACCCTCATTTCCTCACTCTCTAACCTTAATTTTCCAAATCCTAACCCTAATTCCATTACCTCCGGCTTCACTTCCAACGCCGACCGTCATCATCACAACACCGCCGTCACCGCCAACCACCGTCATTATCGCAGCACCGCCGTTAACCCTCTTCCTCATTCTTCTTCTTCGTATAAAGGACAATCGGTAGCATCTGGGTTGGATCTTCATGGCTTCAATCTTGAAACTAAATAATTGTTCTTTTGCTATGTTTTTTTCTCTCTTCTCCTTCTCTCTCTTCCCAATGGTGGACAATGATGACTGATCTACTCTCTCATCAACTCAACTATTTCTCTCCTTTTGTTGTCTCTTTCTAACGATAACCGACTCAAACGAGACCAGCAACTGAGCTACTCTAACAAGACCAACGACTTGATCTACTCTTACAAAACTAGCGACTTCGACTCTATTTGTCTTGAAATCCTGTGGACTTGTCTTGAAATCATGTAAATCTATTTGTAAGTTGGTTCATAATTTTAATTGATACATTCCAATTTGGTATTGCTTTAGAAGTTTTGAATGTTAATCAATGTTTTTAGCCCTGTTTCTAAACAAATCGTTCTCTTTCTTTACCTTTTTCTCTATTGTTTCTTTTTTGCAATCCTGAGATGGTTAAATCTACAGGTCTAGTTATGTCAAATGGGTTTATCATATATACATATATATATATATACATGTTTGATCTCAAAAAAACTAGTTGGATTATAATTTAGCTTTATATTGTAAATTGAAGCACTAGGCTGTAAATTGAAGAACAAGAACGACAATGAGAAAGGAACGGCTGGGTTTGTGATGCAACGATGATGGTAGTGTTGGTGGGGTGAAGGGAGTTGGGGGGTCGGTTGCGATGACAAGGTGGTGGTGTTGATAGGTGGAGTGTGTCGGCGGTGAGAGCTGTCAGCGAAAAGAAAAATGAAAAGTTGGGTTCAAAAGAACAGGAGTATAGTTGAAATTAAAATGGGAGTTCAAAGAGAAAATAGAAGGGAGTTATTTAAGGAAAATTATACAAGACTCTCGAAACTTCACGTAACCATATTCTAAGCCAATCACCAATTAATTAGTGGGTGTTTGGAAAGTGAATTTTTATGTAGATTTTTTTAGTTGTAGGATATTATTGGAGAATTTTTTTTTTTTTTTGTATTTGGGAAGATAGTTGGGTTTTTATGTGGTTTGATATGATGTTTATGAGAGAAAAAAATAAAATAATTATGGGATTAGATGTGATATTTTGTTTGGATTTATTTTTTTTAATTTTGCAAAAATTTTGTCTTTTAATAAAAAAAAATAAAAAAACACACAAAAAAAAGATCTTACCAAACACCACTATAATCTCATGTTGTGCCTTCATCCCTAATATAAATTGTAGGCCTCTACCTATCTAAAACAATAAAAACTATATAAAACACCTCGCGTTCACACTTCAAAAATAGTGAATAACCATCCGTTGTTTAGTTAGGTGAGAGTTTAAAAAAGTATATGGCCCAAAAAATAAATTAGATAAGTGTTAATAACTTTCATCTACTTTTTAGATGGAAAATACAAAAATATCTACGGTGGTACAATGGTAAAAACTCCAAAATACATGAATTTATCTAATGCCCTTCTCTGTTTTATGGTATGAAAATGCTGACATCAAATCACAGCCGTCAGCCACCGCTCTAAATATCAAAATATCTATATAGTCCCAACCCATCCAATCTCGTCCGTCCATTCAGATTACTTTCCCCCCACACTCCCCCTCTATCTCTCTCTCACTTCCCTCTAAAGTTGACCCATCTCTCGCTCTCTCTCTCTCTCTCCAAACCTAGTCGGCGTCTTCGCCACAAACCCTCACTCTCTACGCCCAACATTTGCCTTCTCTCTCTCTCTTGGCGGCAACATTTCTAGAGGGAGAAAGTGATGGATTCAGATCAGGGGAAGCTCTTCATCGGTGGAATTTCGTGGGAGACGACTGAGGAGAAACTTAACGACTATTTCGGGATCTATGGTGAGGTCTTGCAGACCGTTATCATGAAGGACAAGACCACTGGAAGACCCAGAGGTTTTGGCTTCGTCGTCTTTGCAGATCCTTCTGTTCTTGATAGGGTTCTTCAAGAAAAACATGTAATCGACGGCAGAACGGTGAGATTCCACCTCCATTTCACCATTAGATTAGATTGATTTTCTTTTCATTTTCATTTCTGGGTTTTTGCTACTTCAATGCGATTTTTGTTGGGTATTCACCATTAGATTTGTTTTATTGGTTGTGTTTTTTTGTTGTGCTTGTTTGGTTTTGTGGTGTTGTGAAGACATTTGCTTGGTAGGGCATTTCATTTCTTTGTATGTAATTATGCTTGAGGATTCTGGGATTTTGTATTTCTTTTGTTGTTTAAACAGTTTTATGTCGCTATTGATGGTTTAGTTAATCATAAATAGATGGATAGGGATTTTGTATTTTTTTATTGTTTGAAAAGTCTTATGTTGGTTATTGATGGTTGAGTTGATCGTAGATAAATGGATAGGTTTGTAGATTCATAGGTTTATTGGTTTTTCTGAATGTTTTGCTTTGTTAGAGTTCTGTGGCGAAGCCACACTCATGTTTGTTGGTTTTTCTCTTTCCACTTATTAAATTATTTTTTTATAATGTTGTGCTTGTTTTGATTTTATCTTGCTCGGTATTAAGAGGTCCAGATCATTTGTTGTGTTTTACTATTGTAACTTTAGTAGATTCGGTTAATTTGAATTTTGGATCAGGTTTTATTTGCCATTTTAGTTTTGTGAATTAATAATGAGTTAGTGTTTTACTACCCATTGTTGTGTTTACTAGTTGTTGGCTCTATCTTGGATTTTTATTTGTGTTCTCTTGAACAAATATCAAATTGTATAGAGGTGAGTTTTGATTCAAGGTGGAGGAAGTTTTGTTATAGAGAATTTGGGTATAATGTTTTGCTCTACAGTTTATGTTCATCTACTTATTTAGTTTTTTTGGGAGTTTTTTTGCTACATCGTAAATTCCACTTGTAGCTTAGAACTTTCATCATGGGACTTCAATGACATAAATTGCATTATGGGTTTGCCCTAAGCTGTTGAATGAAACAGAAACAACAGAGGAATATTTGGAGAAATGACTCGATTGTTTGAAGCAGAGGTGGCTCAACCTAAGGCCTAAGGCCTACAAAGAAAATCTCAAAAGATACTTAATTCTCGAAGGGTCCAAATTTTATTAGGCATGTTAGGTTTTTGATGAAACAGAGGGATTCTGGTGTGTAATTTCCCCCAGTGTTGCTCTGGGAAGATATGACACTAATGTTCTAATTTTCAATGGTAAATTGGACTGAAGGATTATAATTTTCTTTCACCATATCTTTACCAAACATAGTCATCTTCGTGCGAGTATATGGGTATAATCATGTAGAATTATCTTTAATTCTGTGATTGCTATGTTATTGTTGATATGTCTATTCATATGTGTGCATAGTTGCATACATTAACAAGTTCACCATCAACTTTACATTTGTGCATGTTGGCCGACAGCTGAGGTGCCAACATTTATGGTACAAACCATTTAGATTTTTATTTTTTTGGGAGTGTGATTGACCTTATATATGTGTTGACATGTTACCCATTTTTTTCCCTTTCTGGTTAACTTTTTGATACTTTGGGGATTGGATTAAAATGTGGTTTTGTGAGTCTATTTGAAATGACTACATGAAATTATCTCCCTCCTTTTTGTCTGATTTCATTTTGTTTTTATAATAAAATTTACATTAGTACCACCTGTAAAGTTTTGCTCTCTTTAGGTGTGTTTGAAGTTGCATGTGAGCATGCTTGGGCTTTCCCGGATTCTTCCTTTTGTTATCCATTTTGTGTTATAACTAATGGCTTTGATTATTCAGGTTGAGGCTAAGAGGGCCTTATCAAGAGAGGAACAACAGATTTCCTCCACTAGGACTGGAAACACTAACAATAGCAGAAGCTTTGGAAGTGGCGGAAATTATAGGACCAAGAAAATATTTGTTGGAGGCTTGCCACCTACTTTGACTGAGGAAGGTTTTCGTCAGTATTTTGAAACTTACGGTAGTGTAACTGATGTAGTAGTCATGTATGATCAGCAAACCCAGCGGCCTCGTGGATTTGGATTTATTTCCTTTGATAGTGAGGATGCTGTCGACAGGGTTTTGCATAAGACCTTTCATGATTTAAATGGTAAACAGGTGGAAGTGAAGCGTGCTCTTCCTAAAGATGCCAACGTTGGTGGCGGTGGCGGTGGCGGTGGCCGTTCCATGGGTGGTGGTGCAGGTGGTGGAACTGGTGGTGGAGGTTATCAGGGTTATGGTGCTTCTGGTGGCAATTCAGGTTCTTATGATGGTCGAATGGATTCAAACAGATATATGCAGTCTCAAAATACTGGTGGCGGTGGGTTTCCGCCTTATGGTTCTTCAGGGTATGGTGCTCCTGGTTATGGGTATGGTGCTGCCAATAACAGCATGGGTTATGGTGGATACGGCAGTTATGGTGGTGCCAATACAGGTTATGGCGGTCCTGCTGCTGCAGCCTATGGTAACCCAAATGTCCCTAACGCTGGTTACGGAAGTGGTCCACCAGGTGCCTCACGAAGTTCATGGAGCTCTCAGGCTCCCTCTGGCTATGGTGCTGTGGGCTATGGAAATGCTGCTCCTTGGGGTGGTGCTAATGCGAGCGGTGGTGCTCCTGGTTCAGCACCCACAGGTCAATCTCCAGCTGGTGCTGCTGGGTATGGGAACCAAGGCTATGGTTACGGTGGTTATGGTGGAGCTGATGGGTCTTACGGAAATCAAGCTGCATATGGTGCTGTCGGAGGTCGTGCTGGGAGTGTCCCAAATAGCAATGCTTCCGCTGGTGGTGGTGCCGGTGGGGGAGAGCTGCAAGGCAGCAGTGGGGGCTACATGGGAGGTAGCTATGGTGATGCCAATGGGAATTCAGGGTACGGAAATCAAGGCTGGAGGTCCGATCCCTCTCAGACTTCTGGAAGCTATGGTGCTCAGGCAAATGGTCCTCATGGTGGGCAAGGTGGATATGGTGGTGGGTATGGTGGTGCCCCAACTCGACAGGCTCAACAACAGTAATTTTGATGATTTCATTATGTTTGGGACTCGGTCTTTTTTGCTGTGAGGACATGCTGTCAATGCTTTCCCAATTTATCTGGCAGGAGAGGGGTGACTCTCGTTCGACGTCATGCATGCATTGGGACTGGTTGGATTGCTTGACTCCCAGTAGTTTGCAGTCTATTTTGCTAGCGTATAATGACTAGTTTTTGTTTTATTTTTGAGGAGTAGAATTGTCTCTTCTTTAGTAATTGCTCTTGAGTGTAGTTTAAATTTCAGTGTGCTTATAGTTGTGCTATTAGCTGATCTGGAGCTTTTTACCTTATCCTAGTGTTTAAGCTATAATAGCTTATATTGAACTTTCATATGGTTTGATGCAGTTAAGTATTTTGTTAATGATGTGGAATTAGCATATTTGATCTTGGGCCATTAGCAGAATTTAGTTGATAGGCGGAGTCATAGATATACGTTTGATGATAGTTTGTTTGTAGTATGCCATTCCATTTTCTTTGGTATCACAAGGTAGAACTGCAAGATATAGGGAAGATTCTTACTGTAGGAATATGGCTACTTGGGTTGGTAGCCATAACTGTAGTGGTAAGTAGTTGAACTTTGAAAATGGCATATTCATTTCCCCCTGTATTTGCCCTTTGTCTTGTACAGGAGGAGAGATGCTCAAGTTCTAAAGTGGAGTCAAGTGTCCACTCATAGCTGAACACGAGCTTCCTAGTGGTTGTGTTTATCGTGGAAGGGGACGTGGAGTTGGCTGGTAAACTCCTGAGATTGGTCATGTGGAAAGCCAGGTCATGTTGGCGCATTCATTCATATTCGAGTATGGAATCTCACAATCTTCATTCAGGTTGTGGTGAGCTGAAGGATTTTCCAAAGCTGAACAAAACTTGTGGTATGTTTGACTAGAGCAGTTGGACAGATTTCACACTTCATAATTTCAATTTGATTCTAGTCAGTTAGGCTGCTTATTAGTTCTTTAGATTAGCAATGAGTATTGGTTTGAACTTCAAAATTGTCTGAGAGTAGTCTTTGGTTCACTGGTTGACGTGCCAATGAATTGTCATTTTGTGTTGAGAGTTTTGACAGAAAATCAGCAATATTTATACAATTAAGTTGTGTTTGTTGTTCTCTTTTATACTTTTTTTTTTTTCAATACTAATAGGATATCAAATATCAATAGATAAGAATTTTGATGTCTCTTGTGGAGAAGTGATTTGCTTCCCAGTATGCTAATAATCTTTGACGGTTGCAATTTTTTGGATTCAGTCAATATTACATTGTTTTTGGATTCCTCTAAATGGGCCTTGACTATCGCTTTCTTGCTACTAGAAATTCTGTGTGTGAAAATGTAGTTATATGTTTTTCTTCCTTGAATTAAATTTTTTTTTTGGGGTCCAAGTTATATCAGCCACAAGGATATTAATGGTTTGTATGTTGGCTTGTTATTGTCAATATGTTTTCGGATTTGGGGTGGCTGTGCACAACAGTCACTGTTGTGGAGTGCACAACAGTCACTGTTTTATAGCTAAATGGGCTTATTTTAGGGTCTATTTTGATAATTTGAACAGTTCACAATGTATAATATGTGGTGCTTTGGGAAGTTAGTAAAAAGTTGATTTTTTTGTTTTTTGACTTTTTTGGTGGTTTTTTTGGTAAAAAGCTAGGTTGTTTTGGGTAAAAAGGTTGGTTTTTTTGGCTAAAAAAAGCTAGAAAGTCAAAAAGTTGGCTTTTTACCATTGTTCCCAAAAGACTATAAATCAAGTTAATCGGATATCATTTACTCTTTCATCCACTCATATTTGTATGTATTTTAATATTTTAAATCATAATTGTTATTTATTTTTGTAGATACAAATGTGAGTGGATGAATAGATAAATGATATTTAATTAACTTGATTTTTGCAAGTATGTTTTACTTGATGTATTCTTTTATCAAAAAAAATATATATATAAACAGTTTGAATTATCGAAATGAGTCCCAAAATGAGCCTATGTAACTACACAACAGTGGCTGCTGTGCACTCCTGCACAACAGCCACCCTAAATCTGTTTCAAAAATAGACTTCCAAATTTATTTTTAGGACTATGTGAAAGTACTTTCAAAATTTGTTGTTTTGGAATCAGATTTAGTAGTTTGTTAATAGTTGTAGTGTGGATAAAACGTGGTTAATAGCAGTTTCACTTTAAGCACGACAGTAGCTGTTGTGTCTTGTGCACAGTACGATCTCCGAAATTTAATTGCTAGGCATTAAATGAAAAGATATCATGAAATTCAATAATGTTATTTTCATAAGCATTTTAAGTCTTTGTGATAAAAAAAAAAAAAATTGCAAAAACTTGAATTTAGACCAATTGTAGACTTTGTTTATTTTTTTGAATTGGCTAACAATTGTTAAAAGTCAGAATTTTGGTGAAATTAAACAAAGAATTTTGAAAGAAAAAATTTAAAATTTGAATTTTTATATTTGATTGTAAATTTGGTGAAAATTACATTCAATATTTGCAAAAAATTTAAAATTTGAATTTTTATATTTGATTGTAAAGTTGTTGAAAATTACATTCAACATTTGTTGAATGTCAGAAAATTCCGGGGTCTCAACATCTGCCTTGCAAGAAAATGTGTGTTTCCCTAACCTGTCAATCTTAAAAATCAATGTTGCCAATGTATTAAAAGAACCAATTTATCCACACAAAAAGAAAGAAAGAAAGAAAGAAAGAAAGAAAAAAAGAAGAAAAAGAAGAAGAAACGTACATATAGAACAAACTCATTTCATATTGATCACATGCCAATCTAAATTTGAAGGTTCAGCATTAAAAATCATGTAATGTAGTTTGTTATAAGTCATTCAAGTGGTCTCGCAACAAATGAAAGAAATCAAGAATGAGAAATAAATGAACCCCTAGGCTTGAATAGGTCTGGTTTATCTTCAGAGGAAGCAATCAACTAGTTGAAGACAATGGTTTGATCTCTGTGGAAGACAATCAATAAGCAGAAGGCACGCCCTTGTATGCATTGCCGAATGTAGAGACATTGCCAGGACGTGAGAACACAACCTACATTGGAGGGAAGGAATTCAAATACTTTTCTTGAGTATTAGCACCATATGTTTGAATTGAGTTCATAGAATGAAGTGTTCAAAACGTTGTGTTTGGTTTCTTTGAAAAGACAGCATATCCATAAAATCATGCAACTGGTGAGAAACAATGGATTCTGTAGAAAACTAACTAAATTGTTTCTGATGCCTAAAAACCCAATTCAAAATCTACTGCTCAGGAGAAGTTCTGCTATGAATGAGTCCGATGAAAGTTTAACCATTTATTGTTTATTTGCATCATGCTTCTCATAAGCTCATGATCCCCATCTTTTTCTTCTTTCTTTTCTTTGCTCTTAACAAAAAAGGGGGGAAAGGAAGCCATTTTATAATCTATAGAAGAGAAGCAGCCTTATTTGTTAACAGGCCATTGAAAATCTGATCTTTATTGGATTCCAACAATTGGCCTCTTCACTACTTTCATGTTTACAATTGTTAATTACCTTAAATAATATCATTTTGCAGAACCAACTTCTAATGCATAATGCATATGCTACTACAATACAGTGAAATGGTTATTAGGAGACAATTCATGGCTACTTCAGTAACCTTAAAAGGAATGGAGCAACAAATAACAGTTTGACATGGGCTAGAGTAATACCTGGTAGTTTCCGAGTGTGCAGGTTTTGAAACCAGCTGCACAATAATCAAAATAATACTCCCATGTCCGGATGAACTTTTCATTGAATCCCAATGCGATGATTTTGCTGAGAACACAAATAAATGCTTAAGCATCAATGTATAGAATTTGTCAAGGACTTGGAAATCATTCATATATATAGCAGATTAAAGTTAATTATAGCGATACAAAGCAGCAGAGTTGGAAGAAATCCAGAAATTTGAGGCAGAAAGATGGAAGAATTTGTATTTCTGTTCTTTTTATTTATAACAAATTCATACCCATGTGATCATAGCCAGACTTCTCTGATCGACATTATATACTATTCGATTTTATACTCAAAACAATATAAGGTTTGTTATAAATATAAGCCTTATGTATGAAGGTTATGCATCCATAAGCATAATAAAGTTTTGTAACTGACTCTATTACCCATAGCTTGTTCATGGATATACTCTTGCTTGTAGAAACACTAATATAAGAGACTTTTCAAGTCCTTAGGTTACCTCTTGATTTGCTGCACATGTAGTGGTATTAATATCTTTTACTTTTTACAATGAAGAATTCAGGTGGTTAACTTTACAGGGTTGTGTATCATGTCTAGTGTTACTTATAGTGTTTCTCTTACCTCTGGTTCTCCAGGAAGTTTTCCCTCCAACATCTGAGTGTCTGGTGGTAATGTATCCCCATGTTTTCCAGGTGCTCAACACTGCAATTAAAGCACTTGGATATTTTTAAAAATGAAGTTGAATAAAATTGACAGCCAACTATAGAATTATGAACACAACATTTGCTTTTACCAGAGCCTCGATGAAGCAACCATTGCTGATGTTATTCTACTTAATGAAGGTAGGCATCCACCGGGAAAAATATATTCCTTTATAAAATCCGAGCTTCGCCTGTACTCATCATACCGCTCATCTGGTATTGATATGAACTAAGAAAAAATCAACCACTCTTAACTGTTAGCAAAAGACTGAATGTTAGCCAAAAATTTTCTATTGTAATTTCTAGAGTTAGTTATGAACATTTGGAAGTTAACGTGATTGTTTGCTATCATTGGATGCGGAGGATAATAACCTACTACTGAGGTATCCAATAATCATTATTTTAAAACAAAATGAGTTCAGCATAAAATGGTCTTCTTTTAAACAAGTTGAAAGAAAAGATAAAATGTTTAAATGCTATCAAGAGCAAAGTCGACTCCTTTTAAATCCTTTTTGAAAGACAGTAGTCTGATTCAATTTCCATCATCTGTCAATATATACCCTGTCAGGATGTGACATTGTTTGGAAAATCTATCTGCAATTTCTAGTTCAGCTATTTACCAGATTCAAGTGATTTATTTCCAAGGCTTAACTTTATCTCAACTCAAATTGATTAAGTCACTTGTTTCCATATAGAAGCAAGTGTACTCACCAGAGAATATGGAGATTTGGTTTGTCACTCACTATGAACAGCACTAAAATTTTCCAGTGCAACCAAGAGATTAACAAATTTTCCCAATTAATGATTAGAAGTATTGCATGGAAGAGGTCTCTTATAGATCAATTCCAACACAAAACAGAAGGAACGACCAAAAGAATATGACGACAACAACATGAGAGCAAAAGGAACAAACAAGAGAAATACAAAGAAAACTTCAAGATAAAGAGAATTTTGGTTCTGGCATACAATTCTCAGTTTTTCTTTTTTAGTATCATTACCTGTAGAACGAGAATACCATCTTCTGCCAATACTGAATCGCAACAACCAAAAAACCCTTCCATGTATTCGTGGCCAACAGCTTCTATCATCTCACTGTATATGATAATCAATGAGGTCAACACAGGTTTATTATAATCTGATGTAATTTTGAAATGAAGAAACTCACCAAGATATAATTCTGTCATATTTGTAGGTATCAGACAATTGGCGGTAGTCACAAAGAAGAAATCTTATGTGGTCCTGGCAGTGAAATTGATTTGGCATAGTAAGAGACTAGTGAGATAATTAGTGGAGAAGGTGTATTGCTGATCAGCCAGAGAGATGAATACATTTCTTAGGAGTGCTAAAAATCTTTACAATAAATAAAAAAAACTGAAGATGTTTAGATATATAAACTTATTAGTCTTCTCACACTCCAGTTGAAAAATCTTACAAACTTTGGTTAATGGAGGTGGACATGGTGGATCGTCAGTTGGCTCTGTTCACATTGGTTTAGGTTTGAAAGAAAACATAACCTGCCAGATGATTGTCTATGCTGAAGGCTAGGATTCTGACCATCTCAAGGGAGTTCATCACTTCATCTAGTAATGGGGTCAATGAAGGTTTGTTTACAACTCTTAACAGCTCCAATATTGAGTTTGGCCACAACTACATGTCCAAGCTTCTAGTGAAAAAAAAGTAAAACAGTTGATGACCTCATCATCATTAGTGAAATTGAAGTCTTGACTAGTCCTTGCTATATATAAATGAGAGCAGATTCTAATTTCTTGAAGCTCTATCATGTCTATCTCCTACATGCAAAAGTAAATATTGTCCTGTATCATATAATTGTAACTTCAATGCCCAAAGTAGCAATCGAAAGTTTATTCCTTCTGGCAAGGGGTGAAAGATATCAATGCCCTAACTTGAGGGAAAGCAAAGCATTGAGGAATAACATAAATTAGAGGCAGCAATGTTATTATTATTATTTTAGTCTTACTTGATAGTGATATAAATAAATTTTATTCTAGAACTAGAATTTCACTTTGCTTGTATGCTTTTCTCCTATTATTCCTTGTTCTATTCCTCTATAAAATATCAACTCCTTGAACATCCATAAATACTAGATGCAGAAATCCCTTTGCCACAGATGTAATACAAACAATAACACCTTGATGAAATTCTTTAAACTCTTTCAAATGAATTATGAAATTATTGATTGGGATTTGATAGCTTATCTGCAATAATAAGGTGTAATGTTAAGGAGTCAAAAGAGTAAGGAATATGAAGAAAATCTTAGCACATCATATATAATTATTAGCCTTCTGTTTTCATTCACATGTAGCCAGCATTGCTGGTTAAACTAATAGAAAAGGTTTGTTTTGTTTAACACAACTTCTTTTATGCTTCAGAAGCAAATATTTACTTGCAAAGTGCACCCAAATTGTGACATGGAAAATTCTAATTACCTGAAGGCCAGCTTCCTTCACTTTCATTTCTGCAAATCTCAGTTGCTCCTCAGATAGGGTGATGCCAGTATATTTGCATCCAGTCCTCTTGACAACTTCAATAGCTAAGCTTCCCCAACCACACCCAATCTCAAGAACTTCGTGTTCCTTATTAATTCTCGCCTAGGTTGGTCAGATATCAAGGTATTAGAAAAATATGTTAAATAGATAAATTAACATGGAAATTGAAGCAACTTCTATAGATAAGCCTAGCCTCACTTTTTCAATCAGAAGAGAGATTTTTCTGAACTGTGCCACTTTCAAGTCTTCATCTTCCGACTATCAAAATTTGACATGGAAATGGAATATTATAAGTTAAAATAATAAAGTAAATGAAGTTTTTGTTTGAAGACAGATAAACAAAAGATTGAAGTCCCGTTCCTGACCTTAAATACTGCACAGGAGTATGTCATTGTTTCATCCAAGAAAAGAGCAAATAATTCATTACTCTAGAAAAACAAACATCAAAACAATGTTGTCACTGTCAGCCCTATATATTGTGTACCCCTAACTAGTTGCAATAATACAAAAAGGAACTAAAGTTGCATAAACAAGCAATTTGCATCTCAATGTGGTTCCATCCATGTTCATACAATTACAGTGAAAATTGGTAGGAAATTCAATGCAATAAACTTCGTTGAAACAGATCAATTAAAAACATCAATAATATATCATACCAGATCATAATGACGAGAGATATTCCTGCGAGCTTGTGTAACAGTATTTTGCCGTGAAACATGCTGAAAGAAATATTTTGCAGATGCAATACAAGCGGTGAAAAGCAATGGTGTCCACCAGCCCTAAATCCAAAATAAAAAATACAACTACTGAAATTTATGAGATTACTGCAAGCGGTGCATCACATTATATCTAGTCTATGGAACAAAATTTACCTTTTGTTATTAAACCTTGAGACAGACGTCTTTAAATCTCTGTTGGCAATAAAATCTGCAGAAGAGTTCAGCAAGGCAAACACCAATACTAGACACCTGAAAATGAATTAAGATTCTGGCTTACCATAAATAGGTTTTGAAGACCTTCATTTTTATCAACCACGGAAAAATCCCCATTAATATATGCATCTGCAAGGCCTAAATCAGCATTTGTAGCAACCTGTCAAAAGAAATTCCACCCAAGAAACTTGTGTATCACAGAAATCTGGGTAAAAGTTAATCAACAATCCTATGCTTGGTCTGTTCTACTTCAATGATATATAACATGTGAACCTACCCTATTAAAAGAAATGTTTAACGAAAAGAAAGGATTCATACCTTCCAGTAAAACTGGGGATTGTGAACTCTCAGAGAAACTTTAAGAAGACATTTCTTTCTGGTTCCTTCAAAGGTGAAAATTGTACCTCCTTCCTCCAATAAACTATGGTACCAAAAATGATATCGTATTGATATCGTCTATTAAATTTTATTTTTTAATGATAGAATTCAAACAAACATTTCAATGTTGAGATTGGCAAGTGACTACACTAAGACAAAGGAAACTAGATTTGGGAACAAGAAGAAATAAAGAATTGAACAAGATAGCCTGGTCAGACCAATGATAGCCAGCAGTTACTATGATGCAATTTGTTTCATAGTTACAGAAGAGAAAAAGTAAAGAACAGTAAAATGTTAAGAACCACTGCTTTAAAATCATGAGCTTTAGGACATCAAACTTTAAGTATCTATACTATCAAAACACCTCCTCAAGAGTGACGAAACTCTCTCTTGGAACAATGATAACCTAGGTTGGAGGAGCATGTGCATGTATTAACTGTTGCAGGGGGGTCTGGTGACATCAACAAGCATAGGACTTCGTGGTGTGTTAATTGAGTGTATTAAAGGCACTTATAATTGAGGACAAATCCAAAACAAAATATCAAACATATTGGTGTCTATTAGCATCAAACTGTGTTTGTTTACACACAATCACATAAATATGTGACACTATATAAGCTCAAAAAAGATTATCATTAAACAAAGTAAAACATACTGCAAAAATAACATGCATCCAAGTCAGCATTTAAATTAGTATATTAAGCTGCAATCACGTGATAACAACATCTAGACATATGCTTCTGCTCCAGATTGTTGATAAAAGGACATACAATTGACAGAAAAAATAGGAAGCACCTCAAGCATTCCATTAATTCTCACCGTGCCCAAATGAAAAATATAACTAACCTAGAACGATATAGAAATAGGTAAAAAAATGACAAGATGAGCTTAGTCGTTGCATGCACACAGATCATTTCAATAAGAAATTTTTTTTTGAAAAACTACATAAAAAAATAATATAAAGAAGTTTACGTATATTATCAGAGTGAACTCACATTAAACAACCAGTAGAGATGTATTGTCCAAGGAACCTGGTAGCAAAAAGGCGAGCTCCTGTTTCTATCAAAGAAGGTACCATATGTTTGGGGTTGTTCAAAACAGCACAACTTTTTCCAAGCATACCATGTGCAGCAACTAGGCCAGCCTGCAAAAAATAAATAAGTCAATCGTCAGCCGCATAATACCAATAAATAAATCAACATATTAAAAAAAATATTTTGAAAACACTTGATAGATTAGCTACCATTTTTCTTTTAGGCAATAGTTCTCTGTTTATTATTCAACATGTAAGAGCAAACGAAAGTTTCCTTTGAAATCGTTGTTATATGTAAATGAATGTTACCTTTAGTCCATCCTCATGGAAGCCGTAGCCTGAAAGAAATGTGATACAAAATGCACAAATCAGTCACTATGCTAAATGCTGTTTAACATGCCTCAAAACAACACAAGCTACTAGGTTTTTCTAAAGCGATAAAAATACTATGGCTATTACAATTAAAAGTAAATTGCAATGACAGCTTAAAGAATCAAAACATTGTTTCTCTTGCAAAACATACTGAAGTATATTGCATCACTTAATTGAAAACAAGGATACTTCCTGGAGATTGCAAGTGTACTATAACATAAAAAATATATGTTTCATTTTCTTGTTGTATTCAATTTTATCTGGAGAATTGAGTTTTGATGTGAATTTTATCTGATGAAAAAAAAAAAAAAAATTTTTGATTCACAGTATCTTTCTCCGAACAATGAAAGAAACTCACCTTGGTATGCTCCGCAGAACCATATTCCTCTTTTCCCTTGAATGTGATCAAGCTCAAATGATGCTTTTGATGCAGCAACTGATGGGAATGGATGGCCGGTTGACCACTTGAGCAGTGTATGTTCTGGGGTATGTGATGGATTTAGAGTTACCAGATAAGGTAACCCTGTCTCACCAAGATTCTGCATGTCAAGAAACATTATGGAACGAATGAACATATTAATTTCAGAAAAGAGCTCTTGGTTTAAAGGTGTGATTATGTAATAACTCCATTTTTTGTACTGCTAATGATGAGGCCATTTATTATGCAATTTTGGTCAGCATTTTATGCTTGTTCTACAAGTCTAAAGTAATATGAGGTGATGTTTCATTTTAAGGATTGGACTTTGCTGTTTCCCGTTCAGCACCAGATTCATGTCAGAGAATGCACATATGTTTGTGGTATACAGTTGATCCACCTTGCAAGTAATTTGTTGCTCTATGTTGTATTCATATTTTTAAAACAGTGATTTAAGGTGTTCCTCATTCTGTTTTGGAGTTCGCTTCATTTGTTGTTGAAGTAGAAATTTAGCTGCCTGTCCATTTATTTTTTGGGTAATGACTGAGACTATGACTAGCTTAAATACATATTATGGTGGATCAAAAAATCTTGAGCATATTAGCTGCTCTGCAACATATCAGCATTGCGGCATCACCACATTCTAATGTCATGTACTGATGAAAATATAAAAACAACTCCAGTTCACATGAGGAGAATGTGTTACAAACCTGGAGCACATTGAGCCAATATGTCACACATACTTTGTTATCCATAGTTCCAAGAAAATTCCATGCACTCCATGCTGCTGGGTTTTTGGGCATTAAATTTTTGTCACGATGAAGAAAAACATCACTGCCATAAAGAGTTAAAAGAATCATTGTGCATTTTGAGATGATAAACTAAGGGAGAACTCTAGCATCATTTTCAATGCTCACTTAACAGAACCCAAAAGGAAAATAAAACCAATCAAGCCAAAACATCATAAAAGTATTATCCTCTAGTACCAACCTTTCAAATTGGGGGACATTATAGTCCTTATATACTCCAGTCAAAATGAAGACTACAAATATCCTAATTCCAAAGGTCGCAATCATAGGATTCTTATGCATCAAGATAATCTAAAAAAGAATTTATTTGGAAGGCATTGTTAATAACTCTCTCTCTCAAATACACACATCTACACTTCTTCCGCTTCTCTTATCCTATCCTCCTGTTCTTTTTACTCTTAACTCTTAACTCTTATCTCTGTTATGTTCTTTTCTTCTCTTACTATTTATTCTTTGAAAGGAAGAAAATACCAGTCAGTCTAAGAACCTTGAGTTAATATCTTGCCTTGATCCAACTTCACTAAAGGAGATGCAAATTATGATAACATTAGCCCTTTTCCCACCTCATACATGGCATAAACAAGCAGTATATGAGGTAAGCACAGACTAATTTCTTCATTGTTTACTATTAAACAGAAAGAAAGATAAAAGAGTTATTCAGCATATGTATCTTTGTATTTTTAAGTTAAGAGGTAGGTGTGCATTATATTAATTTTAGAAAGATCTAATACAAAATTGACAAGGAAAGTAAAGGCAGTACCTATAGACATATTGAAAAGCACCAAGTATCCTCATTTCATCATATGTTGCTTGTTTTCCCAACATTTTCAGAGCATCTGGAGCATGGATGGCCATTATGCATCCATTGTATGTTTCTTGTGAACCATCTTCACAGGTTACAAGGCAACCTGATCAAATTCCTTTCACATTTACAATTAGAATTTCATCACAACTCTGACAGATAAATTGTATATTAAACCTGCTAAAACTCTTTTCTGCGTTCACACTTTACAGCTACAATGCAACAATTGATTCTTTTAGCATAAAATAGTTCCCACTACTATTAGATCTCTTGTTTTACAATGGCATGGAAACTGAAGCATGGTCTTTTATATTCTCAACCACGAGATTGAATTAACGCCAATAGCTTTTCATAAAGTTTCTCACATTTCTCAAGTACTAAGGGCATTTCAAAATATATCCTCATTCATGTTATGTTACTTCAGTAGAGAGAGGGGGAGGGGGGGGGGGGGATTACTAGAATTTTAATGTTAACTGCACACTGATACGAATTCCTAAAATCATGTCAGTTATATTACATAATATTGCCTTAATTAAATTATTCTGAAAAAGGCATCAATATATGAAAAGAAATAAAAATAAAGATCATAATTATGTTACTCACCATCATCAATTGTTGAAACAGAATGTACCCCACAACCGGTTCTTATTTGACAACCTCTACTCTCCAACTGTTCTCTAACCTGTTATTTGCCCTTTAACATCAGTAACAAGCAACATGTGGTTTTCACTAAGAACCTTAGCATACGTAGCATTACTAGGAGAAAAGTATATTTGAGGTATTTTGAAAGTACTAAAATCACCTTATTAACATAATCATGTGAACGCCATCTGACAGTAAGCCACTGAGGACGGCCAAAGAGCTGTGGGCAGATTAGAACAAACTTAAGAAATAGTTCAAATACCGAGACATGAAAAAATTCGTTCTACACATGAATCAAACATTCCGCATGGAGCCCGGGATCCTCTCTACCCAAAATCCTATTCTCCTCGGGTTCATAAACGAGCTGAGTCGAACTGAATAGTTTATTGTTTAAGTTTGACTTGTTTACCTAAACAAGCTTCAAATTATGTTCTAACTTGGTTTGTTTATCTTTTTAATTGATTTCAAATGAGTTTTAATCAAACCAATAACAAACTGAGCTCAAGTAACTTGATTTTTTATAATGCATACAAATTGATCAAATCAAGTAGTAGTTTGTTAAAATTTAACTTGAAAACTTAACCAGCTTTAAACAGTGTTCAAGTTTGACCTATTTGAGAATACAGTGGGAGATTTTTGCGTATAGAGAAAAGCAAATGTACCTGAAGCAAATAGTGATTGCGACAAAATGAAAGAACAGAGTATGCAGAAAAGCTCATTACTCCTTCTGCAGGGCAGGACCAGATTGAAGCACATACTGGAACCTGTGAAATTTTTTATGAATTCACATATTGGTTCTACATGACAATTACTAGTACTACATTCATGGAATTGATATAAAAAGCTTTATTAAAATGAGAGAGAATGGACTAGTGTGAAAGCTCACAAGGTAAGCTTTCTGAAACAATTCAGAGTAACCCCGCGAGTTGATGAAATGGCCCAGTGTCTCATTGCGATCAATGTCGGGGTTGCTTTCAAGTTCTTCAAGGTACCTGCAATGGTAGGATTTAAGGGATTAGCGAGGTGCGCATAAGTTCATCCGAACACCTTATCATTAAAATAAAAAATAAAAAAAAATGTGTCGCATTCCCAAATAAAATTTTTCAAAATTTTGGAGTTGATCCACTTCAAAATTTTCAAATTTCTGAATAGAGAAAGCTTGGCAAAGATCAAAATGCATTTACAGATTAAAAATATTATACAAATTAATAATTTATATATTTTTTCATTAGTTGACGTGTCAGATAATAATAAAACATTAGATTATAAATCAAATTTTCTTACATTTCGTTTGGCTATAGCTTAACTTATCAATTAAATTTTTTTGTTTTATTAAAAGATTATTGAAAATTTTATTTCTTACCAAAAATTTCACTCTATTAGCTTCTTAACTCTCAAATGAAGCCTTAATAGCGTTATATATATAAGATTTATTAATTTATATTCATTTCAAAATGTATATTAAAAAAATTCCATCAACATGCTTCTCTTTTTTTTAATTTTTATGGGCCATCAACATGTTTCTTCATATCGAAAATGCCGTTGTTATAATATTTGCATAAATAATTTTGTATAATTTTTTTTAGATAAGACATTGAATCTTCTATTTCAAATTTTGTCGCCATATACTAAGGCACTTCTAATCATAGGTATGTATTCCAAATTTACAAAGGGTAAAAATGATATAATTATAAGAAAATGGAGCCTTATAAGAATCCTTCTAGACTAATAAATTATATAAATTAAATTATCATCTACTCAAAAAGGTATAAAAATTATATGTATATGAGGTTCACATCTTACCATGAGTAGTAGATATTAGGAATGTGTAGCATTTTTGTTCCAAAACAAACTACAGAAATAACAGACGTAATTTATCCAAATATATATCTTCTGAATCATTTATACATATACAAGCAAGCTATATATCATAATTACCTCAAAACATGATCCTTGAACTTGATAATTTCTCGAATCATTTGCCAGAAGTATGGATTCAAAGCATTCTTCTTCTGTGCAAACAAACTTGACAAACCAGTTCGACTTCCCCACTCGTAGCCATGGCCTTTGTCTAAGCTCACTGCGAAGGACATGTCAGAAACCTCCATGTCAACTCCAAGACTCTCAAAGAACTCCATCATGTTTGGATATGTTACCTGTCCAATTCACCCAATCAGTGTCAATCAGTGTTATTAAAGGTGATAGGCCCACCAAGGTGCCAGGGTCTCCTAGGGCCTAGGCTCAATGCGCAAGGCGAGGCGCAGGCTTCACCGAAATGAAGCGCACCTTGTACGTAAAAAAAAAAAAATATATATATATATAATTTAATATAACTAAACAATTTAGGATTCAACATAACCAAAATGAAATCTTAAACATTTACAAATATACATACCAACAAATACTACTATTTTAATATTGGCAAATGAACAATATTTTAAAATTTAACATAAAACATTAATAAAATGAGAGGCGAGAAGAAGAATCAGAAGAGGAGGAAAAAAAAATAGATCAATCTAAAGAATGATAAGAAAGAAAAGAAGACCGGAGAATAAGCATAAGAAGATGGAAGAAGGCAACATCATCACAGCCATGTGAAGAAGAAGATAGCAACGTAGAGAAGACAATAACATAGACAAGAAAAAGAGAAGAGAATAGAATGAAGAAGAGAAGAGAATAGAATGAGACAGAAGCGTGAGACGAGAAGGGAAAATAAAAGACAACAACGTAAAGAAATTTTTTTGGATTTGCTAGATTGGATAATGAAGGCATGCAGTATAGTACAGTGTTTTTCGAATATTAGGAATTAAGACAAATTTTCTTTTATCATTGATTTATGGTTGAATGCCCAAACGTATTGGCATGTATAATAAGAATAAGGATCTTTTGTATCTGCGTCATCTTAAATCAATGGTTAGATTTTAAGCAAAACTAATTAAAACAACAATAAAAAAAAAGCCCTCAAGACTTGGGCCTTATTGCTCCTTGGACCAATTGTGTGCCTTATCGAAGTCGCCTGACCTGGAACATTAGAAGGCGCAAAACTTGGGCCTGAATGGGACTTGGGCCTAGGCGCACCTTTAATAACACTGCACCCAATTATATATATTTCCTAAGTCATGAGCTGAATAACATCATCAATAATAATTGTCATGCAAAAAATCATGGAAGTGCTAATCAGTGTGTTTGGTTTCAGTTTTCTGATTTTAATTTTCTGGATATTGAATTTTTTGTTTTTCGTGTTTTTTTTTTAGTGAATATTTTTTAAATTTTTAGCAAATTTTTATTTTATTTTAGATACACTTTACTTAGATATATCTAAATAGTAAAATATTTGTGAAAAAATATTTTAAAAAATTAATAAATATACAAAAATATGAAAAATGTATTGAATTTTCATTTTTTTTTTTGTATTTTTTGGTATTTAGTGTATTTTTTAAAGATTTTTTTCACAAATATTATACTTTTTAAGTGTATTTATGTTAGGTGTGTCTAAAAATAAAAATAAAAATTGCTTTAAATATTAAAAAAAATTCATTGAAAATATTAAAATACGAAAAATAAAAAATAAAATTTTCTGAAAACTGTGCCACTACAACATTTTCTTAGTTTAGTGACATTTGAAAGTGCCACAAAACTATTGTTCTAATGACATTTTTTGGTCTTGTGGCATTTTGAACAAGTGCCACTTCTATCGGTGCCACGGTAGATATGAGTGCCACAGTAGATACTTACAAGTGCCACTGCACCATCATGGCTAAAAACTTTCAATGATATTTTAATGTCATGGTAGATATTATTTGTGGCACTATCAAGCACCATTAAAAAAAGAGTTAGTGACACTTATAAGTGTCATTACACCATCAAGACTAAAACCTTTCAGTGACACTTTAATGTCATGGTAGGCACTATTCGTGACGCTATCAAGTGTCATTCGTAACGATAATTCGTTGTAGAATAATTTGATCCGCTCTTGCAGAGACTCGAACCGCCAACCTCCCGCACCATAAACCTTATACACCACACTCTTCCCATTACACCTCTATAGCACCATATGATTATATATGCAATATTTATTATTTATATAGTACATACATCTATATTAATATAAAAGTATATGTATAAACATAATTATTTTATTGAACATAATTTATGTAAAATAAACTATTTACTAGTAAAATAAAAAAAGACCACTTTTGGCGACTAAAAATATTTTTTGGTCGCCAATTCTATACTTTTGGCTACTAATTGTTTTTTAGTTGCTAAAAAACTTAACTTTTGCCGACCAAAATCAGATTTGGTCGTCGAAGATGCACTTTCAGCTACCAAAATTTTGGTCACCAAAAAATTTAATTCTCGCCTTAGGATTTTAGTTCTCCCGCGCTAAAAATAACAACTTTTTTTTTAGCCGCCAATTATACACTTTTGGCTACTAAAATGTTTTTAGTCACCAAAAAGCTTTACTTTTGGCTACTAAAATTTTTTTAGTCGGTAAAACCTATATAATCAGTGACCAAACTTATTTTTAGTCGCCAATTGTAGACTTTGGCCTACTAAAATTTTTTTTGTCACTAAAACCCATATAATCAGCGACCAAACTTAGTTTTGGTCGCCAATTGTAGACTTTTGGCTACTAAAATTGTTTAGTCGCCAAAAAGCTTTACTTTTGGCTACTAATGCTATTTTGGTTGTGTAACAGCGTCCGCGTGGGACCTCGCGCTACAGTTCAGACTCCCCTTTTTTTGTTTGTTACGGTTCGTAATCTGAACCAAAGAGTCCAACTCTAGCAAATCGTTTTGAGAAAAACAGATTTTGAAAAGAAGTGCCAAACATGGACTGCTTTGCCAGATACAGAGTCCCCACCTAAATATTTTTTAAAATGGGAAATTTAGGAAACCACGACTCGGTCAAGGCCACGTGTCCATCATCACCAAAGTTGTCTTGGCTCGGGAGCTTGGGTACGATCGGGGAAGGTCAGCTATGAGCACCCCCTTTCGCCCGGTCCGAAGACCGGCCTCTACTAACCATGATATCCGATTTTGAAAATGTTATGTGTTCTTGTTCCAATTATTAGCCTAGAATTACTATGTTATGTGCGCAGCAAACAAGTATAGACTAGATTGCCTAATTTGGAAATAAGCATTGCATATCTGTTCGTTTTGAAAGTGCTTTGGAATTTGCTACTCGCAAGTAGGCTAAAACACGGATTTCAACGAGCTTTTCCAACTCAAGCAATCCAACCTCCACCCACAGGCATTCAAACAGTTTATCTCATATAAGCATTTAGCCACATGGTAATTATGCCGTTATGTTAACATTCACACGCATGCGATATGCTAAAGCATAAATACTTACATCGTACTCCGTGCCAAAACAATAAACTAGTTAGCAAACATGCATGCCCTAGTTCATGTTAGAGTGACTAATGCATCGCATACAGAATGTGATTAGGATAGGCTCGGCTAACCCTAAAATGGCATGTGAAATGCAATCATTCGGTGCACGTATTCAAGTTAGATTTGAAGATACAATGCGGTTTGTATGATGTACCGAGCCCGGTGCATGTCAACAAATGCATGGATGCACGCATGCATACTATAAGGTATGCTAAAATAAATGTGCCCTAATACTAACCATCGTAAGCGGGTAAATAAAAGGGAAGAAAGAATTGGGGTTTGGAAGACATGCACACCTGTAGCTCTCACAAGATGGCACAAAACAAGGGCCTTACAAGGCCTAAGAGGGGTCAAACTTCCCCAAAGCGCAAAACACTCTTAATAAACTATCAAGAGGGCCTAAAAACAGAACTTTTTTGTATTAAACACTAAGCACAAAAACAGTTCTAGGATAGGCAAAAATAAGATGCAAGAAAGGGGTAAAAAGGGAGTAAAGTGGTTACCCTTGTAGACCTCTTCACAAATGGTGGTTTTGTGGCCTCCTTGAGCTCCAATCCAGCCAAGAACAGGAAGAATAAGCCCTTACAACCTCAGTAGCCAAGGGAAAGTGAAACACTAGGTGCTTGTGTGCAATAGTATGGACTAAAACACACACAAGACTACAAAGAGGGGAAGGTATAGATATAGGATAGATATATGTCCTAAAGCTAAAACCAGAGCTCTTCTAACTCTCTTCTCCAATTTTTCTAACCCTAGAACCAGGGAAAGATGGCCTCCTCTTATAGAGGAGACAATCTTGTAATGCTTAGCAAGTAAGCAAACAAGAGGGGCATCCCTCCATACACGTGTATGGAGGGGAAGAAAATGCCATCCAGCTGTCCTAAAATATCTGCAAAAGCAGATGAACAGTAGTCGGCTGGCCAAAAATGTCATTTTGACAAAAATGACTGCCGACCGGCAACATACATTGCCGGTGGCAACAAAAACCAGCCGGTGGCGTCTAGCCACTGCCGGTAGTGTGTGGGGATGCCTCACAAGGCATTCCCTGCCCCTCCAAGGCAAAACACAAGTGTTTGGTGCAAAACTAGACACAAAACGGTCGAGTTTGGAGATCCTAAGGCAAGGCGCGTAGCCGAGACCTCCGGGAACTCCAAACGAACACAAACATGGATAATCACCAAGTGTTCAAATGGTGACGTCCAAGTCTTGAGGACGGTCAAAAATGGGGTGTCTACAGGTTGCTTAAAGCTATACTTTCAGCGACCAAATTTTTTTTGGTCAGGAAATTTAGTTGCCTAATATGCTTTTTCCTGTAGTGTATATTGAGTTTTATTTATTTATTTTTATTCATTTACTACATTGTAAAAATTTTAAAAATATATTGGCATATTTTGTTTTTTCAAAAATGCCATTATAAGCTTGGAAAGTTTTTGACTTAGTGGCATTTCGCAAAATGCTATGAAATATTTGTTTATGAAACTTTTCACCTAAGTGCCATAAAAAGTAATTTGCACCTACCTAGTGTGCTGACATTTTTTAAAAAATGCCATTGCTACTAAAGTTTAGTGGCATATGTTGGTAAATGTCACGAACATAATTTTTTGTGTCATTATTTTATAAAATGCCATAAAATTGATGTGACATTTCTTTATTGAAATGCCACTAAAGCCTTATATGTTTGTGGCTTTGTGGCATTTATCTAAATGTGTCACCAAATATTATTTTTGTGGCATTTTCTAAAAACATGCCACTAGTATAGTGTCACTAAAGTGTGTTTTTGTTATAGTTTTGTGACACTTGTTCATTGAAATGTCACTAGAGCTTTTTATGTTTGTCGTTTTGTGGCATTTTTAAAAAACGTGCCACTAAATATCATTTTTGTGGCATTTTCTAAAAATATGCCACTAGTGTAGTGCCACTAAAGTATGTTTTTGTTATAATTTTGTGACACTTGTTCATTGAAATGTCACTAGAGCCTTTTATGTTTGTCGTTTTGTGGCATTTTTCAAAAACGTGCCACTAAATATCATTTTTTGTGGCATTTTCTAAAAATATGCCACTAGTGTAGTGCCACTAAAGTATGTTTTTGTTGTAGTGTGCTTTGAAACCTAGAACCAAATAAGCTGAATTCTGCTCTCTTTTTTTCTTTTTCCATCCAAAGTTCATGTGGTTTTTGAGGTATCATTGTTAAGAGACAGTGAGAAAATGCTAAACCTTAAGAGGGCAAAGCGTATTTTACCTTATGACTCTGTTTAAAGTATGAATTTGAGTAGTGATTTAAAAAAAAATGTGAAATTAATTATATTTCATTTACAATTTACTTATTTTTTTAAATACCTACTCAAATCTATATTCCAAACATAGCCTAAAAATATTAATTTTTAATTTTTTATAAATATAAACAAACAGAAAAATGTAAATGTAAACATTATCAAACATACTCTAACTATTTCTATTTTGTTTTCAAAAATTTAAAAATTATAAACGGAAATAGCTTTCAAAGTATGTAATATGTTTTTCAAAATTTACAATTTTTTAATAAATAAAAAATTATATTCACTTATTCTGAAAAAAAAAGTTTTTCCCTTTTTTATCGACCACCCCCTCTTGCCATATTTATCCGAATTCGGATTCTCGGTCGTCTTCCCCTGTAGCGCTTCCTGCGGCGCCCCAAAATGACGTCGTTTTGGGGCCAAATTTCAATTAAAAAAAAAAAACGCAAAACTGAGACAGAAGAGAAGAGAAGAAGGAAGGCCAAGAAAGAGAGGAGGAGGAAGAAGGAGGAGAGGAGAAGGATCGCAGGAGGATCGCAACCAAAAACAAACAAAAAAAAACTTCACACCCCTCCATTGCCGGCCACCTATCCAGCAGCTTCGGCGAGCCCCTAGCCCCTCCCTCCTCTCCGGCGACCCTCCTTTAGCCGTACCACCCATCACCATACCATCTCTCAATTTCTTCCTTTTCCATCCAAAACCCACCAAACCCATCTCCTTTTTCTCTCAGATGTATTCTCCTCTCCCTCTCCCTCTGTTTGTTTTTTTGTTTTGTTTTGTTTTGTTTTGTTTTGTTTTTTCTAGATATAGAAGAAGAAATAAAGAAGGAAGAAGAAAAGCAAGGATGGGGTGATGTGGCTGGGGGAGGATCGCCGGAGGGGGAGGAGGGTTAGGGGGGGTCGTCGGAGCGGTTGGGAAAGATGAATCCTGTGATCCTTCTCCTCTCCTCTCCTCTCCTTCTTCTTCCTCCTCCTATCTTTCTTGGCCTTCCTTCTTCTCTTCTCTTCTGTCTCAGTTCAGCGTTTTTTTTTAATTGAAATTTGGCCCCAAAACGACGTCGTTTTGGGGCGCCGTAGGAAGCGCTACAGGGAAAGGCGACCGAGGATCCGAATTCTATTTATCCACCCCTCCAATAACGTACCATATATATATATATATATTTTAAATGTATGTACCATGTACTTTTGTTGTTTATAAAAAAAAAGGTAAATTATAAATACATTTTCAGAGGGTTGTTTAAAATACAAATTGTCTTCTGTAATTTGAAAAATTATAAATACCTCACTGTCAGAATTTTTTATTTAACAAAATTAATTGAAAAAGTAAAATTTCTAACTATTCACCCATATAATAATAAAATTATCTGAATTATTAATTGAAATAAAATTTTAACATTATTAAAAACTGTTAATTAACTTGATGATTTATTAATAAAATGACCTATTTATTATGAAATTAAAAACTTTAGAAGGTATAATATAATTTCTAAAATTATAAGAAATAATTTATAATTTAAATAAGGTAGATGCACCAATAAATCCCAAATTAATAACTTATACATTGTTTAGTCCTAAAAGTTTTCTTATAGACTGAAAGGTCTCATTACAATGTTTCAAACATCAGATTAATGTTTCGAACATTAGATTTCAAACATTTAATGTTCATCAGATTTCAATAATGTTTGAAATTATAGGATGAATGTTTCAAACATTAGATTTCACACATCTAATGTTCATCAGATTTCAATAAATTTTGAAATTATAGAATGAAACATCAGATTCATTTACATCATAAACATCATGATGATGTATAAATGGGACTAAATGAAGCATAAAAAAATTTTTAAGATTAAATGGTTTAACTTTTTAGAAACTAGGATTTACGAGTAAATTTTCTTTTTAAATAAATTTTAAAATGTGTGTTTATAATTTATCCTAAAAAAATAAGCACGAAAAAATAAGCACGCAACATGGGGTGCGGTGGTCACCACTCGCACTGCAACACACGTGAAATCTAGGATCCATTATTTTTTTTTATTTTTTATTTTTGATATCACTTCTATGTAAGATGTTTAGGATCATCCTTACAAGTCAAATTGAGAAAAATTAATCGATCCACTTAAATCGTCACACTTATATTTAAATAGTAGAGAATTCAAACACTAATTAGTAAGGAGTGGAATAAACTTCCTTACCAATTAGGATGACCCTGATGATTTTAGGACCCGGTTTTCCCACCAAAAAGCAAAAAATATTTTTAAAAGGGGTGTTTGATATAAATAAATAAATAAATAAAAAGCTCATGTTAATAGCAAAAATAAAAATATTAAAATATTTATAATTTTTTTTGTATATTTTAATAAATTATAAGGATTCATTTTGGAAAGTGGGTTGGCTTTTTAATTTTTTTGACTATTTTAACTTGGGGCTAAAAAGCCTAGTTTGGAAGGACTTTAGGCTTTTTTGGTTTTTTTAACTTTTTTGTGAGAAAAAGAATGTAATAATTATGGGTTGAATGTGATATTTTGTCTTATTGAGTTAAAAAATTTATTTTATTTTTTGTGGCTAAAATAGCCAAAAGAGACCCAATTTTTACTTCCCAAACGAAGCCTTCATAACTGTTTTAAAAGTTATTAAAATATTTTTCATCTTTAAAAAAATAAATAAAAAACAACAAATGGAAAATTCGCTTGGCATCCATATAATGCTTGGTAAGTTCAACCCCACATCTACCTACCCAAAAAAAAAAGTTCAACCGCACGTCCAATTAGTACAAATCTAACACAATCTAGAGAGAAAATTATTGGTTGTTCATATTAATCACGAACCCTTATATTTTTTATATTCTTCAATTACTCAATACAAAATCGTAAATTTTATTTTTATTATCAATTAAAATATATTTGTAACACTACGTGATTGTTTCCAAAATCAATGAATAACTTCTCATCCAGAGGAGGGCCCATATGTTGGTTTTGTGGCCCTGTTTGGTACAGTTTTTTTTCAGCTTATTTCAGCTTTCAGCTTAATTTAAGTTATTTTGATGTGTTTGGTTTAGTTTAACAATGCAGCTTATAGCTTTTTATAAGTCAGAAATCAACTTATTCTTTGAGTGGGGCAGGAGAAGCTTAATTTATGAGTCAGAAATTAGTTTATGGAAATAGTTATAAGCTATAAGCTGTTAAGGCATAAGTTATAAGCACTTTCCCACAGCTCTACCAAACAGGACCTGTATCCCAATGTTTAAAATTAATTAATGGACAATTCGCTTGGCATCCATAATATGTTTGCTATTTATTATAAAAAAAAATAAAAATAAAAATTATTACTTTAATTTATTTTTTTATAAATAATTTATACAATAACTTAAAAAATAAACAAAATAAAATATTAAACATACACACGTGAAGTCTATTCACGAGATACACTTTAGTAGACTGAAAGACTGGTCTCTAAAAAAAAATGTGGTTAAAATTTAAAGAATCTTCGGCTCTTAACGTCATTGGACTATTGATTTGGGACCCACTAATTGGAGTGAAGTGAACCTCCTATATAGAAATCTATATTCTTTTCCCTATATATTATAGAGTTTACATATCTATATGATCCATAAGTTTGAGAAGCAAACAAAATGTCTAGGACATATAGAATGTTAGTTTAATTAGATGATGACATCTTCGACACCACAAAAGCTACTTACTAATCATGCATATATAATTAAGTTGATAAAACAAGTTAGTTTATGGGTTTAGTTTATGCAATGCAACATTAGTTACCATAAAATATGATTTCAAATGGTTCAAAAGCACTTAGGCTGTGTTTGTTTTGAAGGATTAGGGAGTGGGATTGGACTATTAGTCCGACCAGATTAATAATCTATTGTTTGTTTCATTTTTTTTGCTCCGGACTAATAGTCTCACCGGACTATTAGTCCCATAAATATGGGACTATCCTATCTCATGGGGGAGGGTGGGATAAAAACCATGGGATTGGTATCTCATGGGATTATTTTGTGAAATGTCCATTTTACCCTCCATGCTATTACTTAGCAAACAATTAGAAAAGGATAAAATAGTCTTTTGAATATTTATAAATTATTTTTTTAGTGTTGTTAATTTAAAATTATATATTAAATAAAAAAATTAAATTATAAATTATAAATTATAAATTATAAATTATAAATTAAATTAAATTAAAAATAATAAATTATAAATTATGGCCTTATAAATTAATTTTTTTTAGTGTTGTTAAAAAATTAAATTTACATATTAAATTAAATTATTTTTTTAGTGTTGTTAATTTAAAATTATATATTAAATAAAAAATATAAATTATAAATTAAATTTATTTAAAAATAATAAATTATAAATTATGGCCTTGTAAATTAAATTTTTTTAGTGTTGTTGAAAATTTAATTTATGTATTAAATAAAATTATTTTTATTGTCGTTAATTTAAAATTATATATTAAATAAAAAATATAAATTATAAATTATAAATTTAATTTAATTGAAAATAATAAATTAAAATAATTAAAATATTGTGCAAAAAATAAAATATTAAAGCTATGTTTAATATTGCTATTATTTAGTAAATAATTGAAAAGGATAAAACAGTCATTTGAGCATTTATCCTTCTCCATAATATCCCAAACAAACATTGGGTAACTAAAAATAGTCTAATCCAGACATTTAATTCCATGACTAAACAAACATAAGATACAAATTTAGTCTAACCAAATAGTTCCGGGACAATGTATCCAATGATTAATAGTCCGATGGACTACAATCCCTCCTTATCTAGTCCGTCGAAACAAACGCACCCTTAGTTTATTCATTATGTATTAATTTATTGGTTTGCTTTTTCTTTTCTTTTTTTTTTTTTTATGACTGGATGTTTCATTTAACTTACGCACAACTCAATTAATTTCGAAACTTATGTAAAAGTCCCTCACTCCATTTGGATCAGGCAAATCTTGGATAGAGCTCGTGGGTATGACTTCAAGGACATAGTACCTAGTGAGAGTTGAACCTAAAATATAAAAGGAATACCTCTTTGGCATGTTTGATTGGGTGGATTAGAGCATGGCATTGGGATTATTAATCCGTGGACCAAATTATTCTATGTTTGTTTTAACATTTTGGTTTAGGATTATTAATCTATTGGATAATTAATCCAACAAATTTGTAGGATTATTAGTAATGGGGTAGGGGTGGGATTATTAATCCAATGAATATTAATCAAACTGGATAATGAATACCACACTAATTTAATAGAATTATTAATGTTTCACTATTAATTTTGTGAATCAAACATGACCCTTAAGTCTTAAGTTGCACCTACTAAGCTAATCCTTTAGCCTTAGGGCTGGGTTTCTATTCTCGACCACCAAATATGATAGGAAAATGACTTCATATTTTTATTTTAAGTTTTAAGTGCTCATTAACACTTTAATAAATTGAAAATAATTATACATTTATCATAAAAAATGATACTATATATATATATATATATCACTTGATATACCAATTAAATATTGCTGAATTCTCATCATCTCCATTTCATATTTATAATGGAGAGGGTCTTTATGCTCCAACTCATGGAGTTGAGTTCATTTTCTAACATCTCCTTTAGATCAGGTTAGAGTAAGAGTTTTCAATACCAATACAAACGAATGAATTTTATAATTTTATATGTAAGTAGAAAAAAAAATTGTAAATTTTATTAATTTGTATAATATTTTCAACAATGCTAAGAGTATTTAATTTTTTACACTGTTTTTAAACTCACTCATATGGGTGCCATGTGAGTGTGTAAATATATATATATATATATATATATATAATTTCTCTAATATTTTTACAAAAATAAGTATAAAAAAATATTTAAACCTTTTATATTTCATACAAGGAGTGAACATGAGTCAAATTGGTTAATTTTAAAATTTTGGACTCATAACCAAACTACTCATCTCATATGGAATGAATGAAACCTAATTCAAGTAAGTCAAGTTAGTTTGCAGTAGAATCACAATTTCATCTTAATTTTTTAAAAATATTTTTTTATCGCACATTTAACCATATATAAATTTTAGTTATATATATGGTTGGCTCTCCAAGTGAGTTGACTTAACCTTGGGCTTAATTTTGAGAACCAAACCCACTTTCCTCTTAAGTTCTCTCTTATTTATTTTTTTTACCATAAATAAAGCAAAAAATAATAATAATAATAAAAAAAAATCCCATATTAATCTTGATATAAAAAAAGTAATTATAGATATATATTAAACTACTTTTAAAATATACAACAATATTTAAAAACTCTGATTTTTTTTAATCAATTCTTCAAAGGGTAATTTTACATAATTTCATTTTTAATATCATTTTAAAAAAAAAAAAAAATTCAGAGACACAAATAGTACCCATATATTAATAAATAACATAGTACTTACTATTTTTGTTTGGAAATTAAAAATATATACAATAAAAAAGTAGTAGGCTTATCAATATAAAAAATTATGTTGATTAAATCACACTTCTTATATAAAAAAAATAAAATATGAGCAGCTATATGATTTTGAAAATATATTATCTATTTTTTTCATATAAATATAAAGGGCAAATTACACTAACGGTCCCTATAGTTTGTGACTTGTGCCACTTTGGTCCCTGACTTTTCAGTTGTAACACATTTGACCCATAATTTTTAATCTTATTTCAAATAAGGACAATTGAATATACTATTGCTTAATTTCAAGGACAAAATCGTCAATTTGATAAAATATAAACTAATTTGATAAAAATAAATGTCAAAAAAATATTTTTGAATATTTAAAAATTATTTCTACCTACTAAAGATAAAATTATGTAAAGTTGACAAATCTTTTAGACATTTATATATTTATTTATTTATATCAAATTAATTTTTACTATGTATTTGAATGATAATCATGTAATGGGTAGTTTTTATTTTCATTAAATTAGTTTCTATTTTTTTAAAAGTCAAATATGGTGACAACTTTAATATCATTATTAAACCAATCCATTAAATCAAAAATTTAAAACTAAAAACATTTCATATATTAAATATATTGATTACACGTTATAATCTTAACAACCACCCATTACATGATTATTATCCAAACACATAATAAAAATTAATTTTGTAAAATAAATATTTAAATAAATGTGTAAAAAATTTCTCAATTTTACATGATTTTATCTTTGATTGGTAGAAATAATTTTTAAAAATTTAAAAATATTTTTTTGACATTTATTTTTGTTAAATTAGTTTATATTTTATTAAATTAACGATTTTGCTCTTAAAATTAAGCAATGGTATCTTCAATTGTCCTTATTTGAAACAAGATTCAAAATTCAAAGTCAAATGTGTCACAATTAAAATGTTAGGAACCAAATTGACACGAACTCCAAACTATAAGGACTATTAGTATAATTTACCCAAATATAAATTAACTACGTAACTAATAAATCTAGGCAATTTCAATTCTACAATTTGAGAAATACAACAGTGACACTCAGGGTTCACCCTGACTTGTTAGACGCCTAAAGCGAACTCAGAAAATGAGATCCCGACTCTCATACATATTTTAAAATATATATTAGTGAAATAGTAACAATCTTCAATTCATTTTAATTTGTGCTTGTACTTTCTATAAATTTGTTGCATATAGTGCACATAATTATTCACGTAAATCATAATTATTGAGATAAATTTTAAATATTTATATTTTTTCTTGATGTAAATTAAATTATAAAATTTGATTAATTTCAACTTAAAAAAATTATTTCTTCAAAAACAATTGTAACTCGTATAGTCAAACAATATTCTATAAATACTTCATACATTTGGCATTATTTTTAAATAATTCACCAATTGTTTGTTTAAACTTTCATTTTTAAACTACTAATTCTATAATGCAGTATTTGATTTATTGAAATGAAATGAAATTTAATAGTAAATAATAATTTTATTTGTAATATCTTTTAATAAATCAAATTTAAAAATAAATATTATGATAGAATAATTACTTAATTTAATTTAATTTTAATAAATCAAACATTACTTCAAATCAAAATAATTAGCAAAATATAACTTAAAATTAAAATTATTTTAAAATTCTATTTTTTAGACATAATTTGAGAATCCGGGATGCTCGCTTTACCTGAAGACGGGGGGCCCTGGTGAAATAATAATAATTTATATAGGGAGACCACCGCTCGCTCGTTTCACCACAGTGGTGGTGGTCACGGTGTGCCCAATCATTTTACTTTGCCAATTTTCCCAATCATTTTACTTTGCCAATTTTACCACCTAGTGCCATTTTGGGAAGATAGTAAAAAGCCACGTTTTTGGACAAAATGTCTAAAAACGTGGCTACCAAAAACGCCAAAAAATTGATTTGGCAAGTGCTAAAAACGCAGGTGTAAAATTACAAATTAGGGCCTCTAAAAAAAAAATAAAAAAATAAATCTTTTATGTTGGGTAAGGATATTTTGGTCATTTTAAGTTGATTTGACACCATAAACAAATATTAAACTAAAAAGTAAAAAGTCAGCTTTTTATCAACTTCCCAAATCACTTCCAAAAAAGCCAAAAAACTTGATAAAAAGTCAAAAACTAACTTTTTACCAACTTCCCAAAACAACCCTAATAGATTCGTTTCCGATCGTAGTGGGGACCCAATACATGCATATCATATCACATTCACAGCGAAGTAAAAAGGTCACAAAGCATCACTACTCATCGTTACAAAAGCACCCACTCATCGTCGAAAAATTAGTGGTTTGTCCGAGGTATCACCTCATTATATTTTCAGCAATCATTCAGATTACTAATTTTAGGATTCTAATAAAATATTAATGACATGGTAATAAGCAAAAAAATAAATAAATAAATAAAAATAAATTAAGACTAAAATATCAAATCACTGTGAGTGGAGTTTACTGTCAACTTATTAGAGATACCTTTACAGCTCAAAAATTAAAACTCCAAAACATTTTTCTTATATTTTTGACTAATTATAAATTAATATATATTTTTATATTTTTCAATCACTTAATATGAAATTGTGAGTTTCATCTTCTTTACCAATCATAATATATATGAAGGATCCCGTGACGTCACCTTGAACCAACCAATAACTTCTCCTTATCATTCGTATTTACCACTATTCATTTTAAGGTAACGTTACAGATATTAAAATTTTTACTAAGGTCAAGTTTGGCAACTCAAAAATAATCCATTTTTTTATTTTTTTTCTCTTTTTTTCATTACATCACTTCTCTACTTTTCTACACATCTTTTCGTAAAAAGATAAAAAATATACTTATTTAAGTTATCCCAAACAACTCCTAAATAAATAATCAAATATATCAAATGAGTGTGAAGCCTACACTTTTATAAATCTCATAGTCATGATAATCATTTATTTAGTAAAAAATTTAAGACACAGTGGACTTACCCGGTTGAAGACCATGAAGCCCAGGTCCAAGTCCACGCCGTCGACGGTGACCGTCCTCGCATGGCCGCCCAAGTATTCCTCCTTCTCGTACACCACCACCTCCACTCCCCCCTTGGCCAGCTCCGTCGCCGCCGCCATCCCGCTAATTCCGGCCCCCACCACCGCCACTCTCATCTTCGCCGACATTCCTCCCTTTCTCTCCATTTTTCAAATTCCTCCAAATTCACCTAGGCTCTGCAATTTGAACAAGGATTGACTTTGAGGAAATATAGATCCATTACTGAACAAAGTATTGTAGTGCTCTTATTACAAAAGCAGGAGGAGAGAGACATTTGTGGATACTATAGTTGAATTTGAAAATGCAGTGAAAAAGCAAATCAAAGGAAGCAATAATATTACACACAGTAGAAGGAATTTCATGAACATGTTTGATTATTCTTGTTAAACAGAGTCATTTTTGTGTCACTTTCAGGAACTTATGTCCTCACAAATCCAATCCTTCCATATATATATATATATAAACATGTTAATTTACTGAAATTCGGGTTTAGCTCTCTGTCCTGCAAATTTCATTCATTCCATAAGAGAAAGAGAGAGAGAGAGAGATGGTTCGTTACCTAGTAGCACTGTGTTTCGGCAGATCAAAGGCTTAAGCGACCGACCGACATTGATTGGATACACAACACCGATTCCACATCAATCTCTCTCTCTCTCTCTCTCTCTCTCTCTCTCTCTCTCTCCTGCTTTGCTGGTACTACTCTATTTCTCTCTTCTATATGTGAATCTTATCACTCTGTAAAAAAAAAAGGAATGGAGGAACAAACAGATAATTTGTCTTTCCCGTGTACCTAAAAAAAATAATGCAGATTTGTCTGACCCCAAATTAAAAAAATACAAAAACACTTTCTTAACATAGAAATAGGGATGGGGAACTGAGAGCATCCCAACAGATACGTTATTTATATTTTTTTTTTTTCTGAAAATTCTCCTCCTATCCTCCCTCCAGTGCCTCTTGCAGAGATCATGAGTGTCCAGATTAGAGATTCGAGCGAGGAGACTATAACTTGGGAACTTGCCCCGACCTCCCATGACAAGCTCCGCTTAAGTCAGGACTCGCACAGCGGGGGAGCATCGAACCCACACCAAGTGCTGACTAGACAACTTGAGGTCCAACCTCCTAACCAACAGTGCTTCCGCCCAGGAGATTGGCCCAAGGGGGATGGGGAGTTGAACTTGTGACCTTGGGGCTTAAACCCCAAGGCCTTACCATAATGCCACAACCCCTTGGGTTAACAGATACATTATTATCAATCGTTCAATCGTTAGTTAACGATTACTAATGTATCATGTGTGCTTTGTACGGGATTTAAAATAATTATTTATTATATTAAATATGAGAGGGTAATTTATGTGCAAAATTGGGCCGAGCTGGTTATTGGGCTGTTAAGGGCCGCGGTGCGAGAGGCCGAGTAGAATGGGCATATAAGTTACTCCGGTCTGGAAAGGTAGCCTTGGAGTTAGACCGGTTTGAAGACCGTAATAGTTAGATCGGTCTACCAAGGTCCTGATTTTACTTTGGTTGGGAAAGCGTTGTCGGTAGTTCGGTCTTTATTAGATAGACCGGTTGTGCATTGACACCGGTTTGTCCGGGTTAATCCGGTTTGGCCACGCTTTAGTTCGGCTCGATTCTCTTATGGTTAGCTCGGTCGTAGCATGGGAAAGCCGAGGTAAGAGAAGGTAAGGGTCGAACTATAGGTTACTTCGGCTGTAAAGGAGTTCGGCCATAGTAAAGCCATCTCACTTGGCTTAAGCAGTGAGGAGGGTGTTGGAGGATAAGCATTATCTTCCAGGAGTATGAATCCTAGGAAGACTCTATGCAAGGAGGAGTAATCCTAGAAGGACTCTACATGGGGAAATAAGAGTCCTACTAGGATTGTGCCACGCGAAACCTATTTAAGCTCACCAATATCACCTTTGGAGAGGTAATGCAATTTTGCCTTCTGAACATACAGAGCTTTTGCCTATTTGTCTTACTTACTGACTTAGGCATCGGAGAGGTTTCCGGCACACACCCGCCGGTTAGCTCACGTTTGTGTTTTCAGGTGGCAAAGCGACGTCGCACGGAGGAACGCAGACTTGATCAATAGGATTATACGAGAAGGTATATTTCTTCCCCGTACAAAATATATTTTTAAATTGTTAGTATAAAATTTACATAATTATGAAAAAAAAATATTGTGTTTGGTTTGAGTTTTTTGAATTAAGTTTTTTGAAAATTAAGTTTTTTGGTTTTCGTATTTTTTTGTTTTTAATGAATATTTTTAAAATTTTAAACATTTTTTTTACTTTTTTAAATGTACCTTATTTACATGTATCTAAAAAGTAAAAAATTTGTGAAAAAATATTTTTAAAAATTAATAAATACATAAAAATACAAAAAATGTACTGAATTCTCGTATTTTTTTTTATATTTTTGGTATTTAGTGAATTTTTTAAAGGTTTTTTCCACAAATTTTTTTACTTTTTAGGTATATTTATGTTAGGTATGTCTAAAAAGTAAAAAAAAAAATTTGTTTAAAATATTAAAAAATTCAGTAAAAACAAAAAAATACGGAAAATAAGAAAATAGAATTTTCTGAAAAGAGTTTTTGGAAAACTCTAACCAAGCATGCTGGACATTTCATAATTTGAAGTAATAAAAATAAAAATTAATTACATTTATTCGAAATTTATTAAATAAATAAAATATATTACAATTAGAATCTCAATTGTTATGAGTCTTCTATCTGCATTCCTGCATTGATAACATTATAGTTAGTATTATAATCGATGAATAACACATATATGATGCATTTATAAAATGTTACAAAATAAAAATATTATACTTATGTATTATATATATATATATATATATTTTACCTTCTAAGAAGTATAGATATTTTTTAGACCAATCCATATTTAATACAAATGTTACGTACAATGCACAATCTACTTGATGTAGCATTGTTGGTACATGTATGATAAATACATTGGCACGGTCTTAACATAACGCAATATAGGCCCTGGTTGGTAGGGCTTATTTTCAGCTTTTAGCTTAATTTAAGCTATTTTGATGTGTTTGGTTCAGCTTAACAATACAGCTTATAGCTTTTTTTAAGTCAAAAATCAACTTATTCTTTGAGTGGGGGAGGAGAAGCTTAATTTATAAGTCAAAAATCAGCTTATGTTCACAACTATAAGCTATAAGCTGTTAAGCTATAAGTTATAATTACTTTCCCATAACTCTACCAAACGGAGTCATAATCTTTAATCATTCTAACTTCATTACCTGTAAAAATTTTGAATTATAAGATAGGAATAAGTGATTTGTAATAAGTTTTATAATTTTGTACCTTTGATCTTCTATCTATATTATATATTAAGTAAAATAGAGTTTCTAATAAGAAAACTCTTGTGAAGCTCAAAACCCTCATATTATTTTTCTAGAATTCTTATTTTTTAAATAATTAAAATCCTTCTATTGACTAACTTTTGTTGAATTGCCTTAATTTACACATTTCAAAAGGAAAGTTAATTGATCAATTAAGTTAACTAATCAGTTTTAAAATTAAAAAAAAATCTTATTATATCTTGATTTACACATTTCAAAAGGAAAATTAATTAATCCATTTAGAAATTTGAAAAGGAAAGTTAACTAATTAATTTAATTTTTTTTTTAAAAAAAAAATCTAACTTTTATTGAATCATTTAAAAAAAAAAAAACTTATTATGTATTCATTTACGGAATTTTTGGTGAAAAGCCATTCCCATTGAGCTTTTTTCGCGTGAAGCCTACAAAATAAAATAACAGTATCAAAGTCCTTCAAATTAAAAAATATGATGAAAAGACAAGAATGCACTTGCATATATATGGGCAATAGTAAGCAGTTGAGCTGTTTGTCTCTCTTGTTCTTTTTCTTCGTTTGAAAACTGTCAAAGTTCAAAACCTTTGATTCGAAAATCCTTCTTCAAAAACTGTCAATTGAAGCAAAAATTGAGATATAATGAGAGATTTTCAAGTGCCATTGTCGAATGTTTCAAAGTTATTGAATGATTTCATCATCTTCTACCAGTCGTTACTTCTGAATTAACCATCACAAGTCAGAGAAGCTCTTTTTTCTTTTACAGCTCTCTCTTTCTCTCTCTCTCTCTCTCTCTTCCCGCCCCCATCAACTCCACTATTGATGGTTGTTCATCGCCTCCATCATCTCCATCATCAGTCGGCATCGCTCATCCTCACCGTTGGCTGGCGACCACCATTTTTACCATTAACCATCACCATCTCAAATTTGATGCTTATGAACTCATGTTTGAGATCAATAACTTTAGATCTGAGATAAAATGACCTCATATATATCAAAAAATGATAAATTGAGATATTATAATGAAAAATCGAGAGTTTTTTTTTTTTATTTGTTCATTGATCAAAAGTAAAATTCGACTATAATTCCTTTATCTAGTATGCACTCTGTTTTCGTAATAGTAAAATTTTATTCTAGTTAACGAAAATAAAGTTTGATTGCTGATTTGCTTAACGACAGTAAAATTTTACTTTGAATCATAGTAAAATTTACTCTGATTTAAAGTAAAATTTTACTTTGAATGACGCTGCGATTTCGCCTTACTTTGATAATGATAGTAAAATTTTACTGTCTATGTCAATTTCGACAGTACTTTGTTTGTTTGTTTTTTTTTTAAGGAATTTCATAGTAACCTAGATCTTGTTTGATAGATCTTGATGAGAGGATTCTAAAATACTAATTTTATTAAAAACTGACATCTAAATCAAAAGTTATATCATTTTAAAGTTTAAAAATAAAAGGGCACATAAGTTGATATAGGTTGGATATGTTTTACAATAGAACTCATATTAAACCTATATTGTTTTTGACAATAACATTTTATTATCTTTCAAAATAAAATTTTACTCAAAACCTTCACTTCTACTGAACAAGGTCTGTTACAAATTCTTTTACATGAAACTAATCAAGAATATTAAAAAATATATATTAAAGTGTCAAATTGATTACCAAATAACTCAGTAAATTGGATAGACAACTATTCAACAACACGTTAAAAATGGACTGTTGTTGCAAAAGTACTACATTATTTTCATACTTTTATTACGAAACAATAATATCTTCCATGACAATGTCTACTTACAAGTCTTCTTGTTATGGTCGTACTTCTTGCATCTACAACACTATACTCTTCTTATGTTCTCACCCCTAAATGGAATCCAATTCTTTCTTGGCCTATCAGATAGCTTCTTACAAATTGGATGAAAGACAATAAGATCATCCACAACTATTCGTAGTCTTTATATCGACAATACCAATTGCAAGAGGAAAAAAAATCTAAAAGAGAGAACATTTTACAATTAGTAAGTATAATACAAAAAAGGCCAAAAAAGTAAAACAGTAAAATGTTACTATAATTAAAAATAAAAGTTTACTCTGAAAATAAGTAAAATGTTACTATAATTAAAAATAAAAGTTTACTCTGAAAATAAGTAAAATGTTACTTTGAAATTAAGTAAAATTTTACTTTGTAAGACATTGACAATAGTATCTACCTTGATCCCCATCCTTCGTTGTAGTTGATAACAATGCGTCTTTATAATTGCCATTCAGGAAAATACCATCAATAAACAATAGAAATTGGTTAAATCCTTTAATGTGTAGTTTGACACAACCTTCAACACAATGGTACGATCACCATACTTGCATAACAACATAAGAGGTGGAGCTATTTTTCAAATCTGCAATCAGTTGACAGTAAAAATTTACTGTCATTTCGAGTCCAAAAACAAATAACAGAAGCACACACTACTAGAGTAAAATTTTATTGTCATTCTATCAAAAAATAAAAAACAGAACACATAACATTAGAGTAAAATTTTACTCTCATTCGATCAAATAAAAACCAAGTACATACCAAAGTAAAATTTTACTTTCATTCTATCAAACAAAAACAGAGCACATATTAGAGTAAAATTTTACTTTCATTCTATCAAACAAAAACAGAGCACATACCAGAGTAAAATTTTACTCTCATTCTATCAAACAAAATCAGATCATACACAATAAAAATAAATCAAAAACAAAAACAAAAACAAACAAAAATAACTAATCAACTAATCAACAAACCTAATTGAACTAGAACAATAATCAAACACGTGATCGAAACAAAACCTCTAAAACTCGATCAACACTCACAAATCTCAATGAAACTCTCAAAATATGATACAAATTTGTACAGATTTGAAATGTAATCTCTTGTTTAATTGAGTGTGTTGATCGTCAGCAGCAAGATCGTCTATTGTTAACCAAGGGCGAGATCTTCAGATTTGGAGATTGTCTTCATTGATTTCGCAGATCATGTTCACTGATTTCACAAATCGTTTTCGCAGATCCATGTATATATCAACTCAAATTTTCAAATATATGATACATATATAAAAGGGCAATATTGTCAAAAAAAAGAGGACAAATTATAGAATGTCTTTATTGAGGCATGCATCTCTTACTTAGAGGTTTTTTTGAAGGAAAATCCATTGAGTTGTCCTTTACCCTAAATAAAAGTTTAAAAATGGGGGTTTCACCAAAAATCTCATTGATTTACACTTTTCAAAAGAAAAATTAATTAATCCATAAGCGAATTATATTAATGATCCCCATAGTTTGGGGATTGTATCACTTTAGTTCCCAACCTTTTAATTGTGATATATTTGATATTGAATTTTGAATCCCATTCCAAATAAGGATAATTGAAGATATTGTTGCTCTATTTCAAGGGCAAAGTAGTTAATTTGGTAAAATATAAACTAGTTTGATAAAAATAAATGTCAAAAAAATTATTTTTGAATTTTTAAAAATGATTTCTATCCACCAAAGATAAAATTATATAAAAATGATAATTTTCTTATCTTTTTATTTTTTACCAAATTAATTTTTGAAAAATTTACTTATAAATCTCATCTTGAGAAATAGTGATCCCATTGATTATGGAAATGAAAATTTAATATAGACCAATTAGTCCTATTGATTTTGGAAATGAAAATTCAATATATTATTTGAAAATTTAGATTTACAGTTATACCTTTATTTCTGACATGGATAGGCCCACAAAGGCTATAGCCCACAGTGAACAACCCCAAGCCCATAATTTGGAGACCATTGCATAACCCGGTTGGTAAAGTCCAGGACAGCTGGAGGCCAACTGGGCGTGAAGGGCCAATGACATTCGGACATATGGCAGGTGTAGGACAGGCCACATCAGCAGACAAAGATTTGCAAAGTTATTGCCACAACACATCACCATTAATGTAGCCCATCACAGCATTTATTGCAACAACACCTCCCCATCGGAACAGCACCCCCTTACCCTGAACAAGGTAAGCTACAGCACAGGCTTTCGGCGATGTGGGCACGTCGGAAGGAACAGTGAAATGATTACCAAAGGATATAAGCAAACATTGAAGACAAGAAGAAGGTTAAGTTTCTATCTCTTTCTCTCTCTCTCTCTCTACATACTCTACTTCTTCTACTGATTTGCTCGTCGGAGGGTTCACTGAGGGACTACCCCGTTCCCCGTTGAACTTGTTTACAGGTCACCCGGAGGGCTTGACCATTTGAACCTGAGCTCAAAGAACTTGGATCAGTCTGACCCATCCACGAGAACGAACTGTATTATCAGTTAGCGCCGTCTGTGGGAACTGCTTTTATCCGTGCGCCAGTTGTGCTCATTATCACCAGAGGCCCTGTCCCAATAACCTTTTCCTCCTACCCATCAAAGTGTATGGTCACAACTAGATCCATGGCTTCTCACCATAATGCTACCGACCATCAGACCGACCCTCCCAATCCAAACAACCCACCTCAGTATTTCATCGAGCTTACCAACAGCATTAACCATATGGCCGAGCAAAACCAGGCCTTAATAAATGCTTTACTCCAAAGAAACCTTCCCATGTCTCCACCACCACCTCCAAATATCCCACCCAGCCAAGAACGAGCCCCAAGCCATACTATCCCGCAACCCAATCCACCTAATTTGGAAGGTTTGCAACCTCCCCTCTCACATATAAATCCACCACCTCCACCTCCACACCCATCGGTCGTGGCACCGGCCCCCGAGGGAGAAGCCAGCAGCGTCCAACACCTGTCTCCCTCTGGTGGCGACAACATTCCCCTTTGGGACGCTGAACTCCGAGCTATGAAGCTCCAACTCCAACGGGTTATGCAGAACATCCAGCATAAACCCTCCACCACGGCAAACTCACCGTTTGTTGCCTCCATCCGAGACAAACCCCTGCTCGCCAAGTTCAAGATGCCCACCATTGATTCTTTTGACGGTACGACGGATCCAGTTGACTATGTGGAGACCTACCGAACCCTCATGATCCTCCACGCCTTCCCTGATGAGATCATACGAAAGAAAACGCCGATTGATTCGAAGTTGACCCGATTCTGGCAGACTCGCCTCCACTTTTCAAAGATCTCGGTGACTCTTTCTCGAGCCATTTTATCGAGCCCGGCCTAGACGCCTACCATCCAACTCCTCAACATTCGTCAGACCGATGGGGAATCGCTGCGCAGCTTCGTTACTCACTTCAACACCGAAGCCCTGCAAGTAGCGAAAAATGACGACAAGGTCATCCTCACGGCTTTTATGGCTGGTCTGCGGTCGTCCGATTTCCTTTTCTCTCTCTCTAAAAACCCCCCGACCTCCATGGCAGCCCTACTCTCCAAAGCCCAAAAATACATGAATGCAAAAGATTCATTAGCCGCTCGGCAGGATCCAATGCCTAAAAACCCCACCCCCAGAGATAAGAGAAAAGACTCAGAACCCAAGAACGCCCAGTATAATAGCCAAACACCCCACTATAATGACTGACCTCCTCGGTCGACCGCCTTGGCCGCCGTTCGAGCGGTGCACACCCCTCAATTCTCCCATCGAACACGTCCTTAATCAGATCCAACGGGACTACCCCCTCAAATGGCCCCTGCCTTCACGGACCCCTTCCACTCGAAAAGACCAGTCCAAATATTGCCGTTTCCACCAGGACCATGGCCATAACACTAATGACTGCATCAATCTCGAGGATCAGGTGGAGACCCTAATACGTCAGGGGCACTTCTGCCGGTTCACGGACACCTGCCCCCAGTAGAGGCAAAGGACCGAGCCCCACAGAGACAACCGCCGGTGCACCCCGCCCCGGCAGCCGGCGCAACCTAATCAACGCCATGACCGACCTCCACAACAACCTCGACCACAAGGTAATCCACCCTCGCCTGTTGGTGAAATTAGAGTTATTTCAGGTGGACTTGCTTGCGAGGGACCATCCCGTCTACCAGAGGGCGTAACTTCGTAAAAATAAGGCAGGCTCAGACAAGGCGCCGACACGTTAGACCGCCTCCAAATGCAAGCGATGACAGAGCCCATCACATTCACGGACGCCGACAGTACAGGCATCTGTTATCCTCATGATGACCCCCTCGTCATTTCGGCCATCTTCTCCAACTACAAGGTCAGACGAGTTCTCATCGACAATGGAAGTTCTTCCGATATCATGTTCCTCAACTGCTTCCGCCAACTCAAGATTGGGGAGGAAAATCTGTCTCCCCTCCAAACTCCTTTGATTGGTTTCACTGGCGACCGGGTGACCTCCATCGGCTCCATCGATCTCCCTATCACCCTCGGCGAGTACCCACGACAGACCACGAAGTTGCTCACCTTCCTTATTGTTGACTGCCCATCTGTTTACAACATCATCCTAGGTCGCACTGTCCTCAACGCTTTCCAAGCTATCACCTCCACCTACCACCTGGCCATTAAGTTTCCTACCGATCTCGGGGTCAGAACAGTGAGGGGAGAACAGACCGTGGCAAGAGAATGCTATGTCGCCTCACTCAAGGAAGTCAAGCTGAAGGAGACCATGATCATTGAAGGACTTGACGTCCGAGATAAGGATGAGCTGGTCAGAGGAGAACCTGCTGAGGAGCTCGTTGAGGTTTCCATCGACCCCACCAACCCAATGAAAACTGCCAAGATCGGCAGTTAACTCTCCCCCCAAGCAAAGGCCGACCTTACTGCCCTCTTGACCGAGCACAATGATGTGTTCGCCTAGACCCACTCCGACATGCCGGGCATTGACCCCTCATTCATAACTCACCGCCTCAGCACTGAACCCCATTTTCGATCGTACCGCCAGAAGCAACGCATCTTTCATCCGGAGCGTAATACTCTTATAGCCGTAGAGATCGACAAGCTCCTTGAGGCCCAATTCATCAAAAATGTAGACTATCCTAAATGGTTGTCAAACGTGGTCCTAGTCCGCAAGAACAATGGCAAATGGCGACTGTGCGTCGACTACTCTGACCTAAACCGAGCTTGCCCCAAAGACAGCTATCCTCTCCTCCGCATAGATCTGCTGGTCGACGCAACAGCCGGTCATCAAATGCTCAGCTTCATGGATGCTTTCTCTGGGTACAACCAAATCCTAATGCACCCGTCCGATCGGGAACACACATCTTTCATTACCGACCGAGGCACTTACCACTACTGTATGATGCCATTCGGACTGAAGAACGCTGGGGTCACCTATCAACGATTGGTCAATGCTGTTTTCCATCAACAGATAGGTCGAAATATGGAAGTATATGTCGATGACATGCTGGTCAAGAGCAAACTCTCCACTAATCATCTGACCGACCTACGAGAGACCTTCGCCACCCTTCGCAAGTATCAGATGAAGCTCAACCCAGAGAACTGCACCTTCGGCATGGGATCTGGAAAGTTTTTGGATTTCATGGTCAGCCAGCGCGACATTGAAGCTAACCCTGAGAAGATCAAGGCCTTGGTTGAGATGCAGTCACCCAGAACGGTCAAGGAAGTTGAAAGACTCACCGGCCGAGTGGCGGCCTTCAACCGCTTCATTTCTCGCGCAACAGATAAGTGCCTACCATTCTTCAAAGTTCTTCGGCAGACTTTTAAATGGACAACTGAATCCGAAAAGGCTTTTCAGTAGCTAAAGCAATGCATGGCCAATCATCTCCTCCTTTCGCAGGCAGTTATCGGCGAGCCTCTCTTCCTCTGTTTAGCAGTGTCGAGCACCGCAGTCAGTGCAGCTCTTATCAGGGAAGACGGCTCAGTCCAACGGCCGGTCTACTACGTCAGTCGAGCTCTCAGGGGAGCAGAGCAGAATTACCCATTGCTAGAAAAATTGTCCCTAGCCTTGGTCACCGCCTCCAGACGGCTCCGTCCTTACTTCCAAGCCCATTCCATAGTGGTCCTCACCGACCAACCCCTGAAAGAAGGTCATGCAGCAACCAGAACTCTCCGGTAGGCTTATGCAGTGGTCAGCAGAACTCAGCCAGTTTGACATCTCCTTCCGCCCTCGAACAGCAATCAAGGGACAGGCCGTAGCCGACTTAATCCTGGAGTTCACCAACCTTACCCCAACCATTGAGCCAGAAGACCCCCATTCTTGAACTCTCAACGTCGACGGATCATTCCGCAGGGAAGGTAGTGGGGCTGGCCTCATCCTCACCTCCCCTGAGGGTGGCTATTTCAAATGTGCTCTCCGTTTCTTGTTTGATGCCACCAACAACGAGGCCGAATATGAGGCATTGATAGCAGGACTCTGCCTTGCCAAAGACATTGGTGTCAGCCACATTCGGGTTTTCAATGACTCCTAGCTCATCGTCGGCCAAATTACGGGGGAATTCGACGCCAAGGAGGACACAATGCGGGCTTACAGGGATATGGCACTCCCCTTTGTTCCCCTCTTCAATACCTTCCACATCAAGCACATACCTTGGGCGGAAAACTCCAAGGCAGATGTGATGGCTCAGTTGGCCTCTGCAGACCAATCTGACCTCAGCCATGGAGTCCGCCCCGAATACCTAGCCCACCCGGCCATCTCACCCGACCTACAAGAAGTGCAGTTCCTTCAAAATGAACCCATCCCTTGGGCCTCCGACATCTTCCTATTTTTGACAACAGGAGAACTCCCAGATGATCAACAGCAGGCCACCAAGGTCAGGGCTCGGTTGTCTAACTACGTTCTGGTCAGTGGCGTCTTGTACAAATGTGGTTTTTCATGACCATATCTGTGATGCCTCAACTCGGCTCAAGCAACCTATCTAATGTAAGAAATCCATGAGGGAATTTGTGGTAATCATTCGGGCGGCAGGTCTTTAGCCCACAAAATACTCCGTACTGGTTACTTCTGGCCGACTCTCAATCAAGATGCCACTGATTTCGTGCTCAAATGCGATAAGTGTCAGCGCTTTGCCAACATCCCCCATGCTCCTCCCACTGAATTGATCACATTCTGCAGCCCCTACCCGTTCGCTCAATGGGGAATCGACCTAATTGGTCCACTTCCCACCAGCCGAGGCCAGACCAAGTTTGCAATTGTCGCCATTGATTACTTCACCAAGTGGGTAGAGGCAGAACCCCTTGCAACCATCACCGAGTGGAATACAACCAAGTTCATATGGCAGTCGATCGTTTGCAGATTCGACATCCCTCAGGCCATTGTCTCCGACAACGGCAAACAATTCGACAACGCCAAGTACAGAAAGTTCTGTGCCGATCTCCAGATTCAACCATGTTTCTCTTCCCCTGGTCATCCCCAAGCCAATGGCCAAGTTGAGGTCACCAACCGCTCCCTCTTGAAGATCATCAAGACTAAGCTTGAAGCTGCTAAGGGACTGTGGGATGAGGAATTACCGAATGTGCTATGGGCTTACCGCACCACCGCTCGGACTCCCACTGGGAAAACCCCTTTTCGCTTAACATATGGCGCTGAGGCGGTTATTCCGGTGAAAATCGGTCTGCCTACCCCTAAGGTTTTACATCCAGATTCAACACTCACCGAAGAACTCCGTCGGGCAGACCTGGACCTAATTGAAGAACTCAGGAAGATAACTGTTGTCAGATTGGCCTCATACCAACAGAAAATGAGAACACACTACAACCGCAAAGTCCGACCAAGGGAGTTCGCTGTTGGGGACCTTGTCTTGTGAAAAGCCACTCTTGCCACCAAAAATCCGACTGAAGGTAAATTGGCAGCCAAATGGGAGGGACCTTACATTGTGAAAGCTCGACCGCGTCCAGGCACTTACCGACTTCAGGATTTGGAAGGACGAGACCTCCCGCACCCTTGGAACGCCGAACACCTGAAACGTTACTTTCAATAAACCACCACTTTTGTATTGCTCAATTAATTGTGTATTTTTCAGCAAATTCACACGCTTGAACATTCTTGTTATCCTCTCATGCAATGAAACTTTTTGATATCTCAGTTATCCACATGGTGTCTTAATGACGTTTTGATTGCAGCACTAACAAAAAGCCTCAGCCAGACTGAGCAACAAAAGTCTCAGCCAGACTGAGCACTAAAAAGCCTCAGCCAGACTGAGCACTAAAAGCCTCAGCCAAACCGAGCAACAAAAAGCCTTAGCCAGACTGAGCATCCAAAAGCCTCAGCCAGACTGAGCACTCAAAGCCTTAGCCAGACTGAGCACCAAAAAGGCTCAGCCAGACTGAGCACTCAAAGCCTTAGCCAGACTGAGCACCAAAAGCCTTAGCCAAACCGAGCATCAAAAAGCCTCAGCCAGACTGAGCACTAAAAGCCTCAGCCAGACTGGGCTTGATCCACTCGGCCAGACCAATCCTCACCCAGACCAAGCGTCACAAGTCTCAAACAGACTGAGTACCGCCATTCTAGGTCCAGACTGATTTACTTACAACATCATTTCCAAGTCCAAGACTGAGTCACTTGCAGCATCAGTGAAACTTCATAATTATGGCCTTAGTAAAACACTTAGTCACAGTTCCAGGTCGAAGTTTTTACGTCACTGTTTACTTAGTGAAATTCCAAAGACGTTCTTATATTTTTCCTTCACTAATCAGATTATCTCCTCTCCCATCCTGCACGACTAAAATAAACCACTCTCATCCATCTCAGCAATATGGCAAGCACAGATACATAATTTTATCACATTTTAAATTCCACTCTGCATTAAGGAGTTCTTTACTTTACTTTGCATTGAATTTTTATACAAGTCCAATTTCACTCTGTATTAAATTCCACTATGAATTTTTATACGCAAGCAAAAGCAATCGACTGAAAACACAGTTGAAATTTTATTCATTCACAAATATGTACACAAGTTCATTACATCAATTCAAAAAAAAAAAAAAAAAAGCTCTTTTTCTTCTTTCCTAGTCACTTCTCTTCACTGGATACAAGATCTGCTTCTTCAATACCTTCATCCAGGGGGGTCTAGGCCACATTGTCTTCGCCAATTGTTACACTACTAAGGTCTAAGCCTGGGAACAGCTCTTCAGCTCTACGTTTGAACATCTTCCAATTACCTGTCCCAAGATTTCACCATTTCGTGTTTATAAAAATCTGACTGTTGGAAGCTCTCAATAACTTCAGACTCAGTCCTTCTTCCAAAGAAGTCCTCGATGGGCCCGCTTCGCTTCCTTCCTCGCCAACTGCGGCGATCGCAAAGATTCATCGCCATCTAAAATTCAGGCGATCCTTTGAACTGATCAACTGCTGCGACGTACAGATCGGGGTAGGCCGCCCTCTCAGAGGCCGCTTTCGCCCTTTCTTCGTCCAGCTTTTTCTGCAGGATCGCCTTCTCAGAGGTTGCTTTCGCTCTCTCCGCTTCCAAATCTTTCTGCAAAGCCTCAATTTCAGCAGCTACTCTCGCCTTCTCTGCCTTCAACTCCTTCTGCAGAGTGTCCCTTTCAACAGTCGCCCTGTCTTTCTCAGACTCCAACTCCTTACGAAGGCTCTCCCTCTCCTCCACCGCCTTGACACGCTCGCCCTCCAACGCCTTTTGCAGAACGCCAACCTTAGCGTCTGTCTCATCCTTCTGCCTCACCAGCTCTTCATTATTGGTCATTGCCTCTTCGTGGTCGTTTCTCGGCGACAAAGACAGTCGCTGGGCCTCTTCCAACTTCTTTCGCCGGCGGCATTGAACTCGGCGACACAACCTGGCGGCGTGTGTTCTGTTCTCGACTTGGCGCTGCGGTCAACGTGGCACTCTCCACTGCGCCTCCTTCTTCAACTTCGCAAGCTGGGCTTTGGTCTCATCTGCCTTTACTTTTGCAGCCCCCGCTTTTCTCAACGAGGCCCCTGCCAAGGTAGTTACCTCTATCTGAGCAGAGTATAACCCTCAAAGAAGTCACCTCATTGAATCTAGCAAATGGCCGAAAGACGGCCTCCTCCACGATCGCCACCAAACGATCTGCACCTGCTCTTGATGGGCCTTCTTCTCCCTCCAACCGCCCAGCCACCGCCCGAGCGTGGTAGACCACGGTCGTAAGACCGACCCCTCCTTGGGGCACAGGATCCCTTTGGGTCTGTTCCCCCCTACTTGGTTCAGTGCCCCTTACCCCACCTTCTGCTTGTACTTCAGGGGCGACCCTCGCGACCTCCACCCTTGCTGGGGCGATCTCCACAACCTCCAGTGTTGGGACGACCCCCACCGTTTCTGGGGTGCCCTTTGGGACGACCTTCACCTTCTTTGGCCTAGGCTCAACTGCAGTCCCCTCAGGGGCATTTCTCTTTCTCTTTTTCTTCTTCTTCTTCTTCAGAGCCTTTCCCTCCTTGTTTGCCTGTTCCTTCACAAGATCCTTTGGGGGCAGTCGAGGCTCAAAACTAACTAAGTCTTTGTCCCCTAGTGGCTTTGGGCGAGGTCGGATCCGCTCTCTTACGACTAGTTTCGGAGCAGGCCCCAGTTGAGACTCCTTATACTTGTCCGCCCGCGCGAACAACCTCCTCTCCTCCTCCTCCTCTTCCGCCTTCTTCTGCACTTCCAACTCCTCCATTTCTAGACCCACTTCCAGCGGCTGCGGTCCTAAGTTCCAGGCAAACAGCACCGACGGCAGGACAAGTTCGTCCCACCTTAGTCCTTTCTCTTCTCTCCAATCCCTCACCCTCTTCACTCGGTCCTCGGTCGCCTTGTCCAGCTTGGGTTCGACCGACTTGGTGGGCACCTTCCAGGTTGTACGAACTCCTGCCCCGCCGTTCTCCGCCACAAAGAACCATCTTGGCCTCCAGCCTTTAACCGAAGATGGTAGACCCGCCACAAGACCTCGTCCAGCCACTGCCATAACCAGAACCCAAGTGTCCTCGGCTCGAGGCTTTGTAACACGAGAAAACTCCTCCATCGTCGTGGCTAACCCTTCGGCTTATGCCAGAACTTCGCAGACGCCATCAAGATCTTCGGCATTTGGCATTAATTGGCCTGGCGCCGCATCCAGTTTATTCAACACGTCCACCACCACTTGAGGAAGGGGCAGCCTCACACCTCCCTACAATGCCTCCTCGTATAAGCTGAATTCGGCCGGGCGTACATCCGATGCCCTCTCAGTAGATGTCGGCAGCCTCAACCCCACTTCCAGGGGAATTTGGTATCTCCTCCTTATCCCTTCCAACTCCGCCGTAGTAAGAATGGATCTATCTGCCCTTGTGTGCCAGTGACCTGGCTCTACCTGGCTTATTGGCCTTGGAACTGCTATCATGGTGGACACCTGAGATCGTACCACCGGTTCCCCCACCGTCACCATTCGCGTCTCCGTCCTATACCGTGCCGCCAACTCCTCTGCATCGTCCTCACTAAGTGGATCCACCCTCACATTCACAACTTCTTCTTAGGCCATTTCTATGGTGTGTCTGCGTATTGCTTCTGATGCAGGTGCAAGAAAGTTAAAAAAGTGTTACAGAGGTGTATCGTGAGCAACGAAAGAACTAATACTTGGGATGTTTTGAGTTTTTGTAAACAAGTAAGTGAATCGAATGATGCCAAAAGCCCACGATTTGCCCGTATTTCAAGGATCCCAATTAATTTTTGCCAGTTTGAAAACTTTTCAAATCATCCGCCAAAACTGCCTTTTCAACACCCATAATGACCTATCGTTTCATTTCTACTTCAATGCCTAACTTCCCCCCAAGATGTTGCCACATGTACGACCACGATGCACTGTCTCCTCCCCTTACCCTGTCTTTTCCACTTCAAATCACCACGTGACATGCCGCCTCTCGAGCCCCGCCTCCATCCGCTCGGCCTCCCTCGCGATCGGCACACCTCACGGTCAACCCTTCCACTCGGCCTCCCCCGCAGTTGACACACCTCACTTGCCGACACTTCACTGGCCAGCCTCCCTCATGGTCGGCACTCACGATCGGCCCTTCCACTCGGCTCCCCTCGCGGTTGGCACTCCTTACGCTCGGTCCACCAACTCGGCCTCCCTTGACGATCGGACTCATCTTCCTCATTACTATTCCCTTTGTTGGACTGAAGCTGCACTTGAAAATGGGAGACTACTGACATGGATAGGCCCACAAAGGCTACAACCCACAGTGAACAACCACAAGCCCATCATTTGGAGCCCATTGCAAAACCCGGTTGGTAAAGTCCAGGATAGCTGGAGGCCAACTGGGCGTGAAGGGCCAATGACATTCGGATATATGGCAGGTGTAGGATAGGCCACATCAACAGACAAAGATCTGCAAAGTTATTGCCACAACACATCACCATTAATGCAGCCTATCACAGCATTTATTGCGACAACACCTCTCCATCGGAACAGCGCCCCCTACCTTGAACAAGGTAAGCTACAGTACAGGCTTTCGGCGATGTGGGCACGTCGGAAGGGACAGTGAAATGATTACCAAAGGATATAAGCAAACATCAAAGACAAGAAGAAGGTTAAGTTTCTATCTCTTTCTCTCTCTCTCTACATACTCTACTTCTTCTATTGATTTGCTCGTTAGAGAGTTCACTGGGGGACTACCCCGTTCCCTGTTGAACTTGTTTACAGGTCACCCAGAGGGCTTGACCATTTGAACCTGAGCTCAAAGAACTTGGATAAGTCTGAAAGAACTGTATTATCAATTTCTATTATATATATATATATATATTTTCTCTCTCTCTCTCTCTTTCTCTCGCTTTTGTTTTTTTTTTTTTCTTCCCTTTTTATGCTAGAAAAATAAGATATGCAATTTATGATAATCAAATTTGGGATGAATTTTTATATGAGAATCTTTTTTATTTGGAATGACTTGAAATGTGCGATTTTTTAAACATTTCAAAAGTACTACAAAAATGATTTGAAATATAAGATTCTAAAAGAATTTCAAGCATGCCTTAGTAAGTTTTGGACAAATGTATAATTTAAATTGCAACACTCCAATGTAACACTTAAACATAACACTGTAACGTAAGACTTTAAAAAAAAAAAAACTCTTTAGTATACTTTTTCTAAACGTAACACTCAAAAAAAAAAAAAAAAATTATTGGTGTAATACTCTAATATAAGACTTCAAAAAAATTACTTAGTATATTTTTTTTAAACGTAATATTCAAATGGAACATTCCAAAAGAAAAATCATTAGTATAATACTCCAATTTAAAACTCCAAGAAATTCTTTAGTATACTTTTTCTAAACCTAACACTTAAATGTAATACTCCAAAAAAAACTCCTTAGTGTAACAATCTAATATAATACTCAAAAAAACTGCTTAATGTATTTTTTTCAAACATAATACTCCAAAAAAAGAATGTGGGATTCTTCAAACCGTTCCAAAAGAAGTATAAAAATTCCTTAGTAAGTTTTGGACAAAAGTATAATTTCAAACTTTGAGTGTTACGATCTCTTTTGACAAAGAGATTAAAAACAGGTTTAATATCTTTTAGATCATATCACCTCTATTTTTTTACACATTTTTTTTTTAAAAAAAAAGGCCAAAAAAATCAAAAAAGTTAACTTTTAACCTACTTTCCAAAACAACTCTACGTTTAGAAATAGTACATTAATGAATTTTTTTTAGTATTTTTGTATATGTTACATTGGAGTGTTATATTTGTGATTATATTGATTGTAGTGTTACGTTTGAGAAAAGTACACTAAAGAATATTTTTGTGTGCTACATTAGAGTGTTATGTTTATGAAAAGTTTGGAGTGTTATATTGTTATGTTTGAAAAAAGTATACTAAGAAATTTTTTAGTGTGTTACATTAAAGTGTTATGTTATTGGAGTGTTACATTCTTATTCGTAATATGAGATTTGTTCTAAAAGGAGAAAAAATTCAAAACCTCTATAGTGCGGATTGCCCAAATGTTTAATTTCATATTTAGAGAAATCCACTTTTATCCCTAAAAAATTAAATCTAAATATGTAAGTGACTATCCTTCTGTATAAGAAAAAAAGGAGGACTAAACCGTTGACAAGATCATATTTTACGGTGCCACCTTGATTTTTAGTATGTATTTGGATGATGATCATAATAGGTGGTTATTTTTGTTGATATTTTTAGATAGTTATCATGTAATAAATAGTTGTATTTGTTATTAATAAATCTTTTTGCACAGTTCTCATGTAATGGAAAATTATTAGGCTTTTAATGTGTAATCAATATGTTTACTATATACAATGTTTTTAGTTTTAAATTTTTTTGATTTAATGGATTGATTTAATAATGATATTAAAGTTGTCATCATGTTTAACTTTTGAAAAAATATAAACTAATTTAATGAAAATAAATATATCAAAAAATTTATTTAAAAAAAATATTTCTACCCTCATAAAAGATAAAATTATATAAAAATGATGTATTTTTAATTTTTTTCACAAATTTAATTTTTAGTTTCTTAGAAAAAAAATTTAAAAACTAATCAAATGAAACTTTATAACCAAAAAAATTTCAACACTATTAATTAAAAAAAAAGTCAATACATTTCAAATAATATACAAGTTAACTAACACAAAATAAGTTGTATGACGAATTTGCTCCTGAAATGGACCGTTTGCAAAGGAAATATATTTAATTATTCTCACTTAGGTCTCGTTTGGCAAGTGATGATTTTAGTCAAAAAAACTAAAAAGTCACTAAAAAATCAAAAAGCCAACCACCCATACCAAAAGTCAAATATTTCATTTTCTCTTTACTTTTTGCACATCTTTTCATAAAAAATAAAAAAGTCATTACAAACCTATTAATTTTTTTTTACATTATATTTTAGTCAAAGAGTCAAAAAGTTACTAAAAAACCTATTCTCAAACAAGACCTTAGAACAAGATTCAAAATTTAAGATCAAATGTATCACAATTGAAAATTCAGAGAGTAAAGTGACACAAGTCTTAAATTATAGAGATTATTAGTGCATGCCTCATCTAAAGAAAGAAACTTTGTGCATTTCCTCAAAAAAAAAAAAAAAAAAAAAGTATTACCGTAAATGACTTAAAAAAGTATTACAATTATTACATGACTCATCTAAAAAAAGAAACTTTAGAATATTACAATCATTATATGTTTCATCCACATATTACAACCACAACATGCTTCATCCACATAAAGTATTATAATCTATGATTTTTAAAATATAAAAATAATTCAAACCACCAAAATCATGAATAGACCAGAGATTGTATACCTCTGTATTGTTACATCAATATCTATTTTTGAAAATAAAGACCAACCAGCATATATCGTCTTTTTATTTTTTTTATTTTTTTTAGAGTTAGATTTAAAAGCCAAAAAATATAGATAAATAATATATTTATTTATTTTTTAATTCAAAAAATATATTCAAGTTGAAAACTTTTTTTCAACAGAATATATTCAATTGAATATTTAAACTCTTTTTCAATTGAAAACACAAATAGAATATCTAAACAAATTAAAAACACAAAATTTTACAAATTACTAGGGGTGTTGGCGGTTTGGTGATTCGGTTACGGCCAAAGGAATTTCAAATCCATTATTCGTCCAAAGCTAGGCGGATTGGAAAAAATTAATTCGCAACTGCCCACTCGTTATCACGCATCCATCCAAAATGCAGTGGATCGGTTCGGTTCGGTCGGTTTGGGTGGATCGATATATCCGCTGCTCACCCCTAATTTGTATGGATAATAAACAAGAAATTTTTTATGAAATAAATCATCATGTTTGATTTTGATTGCATTTTTAAATTGATATTTTTATTTTTTAATAATGTTTTTCTAATATTTTAAATAATTTTATTAGTTTTTTTTTCTTAATCAGCAAAAGTCAGTTGTTAATTGTTTGATTAGTACATGTAGAAGTTAACCTAATTTTTATATGCATCTAATCTAGATGCACCTAAAAAGTAGAATATTTGTGAAAAAATATTTTAAGAAATCAATAAATTTATAGGAATACAAAAATGAGAAATTTATTAGAAAATTCTCTTTCAAGTACTTGTATTCCAATTAAACCATAAGATATTTTTATATTCTAATAAGTCTTATTATTTTAGACATTTGATCCACCAAATCCTAATTATTATATTTAAAGATTTTATAGACAATTTTACCCTTACAAATATTTTTTGAATCTTAGTAACTTAGTGATGTGAACATTCACATTAAATAACTAAATCATGTAATATTCACACTGTCAATGTGAACATTGATGTGCATTTTACCCTATTAGTATTCGACCCCGCTATGTAGCTCGATTTTTGGATGGCTCGAATGGCCCGACTTTTCACTTTTCAACACATCTCTCTCTCTCCTTCCTCTGTTTCTTCTCTTTTCACTAAATATGCTCATCCTTATAGCATACTACTACTCAAGTGCAGCCATGTCTATAAGATGAAAGATCAAAGGCAAAGAAACATCACAAGAGGAAAGGGTGGGGAGCACATGAGCATTGATGAATACCGTCAGCTTAACAAAGGAAAATTGACAGAATCAAACCCAAGACATCTCCCTCTACACTCCAACTCCACACCACCATAAACATAAATGTCACACCGTAATACTACTACTCATCCTTCAAACCCAAAACCAAATCAAATCCAAATCTGGGAAGCTAACAACAAATCAAACAAATTAAACCCAAAACCAAATCAAACCCAAATCTGGGAAAACTAAACCAAAAATCTGGAAAAAGAAATCATCTTCTTCAGACCAACATCATCATCTTCAGATCGGTGATGGCAGTTGCCGGTGATGGCGAGCGCCTCTGATGGCGGTGATGGCACCGTTGATGACTCACCGATGATGGCTCTTCCTCTTCTTTGCTTATCCTCTCTTCCTCTTCTTTCTCTCTTTCTCTTTTCTCCTCTCTCTCTCTCTCTCTTTTCTGTCTTCTGATTCAGAAAGCAAGAAAAAGAAAAAGAAAAGAAAAAAAAAAAAAGAGTAGACAAAACGGCACCGTTTAACCCATTCGAGCCACTAATCGAGCCACATTTGTCGAGCTACCAATCTTTTTCCATTAGTATTAGGGATATTTTGATAACTATGTCTTATTGGAACATAAGACATTAATTTTGACTGAGAGGAACATAAATAGGTGAAGAGAGATTCATAAATAAATGTCCTCACAAAAATATAGTGATTTTTTATATTTTTTTATATTTTTGATAATTAGTAAATTTTTTAAAGATTTTTTTTTCACAATTATTATATTTTTTTAAGTGTATTTATATTAGTTGTATTAAAAATTATTATTTTTTTAAATATTAAATAATTTCAGTGAAAGAAAATACTTAGGGTATGTTTGGTTTGTGTTTGAGAGATGTGTTTTAGAGATAAAAAGTACGAAAACATATTTGGTTTGGTTTTTTTCAAAAGATGTTTTGGAAAATGATTTTGAGAGAGAGTTTTGGAAAAAGTGATTGATTTGATATGTGTGAGAGAGAGTTTTGTTTGGAAAACTTGTTTGGTTTACAAGTTTTGGGAAATTTTTTTGGGAAAATTTGTTTGGTTTGATTACTTTTGAAAACTTATTTGTAGAGAAAATTTTCCAAATTTTTTTAAGAAAATCAAACCAAACGAACCCTTAATTTTCAAAAAAAAAAAGAGAAATAAATCAAACAACATGAATAGTTATCGAAATAAGATTCGTGAGTTGTATAGACCCAAACAACACCTGCAATCTTCATCATTGACTGAAGGCTGTTGTAATGACCCTCACCACTGTTTACCGAATAATCACTGATTACTGTTAAACCAAGACTGATTATGATTGACAACTGAAGTAATTGAAATACTGAACTGACTGACTGAAATCTAAAACTGATTGATTGAGTATATGTTAGTTTAAATGCATTTCTATTTGTTGATTGTCTAATTATCTGTTCGTGTATATGTGTTTAAACTGTAAATTGAAGGCCTTATCGGCGGCTGAACCTGAAATCGAATAGTGTTGTATGATCATGGTAATCTATGTGATTTTATGGTGTAATTATCTAAAAATTGATTTGGTATGATTAAATTAGATTAAATATTGACAAAATGCCCAAATTAGGCTGAATTACCAAAATACCACTTAGTGGCCCACTATCTCACACACATTTGAGCCTTCGCTTGATCACATAACACATTTGCTCAGCCATTCTCTATGCTATAGCCGACCTAGAGAGAGAGGGGGAGAGTTAAGGGAGAATTTGGCTATATCTTGTTGAATTACTTGGGTATTGGAAGGAATTGAAGGTTGATTTCAAAATTGTACTTCCATTCTTGAACTACAAGACTTAAGGTTGGTGTTTCACCCTCTCATTTGTGTAATTGAGTTGATTCTTGCATGCTTCTTGAGCCCCTAGTGACTTGAGCCTTGAATTGGTCCATATATGTCAAATTGGAGCCTAGTTCATGCATGCATGCCTTTAGTTTGAAGTTTTGGAGTTGTCCTTCATGTAATGGTACATGCATGTTCATAAGTTTGCAATGGTCTATGTTTTCAACTTGTTTTTGGAACAATTGGCTCACTAGAGCATCAAATTGAAGCTTTGAAATGATTTGAATCCATGCATGTTGCATGTTCAATCTTGTTCATGAAATTTGGTTTGAAATTGGATTTAATTGAAACACCTTTGGGTTTTGATTTACCAAATTGATCTTTGAAATATGTAATGTCATGTGTTTACAAGTGTTTTTCCAGGTTTTTAGCCCAAGAGGATCGAAAAGTTTGCATTAAAACTTGATTTTGAGCATGGAACTCAAATCTGGAATTTCCAGATTTTGAGCCTCACGCCGGCGAGAAGTCCACGCCGGCGTACACTCGCTGTCGTGCCTCCGCTTGAGCGTGAAATGCGAGCATCCAGTACTTTGCATGAGTTCACAATCCGCCGGCGAGAAACTCACGCCGGCGAGACTTGTCTCACGCCGGCGAGGTCGAGCCCATCGAGCGTGAAATTTGAGCATCCAGTATTTTTACTGTAGCACACAGTCCGCTTGAGCGACGGAATTCACGCTCGAGCGGGGCCCCTTTGTTTGCATGTCCGCTCGAGCATAGAAAGCCATGCTCGAGCGAGACCCTTGTTTCTGAAAATTTTGTACAGTGTTTCTAAGTGCATCTTTGCATCCTCATTCCATCCTAGGCATTCTTAGGCCTAATTTAAGGCATCTTAATGAAGATATAGATGTAGAACACACCGAGACAAATTAGGGATTAAGTTATTATCTTTCCCAACTGTGAAACTTAGTGTGTGTTCAATCTGTTAACTGTATAGGGTTGGCATTCCGAGGAGACGCTCTAGCTTACTATAGCCCAGAACTTTGTGAGTAACAATTGTGTAAAGATATGTTTAAAATGATTATTTTCTCAATAATCGAATCGAATCACATCGAATCGATATTGTTTACTGAATGAATGTGTGTCCTATATTCTGAACTGTATTATGGCATCCTTAGCACCTCATCGCATCGTTATTCATAGAGATCTCGCTCGCCTTCGTGGAACCACTATCATTGATTGATGGCCATCATTACTGTCCAGTCTTTAAGACCTACTACTTATTGTGCTGTTATGCTAATGGATGTACCACATATGACTGATTGACTGAAATACTGATTTAATGAACTGTTTTTGTTACTGTAAGGACATTCATTCTAAACCTCTTTACGCATTATGTTATTCACCAGGCTTTAGCTCACTGCTCATATATATATGTAGGTGTACAGGCACCAGACCAATGCTAGAAGCGTCAGGGTAGACTCCCAGTTTTGTCAAGCCAACCACTGTGCCTCACTGTGAGATTCTGAGCCTGCCAAGCTAAGGCTTAGGGGTGTTTAGTTTTCCTTCCTCATCGCTTTTGTTTATCGTATAGATCAACGCTTTGCATCAGATTTTTATCGTGATTGAGTCCTCGTTCTACCGGTTGTATATTATATGCATACTGCTTCGTACTGTTCTGTATAAATGTATGAAAAATCTTTTTGGCATACAGACTGTCACAACTCATTGGACATTGTTTATTTACTGTATTGGCTTCCGCCAAGCCCTCAGACTCAGTATTATTGTATTATAGCGGGGCCTTCGGTAATCTAGGATTCTTGACCTACATTCTGATGCTAAACCCATAGGGACGGGTTTGGGTCGTGACAGCTGCCCAAACTTTTTTTTTAGTATTCTTATTTTATTTATTTGAATCAATACCATGAAAAAGTAAATTATACATTATCATCTTCTTCTGCTCGAGTGTACATCCTGACTAAAATTTAAAAGTTTGACATGACTCTTTACATTAGTTGTGGTTTTTTTTTAAAAAATTTTTTAATATAAAAAATCATAGCTCCGTTACTAAAGAAAGTATTTAATGAGTATAGCATTGTAAATTTTAGGAAGAATTACTGTTCAGTATATTTTTAAAAAAGTAAATAAAGATACATTGAAAAATTTATGTCTTTTAATTATTAAAATTAATAAAATTTATCATTAATTTATAATTATTTTTTTAGAATTACACTTATTTATAATTTTCTCTAAATTTTATCCAAAAAGGACAAATAGAAGGTGATATAGCATAGGCATGAGATAATAGTGTCATGTCTCAATTAGTACTCCCAAATATTTTTCATTTAAAAGCCATCACTCATTAAAAAAAAAACAAAAAAAAAGTCCAATAAGAATGGTTTGTGAGACATGCATAGCTGTACATACTTGTACTAGAGAGAACCGGACAGAACTGGTCGGTTTCGTGTTTGTTCTTGCAAAAATTAGTTCTTACACATGCAGTATTGTTCCAAATGACTTTTAATGGTTGATTTGTTTTCCTACACAAATCAAGGAATGATATCTATTTATTGCATGTTATTTTAACAACAATGCTAGAGGGTCATAATTTTTGTGGCCACAATGGCTCAAAACTGTCAAAACGACGTCGTTTTGACATGTTTTGCACTCAAAACGACGTAGTTTTGGCAGTTTTGAGCCATTGTGGCCCCAAGAATTGTGACCCTCAAATATTTTCCTTATTTTAATGGCATAATTGTAGATATTAGTGTAGAGAAAACCGAGCATAGGGTGGTGAGTGTCCTGATGAATTATTTAACTTCACATACAGTATTATTCTAAATAAACATATAAATAAACGTTTGTTACACCTTTGTTATATGACCACGTAAATATTATTTACAACATTGAGGGGTTGTTTGGCAATAGCAAGAAAAAATAAAAAAAAATAAAAAAGTTACTTAAAAGATAAAAAGTTAAATTTTTTTTAAAAAAAGTCAAAATTTCTTTCTTATTCTTTCTACTTTTACAAAAAAAAATTTAAAAAAGTCAAAATATTATTTTTAAAAATATATATATTTTTTCGCTTCATATTTGAATTAAAAAATTCATTTGTGAATTATCTCATAATAATTTCTCATGCTAATGATAGAAAATGATGATTTTTTTTTTCATTAAGAGAAAATGATGATTATGATGATGTTGAGTTTATGTCTAAATGTGTAATGGTAGAGGAGCCACATGTTTTGATTGACTACATTAATCCATTGCAACGTGGTTTAACTACACACCCACAAAAGTTCTTGGTGATGAGAGGGGTTACATAGTGAAGGAGATGTTTTTCTACTCACTGGAGTTGTTGTGGCATGTACTTTGAAAATTGCTCAAATTTCTTTAATTAAATAAAAGTAAGAAGAAAAATGTGATTGTGCTTTGTCTAGACATGAACAATGTGAACACTATCCATTTGCAAAAACTGTCATGCGAAGAACATGACGATTGAATTAGGATTGAACCCCTTTAATGCTATATGTTTTGGATGTTAAATTTATGCGAAGTCAAAATAATCATACATTTTCATTTTGTTTTATAAGTAAACGAACGATGAATATTTCTCCCCCACAAATAGGAGCTCATTTTCTTAAGGGGGATTTTTTTTAAGATCTCTACTATTAAGATTTTATAGCATAAATGACATTCAATATTTTAATAATGTTTAAGGTTCTTCAAGTAGTCCAGAGAAAATTTACGTCATAGAGAAAATTGGTCCAGAGAAATTCTGGAAAGAATTTCTCTAGACTTTCCTTCTCTGACCTTCCCTAAACTTCCCACTATAAATTTCTCTGTCCTTCCCTTCTCCAAATTTATCTGCCTTCCATATGCTTCCCACTCTCCTAGAGAAATTTCTCTGCTTTTCCACAAAATTACTCCAGAGAAATTTTAAATTTCTTTGCCCTCCCTGCCTCTCCTGGACTCAATACTCCAGAGAAATTTGAAAATTTTTCTGACTTCACCGGCTTTCCCACAAAATTACCTCTCTAGAGAAATTTTAAAATTCTCTGGCCTCTTTGGCCTTTCATGGACTCTCCAGAGAAATTCTCTGCCTTCCATATACTTCCCACTCTCCAGAGAAATATCTCTGCCTTTCCACAACATTAGCTCTCCAGAGAAATTTTGAAATTTCTCTGGCATCTCTACCTTTCCTGGACTCTAGGCTATTTTTTATTTGCCAGTAAAAATAGCATTCAAAAACTCTGTTGAGGTACAGATACACAAAAGAGAGTAAAATTTTCCCAAAAACAGAGTAAACCCACAAATGTAAGATGAAGATAAAAGCAATTTTTTATTTCATTAAGCTATTCAATCAAATTAAACCCATTTGTTCAAAACAAAGAATGCCAATAAATCTGAAAGAAAAATTCAAGTTTCTTTCTACCAAATCTAGAGAATCTTTCACATTAATCCTAAGCTAGAAAAGTGTATAAAAACCAATTTCTAATACAAATTTTACAAAACTAATATATCAACCTTGAAGACTATTCACATCGAGATAGAGATCAGTGAGTTCAGTGAGATTCACTATCTCTTTGGGTATCTCTCCAATCAAAGAATTATAATGCAAATATAGATCGATTCGGATCCGATGGGTTTTCCGGCGGCATGGAAGCGGTGATAATGTTCGATATACTGTGGTGCGGCGGCGTTGACGTTACGGTGGCCTTCGTCGAGAAGCAAGTTCGCATCGATGCTTGTCATGGAATGAAGATTGTTGTCGAAGCCCTAATTTCAGACTGTTTTGACACCGTCTTTGATCTCATCTCTCTTCCTGTACTCTCTCTTTTTCTCTTTCTAAGCGCTTTAAAATTATTTTTGTTTGTTCTGTTACTTGTATATAATTTTAGTTGCGGGAGAGAGAGAGAGAGAGAGAGAGAGAGAGAGAGAGGGTGAGATATATCAAATTTCTCTGTAATAGATGGGTATGAAATTAAGGGACCTTAGACATTAAAAAATAATATTGTGGATCTCTTCTATTACTAAAAATGGGAGAGGGACCTTAGACTAATTTTTACTTTCTTAAGTGATTACTATAAGAAAATATCAATAATATGCATGTAATGGGTCTCATTAAAAATAACAAATATGTTAGGGATTAGATTAATCCACCTAGAAAATTTTGAGTGAGTGGTTGTGTGGTAGAGATTAATTTGTGTAATCTAAAATTTATACATTAAATAAATTTAAATCACAAAGTTAAAATCCTAAGTAATTTATGAGTTGATAAGGATGGATTCGTAGTATTACTCTAAAAATAATCATGTTTTGCTTGTGTCTTTAATTTTTTCACTAAAGGTGAGTCCATTATGGTTAGAGCTGTAAACGAATCAAGCCGAGTGGAGTTTTAGTTCGTTTGAACTTGTTTATTACAATTTTAGCGAGTTCAAACTCGAACTCAATAAAATTTAATGAATCGAGCTCAAATCAAGTTAACTTGATTCGAGTTCAAGTCTGTTCACTAGCCTTAACGAGTCAAAGAAATTATAAATTTATAATTGCGTATAAGATTAAAATTACAATTGAAATTTTGATTATACAATTATATATATATACTAAAATAATAATAATATCTACCACCACTATAATATAAATGTATTTTTATAATTAGCTATTATTTATTAAATTTAACTATTATTTACATTTACATTATTTAAATGAGAAAATTGGTGAAAAATCCACCCTAACAATTTTCTAAGGCATTAGATCCAAAGGTTTTTTTTTTTTTTTGGTTATAGGTCCACACTTTGTGAAAAAGTTTAGTGAGAAGTGCTAAAGGACATTTTGTTTCTAATTTTATATGTTTGATTTTTTGTTGACTATTTGTTTAAATTTATATCTATTTGTTCAATTTTTTTTGTCTATCTATTCAATTTTTTCTGTGCAAATTTTCTATCTGTTCAAATTTTTATGTATAAATTTTTCATCTATCCAAATTTTATATGTGCAAATTTTCTATCTGTCCAAATTTTACTTGTCCAATTTTTTATCTGTTTAATATTTTTATTTGTACAAATTTTTTATCCAAATTTTATGCGTCCAATTTTTTATCTGTATAAATTTTTTTATCTGTTCATTTTTTTTTTTGGTCAAAATAGCAATTTAATTTTTTTTATCAGTTCAAGATAGACCTGATCTGTTGAAACAATTTCACTCTTTCGTTTTATTGTTGAAAATCAATTGAAAAATAGATTTAGGAGACAAGAATTTGCAATGAATAACCTGAATGATTTTCACAAATTCTAGTTCTTTCTCTCTCTCTCTCTCTATATATAAATGTTAGAAATTTCAAAAATTCTAATAAATGTCTCACATATAAATTCTACACCCATATAAGATATTTGATAAACTTTTTAGGATATCTAGCATCACATATATATATATATACACATATGCGCATGTGAAGTTGGCAGATATTTCTAGACATAGAAAATGCTTTGGGATCATTTCAAAAGCAGATTTCAGAGTCAAAATACAAATATTTTATAATAGCACGAGACTATCTAGTGATCAAAAAATGAAAAAGAAAAAATATATATGAAAACAGTATTTCCAAAACACCAAAAACAAAGGGGTTAATTAGCATAACTTGTCAACAGTGATTTCTGCAAGAGCATTAATTGACCCTTCAAGAAACAATGAAAACCTGAACCATCCCTAAACACATCTATCTCTTGCTTACAATCTAAACATATTTAAAGACCGAAAAAATCGGTACATTCTTGATTTTTTGTTCAACAGTGCAAAACTCAGATATGAGGTTTTACCACAACTAGGCGAGCATCGACTGTTCTTGACCTGAAACATACTTCAAAACCCAGATCTGTTTCAGATCTTAGATATGTGATCGTCGGCGTTGATAAGAAAAAGCAGTAGTGGTTTTCAAACTTGCAATGGTTGCATTTAGACATGTAAACTAGTTGAGTAGTAAGTTTTTGAAAATTGATTTTAAAATTTAATGAGTTTTAAAATATGTTTAAATTTGACTTATTTGCATAAGAAAAATGTTTAGGGACCTTAATTTTTGTGGCTCAAATGGCTCAAAATTGTCAAAACGACGTCGTTTTGACAATTTTGATGTTGTTTTGTACTCAAAACGATGTTATTTTGGCAAATTTGAGCCATTTGAGCCACAAAAATTAGGGCCCTCTATCATTGCTATTTACATAATAAGTCAATTTTAAACAAATTTGAGTAGTTTAGTTTTAACGAGCCAAATACAAATTGAGCTTAAGTAGCATAATATATATATATATATTTACGCAATATATTTATGGAGTCAAATAATAGGTTATTCAATTTTGACTTAAAAATTTAACGGAATTTATATTGTGTTCAAACTTAATTTTTTTACCTAACAAATCAACCTAAATGAACTTTTAACAGCTGAATATGAATCGAAATTGATTAACTTGGTTGGTTTTGCAGTTCTAGTCTCATCTCCTAAAAATTAAGAATTTTTTTATTTGGTGGGAGAGAAAAAATAATAGAAACGGGTATTAACTTTCCATTGGGAAAGAAAACTAACCAGATATATCAATTGGACACATGTGTAATCATTGTCATGGTCCATATGACAAATGGGCCTAGGCATGTGGACCAGGTCCACTTTTGAGTCATTGATCTATAAGCCTTTTTCACTTCAGTTACTGAATAGGCAAAATACATTCTCATATCCGTTTGTCTATCGCATGGGTTGGTTGAACCAATGCCACGAACGCTGTCTGGTCGATAGGATTGACCTGTAATGTTGTATTTAGTTATGTTGTATTTGGTTGAGGGATTTGAAGAGGGATTTGAAAAGAAAAATAGAAAAGGTAGGTAAAATGTGAAAAAAATATGCCTACATTTCACATAGTTTCACACACTTTTTTCCTTTTTATTTCCAAATCCCTTCCTAAATCTCCTAACCAAATACAGAGTTAAGAGATTTGAAAAAAAATTTGGAAAGAGAGAAAAAAAAAAAAAAGATGTGTGAAACTATGTGAAATATAAACATATACTAGGGATAACCTGTGCATGAAGGCACTGCCAACACACTACTAGAAATGTGACTTTTTGCGTTTATTATTTTGCGACTGATTATTTAACAGTCGCAAAAAATTATTTTTAGACATCAAAATCGTACTTTACCATCTCATTTTCCTGACCCAATATAATCTTATTTTACCATCAAAATCTTATAAAACTTGACTCTGTCTCTCTCCCTCTCATTCCGCCCTCTTTTTTCCCAAGTCTAAGTTCTCTTTCTCTCCCTCTCCCTCTCAAAATCTGCTTCTCTCGCTCGAATCTGTCTCTCCCTCTCAAAATCTGCCTCTCTCTGGCTCTCTCGCTCGAATCTGTCTCTCCCTCTCAAAATCTGCCTCTCTTGCTCGAATCTGTTGAAGATTTCATAATCGGTAAGCCTAAACACATCTTCATCGATTCAACTTTCTCTGTAATGATCCGAGAAATCAAGTTGTGTGTGCAGAAATCAAGTTGTGTGTAATGATCGATTCAACTTGCTTATCCACTAATCTCACTGCAATCTTCTCAATCGATCAGGTTGTGTGTACAGAAAGTGAATGAATCGGAGATAACTGAGCAGGACTCGCTTCTCCGGCATGCTCAAATTTTGATTTTCATTTACAGATGATCATAGCAACCTATATATAAATTTCACTATCTACTTATCTTCATTTTTGTGGATCGAATTCTGGAATTATTATTTGAACTTACGATTTTCTCATATTCAGAATTAGATCATTGAAATTATCTTCAACATGCTCTTGTTATGTATTAAAACAAGCTAATGATTATAATGCTCTGTCACGGATAGGGAAAAAATGTGCATTATATATTGTATAAGTGATGTCTTCCTCTAGTTGATAAGCCTCAACATTTCTATTGGAAAACACATATAAGAAAATATAAATATGAGGCAAATAGACATATTGAGGGAATATTTTGATGTCCTGTAACAATTAGCATAGTTCATTTTCCTAAACCTACAATTGCTCAGTTCTTTATTCACAAATACAACTTTGCTCATGCATTGGTTATGTATTTAGTTTTTTTAAGTGATCGTGAATATTATTTCCAAAACAACAAAATCGGGGCGTCACATAGGATGCCTCTCAATTCCTTGAGAACTAGCCAATTGGTCGTGGCCGAAATCTTGGTGGTTTCTGCTGAGACTCCTTTATCTGAAACCAGGTGACCCAAGTATTCCATTTCCTGTTTGCCAAATACACACTTGGACCTGTTAGCAAACAGTTGATGATCTCTAAGAAACTGTAATGTCACTTGCAGATGTTGCAAATGTTCTGCCCATGAACTGCTATAAACAAGTATGTCATCAAAAAATACCAATATAACCTTCTTAGATGTGCTCTGAAAACTTCATTCATGAGGCTCTGGAAGGTAGAAGGGTCATGTTGGTGAGCCCAAAGGGCAGCACCAAGAATTCATAGTGCCCTTCATGAATTCTAAATGATGTTTTTTGGAATGTCTGGGGAATGAACTCTAATTTGGTGGTATCCTACCCTTATACCCAATTTAAAGAAGTATTTGGCCCCCCATAGTTCATCCAAGAGCTCATTTATCGCTGGAATTGGGAATTATCTTTTACAGTAGCTTTGTTCAATGCCATATAATCCACACACATTCTCCAATTTCCATCCTTTTTCTTCACCTACAATATAGGAAAAGAATAATGACTCACACTGGTTTTTATGATCCCAGATTGAAGCATTTCTTTAACTTGCTTTTCTATCTCAGATTTATGGAAATAAGGGTACTTGTAGGGCCTTGTATTGGTTGGTTCAGTTTTAGGTTTGAGTGGTATGTGATGGTCATGAGATCTCACTAGAGGAAGATCTTTAGGTTCTTGGAATACATCACCATACCTGCCCAAGATTTCCTCCAATACTGGGTCAAGAGTTTCTTCCTGGCTGTCCAGTTGCAGAGAAAAGACTTAAGCCACAACTCCGTGTGCCTATTTCTGGAGAAGTTTCTGTATATTCCTAGGGCCAATGACTGTCAACTCCTCCTCCTTACCACCCCTCAATACATGTTTTCTTTCATTCAAGCAAAATTCCATGCTCAAGTTCTTGAAATCCCACTTGATTGGTCCCAATGTTGCCAACCACCAAATGCCGAAGACCATGTCACACCCTTTGAGTTGCAAGACCCTCATATCAGCTTGAAAACTGGTGCCCTAAAGAGCACAGTTGTATGCAGGGGTTTAAATTGGGAAATTCAGGGCACCAGTTTTCAATTGGCTAGTTCTCAAGGAATTGAGAGGCATCCTATGTGACGCCCCGATTTTGTTGTTTTGGAAATAATATTCACGATCACTTAACACATTTTCATACTCATATCTTGCATCTCTATAACACATATCTCTGATAGAAAAACATGAGTTGAGGTCGATTGCTTTGATTCGTTTTATAACACATATCTCTGGTCAATGATTTTATGAAGATGGCTCCATACATTTAAACTTGATAATTTTGTTAAACGTGTTGTTTCTCTTGCTTTGTATGGGTCCACTATTTAGTCTATGGCCATTCGTTGTGCCTCAGATTAGTGATTAACCTTTATGCTCGAGTTCTCTTTCAAATGTTGACTCTAATTCCCATTTTCATTGTCTTGATGTAGCATATTTCTCTGGTATTGTTTAGACTAAGATGATGGCATGAGGCGTTTGGATTTGATTCGGACCTGAATTGTGAACCCTGTACTCGACACCCTCAACTTAAATCTTCAGGTATGAAATTTTGTGACCTGAAATTGCTTCTGAAGATTGCTATAAAATGAAAATTATAATGCCCTGATTGTGTGTTTATGTATATTGTTGCTTAGTAGCATATTGTCATCTTCTATTTTGTGGTGAATCTCCATCGGTATTTTCTTGCATAGAAGGTATGGATTGCATTGAAAAGAGCCATATACCAAAGCTTTGTCAAAGGTTGTGATGTTCAAGAACAGTGTTTGTGGTTGCTTTATGAAGTTTGTGACATCTATTAAAGCATTCCATTTATACACCAAACACATTGAATGAAATTTGAATTTATAATAAACTTACAAGGCTGTTTAAGGTCCTAGCTTTACAGAGTAAGTTTACAGAGTAAGTTTTCTTTTCACTGAGAACTTGTGTCATCTGTACTTTGAATTTATAATAAACTTACAAGGCTGTTTAAGGTCCTAGCTTTTTGGGATAATATTGATTGATTGATTGTGTAATTTATGTTTTACTTCAATGATAAATGAAATGAATGCGCATGTTGCCAGCTGAAGTTGAAATAAGAGTGAAAATACAAATATGTATCAGTTGTAGATATTGTTACATGTATTAGGTATGAGTATTAGATGCGGTACCTGAAAATGGGATATAGGTACCTGAAGATATAATGGACACTTACATATATTACATATTATATAATAGGCAAATGCAAACAAGTGCCCCCTAGACATTTTTAAGGTTGGAAAATGTATAAAAAAGTGTCTTGAAAATATGTAAAAATATTAAAAAATTTATTGATTTCAATAAAAGGGCATTAAAGTTAGTGAAAAGTGTCTTGTATTTTATAAATAATTTTTCTTTTGCTTGTGTCCTAGGGCACGTGTTAGCAAGACCCTATATAATATTTTTAGATAAAATGATGTGAATTATGTAGAAATGTAAAATTCAATAGAATTTAGTAAAAGACAATAGAATTTAGTAAAAGCATGGAATTTTTTAATAAGTTTCTTCTTTAAGCATAGTAAAAATTGGAAGATCCAAGTGTATCTGATAGACACTAGTATTTCAAAGAAAATAGAAGAATCTATGTAAGACAATTGCTTGCATAAAATGCGAATGATGTTATATCCAATATGCAAATCTTGATTTGTAATTTGGATTTCTGAAAATTGGTTTTCATATTCCTACTGCACACACTCTCTTCAAACTCAGATCGGATTGTCAGTTGGTTTTCTTACTTTCCTTCTTTGGTTTTTTAAAATAACTTTCTACCCTAAATGCAATTATCAGCTCCCATCAAAAGATGAGCTTAAAACAGTGCTCGATAAAGTGACGGACTTCTTCGGGGATGCCAAGGAATCGTTTGGCAAAATGACAGCCCTAAATTCAACAGCAACAGAGGAGTTCAAAATCACTATCCAGCAAAAACAAAGTGAGTTTTCACAACAGATTTACTGCACAGTTTTGTCCATAGATCTTTGTGTACTAAAAATAATGTGTTATCACTTCCATCAGAATTGAGCCTCTGCTAGGTTTTCTTTGCACATTAATGAAATGTTATATAGTGTTTGTTGGGTTATGTTTTTGTTTTTGATGTTTCTGGAAACAAAAATTATGAAAACAATCATTCTTCTAATTTTTGTGCAAAAACAGTTTTGAAAATTTGAAACTTTTTGGTGTTTCCTAAGTTGGTTTTCAGAAGATATTTTTTAAAACAGTTTTCTAAAACATTTCATCGAACAAGGTTATAGTGTTTGAATTGTTGGAATTGAGGAAGATCTATGTTACATTGACGAGGGTGCGTATCTAGAGTAGGAACACATCAAACCCCAAAATTCATTATACAAATTTTAATTCAAGAATGATTGTCTTGATGATGGTCATACCAGTAGTTATTTAATTTTTTTTTCCCTTTTGTTTATTTATTTTTATTTTTTGACAACTCCACTAGTACCTGTCACATGCTAGTAAAATTCTATAGACAAATTTTAGATTAGCCCGATATTTATACATTCTAGCGAAGCTATCTACATACCTTGACAGTTGCACATTAGCTTATGTAATTTTAGTTAAGTATGCATTTGAGATTCTACTCTTATGTGCTATATTGATAGGAAGTTCCTTAGCTTTCAGGTTGATAACTTGGAATTTCTGAGGGAAATGAGGATCAACCCAATAAAGGTTGGTTTTTTTAATTTGGCAATGGATTACACTAGTAGTTCTATTATACATATTATAGTTCCCGCAATCCCTCTTGTTTCACTTGTTTTTGTTCTGATAATCAGAATTTTGGTTATATTTTCTAGTCTTTCTTATGTTCATATGACATAGAATAATTATGTGTGTGCTTGCTTACACATGCACATGTGCTCCAAAAATTAACCCCATGAATTTGGAAGGACTTCTGCTCTCACCTTTATAGTGAAATAATTCATCTTTTTTGCTTGTGACATTTTGGTTGGCATAAATTATAGGTTGCCAAAGCATTAGTGGAAGTGTTTGCTGAAATGATTTTGATGAATATGGGTACAAGGTGTTATGCCAGTTCATTGATAGAGTGGAGAAACACCCGAGCAAGAAAATTGATGAGAAGATTGGCCAGTTCTGGATTGTATTTTTTTCATAAAAGAACTTTTTTCAAGTTTTTAGTTGTAATAACTTTTACATGTAGCTCAAATTTTGAGACTCGAATAGAATGTTCAATTAAACTATAATGATATACTGTCTGAATTCTTGTCATTGTTATTCCTAGAGTGCTTAGCGCTACACTTTTATTTATTTATTTATTTATTTTTATTTTTATTTTTATTTTTATTTTTATTTTTAATTTTTTGCGACGGTAACAAGATGGTCGCCAAATATTATGTTAGTGTTTTTCTTTGTTTTTTGCGACGGCAAAATAGCGGTCGCCATAAGTAGTTTAGGTGGTCGCAAATAATTTATGCATCGTTGTTTTGCGTCGCATAAAAAGTATTTGCCACCCCATATTCGCGACCCCCATTTGTCGTCAAGATGAGCCGTCATAAAAAGTCTTTTATATCGTTTTTATTATTTGCGACGGTTTATAGCGGTCGCAAAAAGTGTTTTTTTTAGTAGTGACAATTTTTTTAGTATCACTTGCTACAAAACTCAATGGGAATAAATCAATTCAAATTGGTAATATCATTCCGACTTAAAACTTCACATATAAGAAATTGAAATTGTTTCTACACATTGAATTAGCGAAAGCGTTTATAAATTTCAAATTGCAAATTTCAAAATTGAAGTCCAAAAAATGAGTTATATATTTGAATGTAACATATGCAAAGAATCTAGAAATATTTGCTAACCTTAAAGTCAAAATAGCAAATTTTAGATTTTTATCCACGTCAAAATGACATCTATACACTATAGCAAGTTAGAATGGAATAACTTTCAATAAAAGAACGTTATTAAATTAGTATCATAACTGGTAACCCTTTCGCTTTATCAAGTTTAAATGCCTTCAAATAAAGGTCAATGAACATTTTGGTACAAAAGAATCATCTTAGCTAACCCTCTCCCCCCAAAAAAAAAATTCAACATGAGAAAGCCAACCAACGACACACCGATAGAAGTAACGTAACCCAGTGTTTCTAATATGGATCAACGATCTGCAACAAAATCACTCACTTAAATTCGCTTCAAAAAACCAATAGTTATGAAAAATCACATCAAAAAGCATATGAGAAATTGGAAGCAATTGTAATGAAGAATAATTGCATTAAAAGAAACTGTAACATGAAAAATCTCATCAAAATACATATGAGAAATAGGAAAATCAATAGCTATGAATTAAGAAGAATTGAACATAACTATTATTGTCAATTGAATTATGTCATTCAATGGCGAAGTGAGAATAGACATATGTATGCAATACTAAAGTAAACAAATGAATAGAAAAGCAAATAAAGTATAGCTAGACCAATTAAGAATGCTGATAAATCATACAAACCTCCAAATAGAATTAAACTCAAATTTGTAAGGGGATCGAATAATTTTCTTTATTAAGACTAAGAGAGTCTTGTTATAAGAAGGAAGAATTTTCGAAGACTATAAAACCAAACAAAATTAAATTTTTAAACAATTAAAACTTACCTTGTGTGAAGTATCCATTTTTGGATGATCATGCTCCTTTGAGTTTCCATCCTTTTGATAATGCATAACTCATTTTCTAGTTGAAGCATTATGTATAAAAATTAGTAGACAAAAAAAAAAAAAAAAAAAATCAAACTTGAAATCAATGTTAATGGGCAAATCTAACTAAAATTAAATCCAAGGTTCATTAAATAAAATTAACTATTCTAATTTTTTTAAACAAAGATTACAACCAAATATTTATAAAAGATACTTACCACAACTGAAAAATGAAAGAGAAAATAAAATTGAATTAAACATAATTAAGTAGAGAAACAGAATAGTTAAAAAGAGAAACATAACAGTTAAAAACAGAATGAGAAAAACATAATTAATACTCCAAATGATATAAACAAAATAGTTACATAGGGAAACCAGAAACCCATTTTAATAATTGTGCTGGTTCATTTATCATTTTAATATTTTTGGAATCAAAACCATTCAGAAACATATTCAAATCTAACCCATTTTAAAAAATCATTACATGAAGATGGGTTTCTAAAATCTAAACCATTTCAAAAAATCATTACATGAAATTCACGGCTTTTGCTCACCTCATACCCGACACCACCTTTGCCTCTAACCAATTTGTTGGTCCATTTTAATATCTTTTATTTATTTATTAATATATCTTGTTCATGAATGGATTTTCATTACTTTAGTAACCTCGTATTTTGTTCATGAATGGAGAGTAATTAGAATTTATGAATTTGGTGGTGAGTTAGTTTTTGGAGTTATTCCATTTACTCTAGTTTAATGATCATCTTTATTTTTGGTGTAACTTGTAAGGTCCTAGTGGCCTATAAATAGTCCCTCTCATCTACTTTTTTTTACACCAACACACACCAACTATTTTCTATATAAGAGAGATTACTAGCAAAGAAGGGTGTTTTCTTGGTGGAGCTTTGGGTTCACCATCTTATGTAGAGTTGGCCTGAACCATATAACAATTGGTCGGGCTGTTGCATCCTGGAGGGGACAAGTCATAGTTTTGTGATTGCTGCATCGGTATTTGGGCTCTTCCTACCGTAGTGGGTTTGATCTCCTTAAAGAAAACGAGATATCCGTGCCTCAGCCTGATCTATTTGTGTCTCATTTTCTTTGCATCATTTATCAATAAAATATAATTTTTTCTGGTATTTTCGCCAACAATTTTAAGGAGATCAAACATGGAACAAGTGCCAGAAAAAACCAATAATAGAATTGGAGATCTCAACAAGCTTTTTAAGTTCAAGGGAGTTCATTTTAAGAGGTGGAAAGGAAAAGTTCTTTTTTACATTAGCCTTTTGAAAGTTACATATGTTCTTACCAAGAAGAACCCAAACAAAATTCCAACTGAAGAGATGAATAATGAAGACTACGAGGCACATGAAGCAAAAGTGGCTTCTTATAATACAAATGAGTATAAATGTCGCTTTTATCTCTTAAATTGCCATGCTGATCAATTTTATGATTACTATGACACCACTTATACTTCCGCAAAGAAAATTTGGAAAGCTTTACAAACTAAGTATGATACTGAAGAGGCAGGAATAAGAAAGTATGCAGCTAGCCGCTTTTTTTGTTTTCAAATGGTAGATGGAAAATTTGTTACGGAGCAAGCGCAAGATTTCCAAATGATAGTTGCAAAAGTAAGATCTGAAGGCATCAAGATTGGTGACAACTTGGTAGTTGTAGGACTTGTTGACAAGCTATTGGCATCTTGGAGAGAATTCCAAAAGAGCATGTGCCACAAACAAAAGGAGACTTCCTTAGAGGCGTTGATCACTCGCATCTGAGTAGAAGAGAAGGCTAGAGGCCAAGATGCATTAATAACACAAGTAGGTAATGACAATTCTACCACAAAGGTAAATTTTGTTTCAGCAAATAATAACTTACGCAAAGGTCACAATTCCAAGAATGCTTATTTGAAGTCTTATAAAAAAAATATGAAGAATTATGGTAAACCTCACAATAAATGGATTAATCCAAATAAGAACCAAGGTCCATCACCTTCACAAAATTATACATGCTTTGTTTGTGGCAAAAGTGGGCATATTGCTCAAACTTGGAAATTCAAAAAACGTGCACTTACCCCAAAGGCTAACGTTATCGAGGAGCCATTTGTGGCGATGATTATAGACATTTGCATGGTTAATTATGTGGATGGTTGGTGGGTAGATTCTAGTGTCAATAGACATGTTTATTATGATCAAGTTTGGTTCAAGGTGTATACTCCCTTTGATGATGAGAAAGTAATTATGCTTGATGACTCTAGTCAAATCAAGATACTTGGGAGTGGTGAGGTTGACCTTAAGTTCATCTCTGGATATGTGCTTACTTTAAAAGATATGCTTTATACACCGTCCATGAGGAAGAATTTGATGTCAAGTTATTTGTTAAATAAGATTGGTTTTAAGCAAACTATGGAATCTGATCAGTATGTGATTACCAAGAAGGGTATTTTTGTAGGTAAGGGTTATGCTTGTGATGGGATGTTCAAATTGAATGTTGAGATTAATAAATCATCTACCAATTCGGTTTACATGTTGTCTTTTATTAATTTTTGGCATGCTCGCTTGTGTCATATTAACAGTAAATATGTGGAAATCATGAGTAGTTTAGGATTAATTCCTAAAGTGACAAAAAATTTTGAGAAATGTGAAATTTGCAGTAAAGCAAAAATTACCAAGACGCCTCATGAAAGTGTTGCCAAAAATACTGAATTACTAGAATTATTTCATACTGATTTGTGTGAGTTTGAAGGAATTTTAACTCGAGGTGGTAACCGATATTTTATCACTTTTATTGATGATTTTTCAAAATACACAAACGTATATTTATTAAAAAATAAAAGTGATACTTTTGAGAAATTTAAAGAATTTCTTTTTGAAGTGGAAAATCAATTCGGTAAAAAGATTAAAAGAATTAAAAGTGATAGAGGCCGGGAATATGAATCTCTAGGATTCAACTCTTTTGTTCAGTCATTGGAAATTATTAATGAGATTATTCTACCATATTCACCTTCATCTAATGGCGTAACTAAAAGCAAAAATAGAACATTAATTGACTTGACGAATGCTATGCTTATTCATTCAGGTGCTCCCTCAAATCTTTAGGGCGAGGCTATTTTGACAGCTTGCCATGTGATAAATAGAGTGTCACACAAAAAGACTAAAATTGTACCTTATGAGTTGTTGCGGGGGCATAAACCAAATCTAGGTTATTTGAGGGTTTGGGGTTGTTTAGCTTTTGTGAGGCTTGCAGATCCTAAACGACCTAAATTTAGTGAACGAGCTACCACCTGTACTTTTCTTCGGTATGTGTTGCATAATACAGTTTATAGATTTTGTGATATGAAAAATAATATTATTTTTGAATCAGGTGATGCTATTTTTCACGAAAATAAATTTCCTTTCAAATCTAGAAATAGTGGGGGTCAAATAATTTCTGAAAATATTTTATCCATGCCTAGCTTTTCTACTCATTCTCAAGTTTTTCAAGAACAAGAAAATTCTCAAATCCAACCAAAGAGGAGTAAACGAGCTAGAGTTGAAAAAGATTTTGGCCCTGACTATTATATTTACAATGTAGAAGAAATTCCTTTTACGGTGCAAGAAGCTTTATTATCACCTGATGCTATTTTCTGGAGAGAGGTTGTAAATGATGAGATAGATTCACTACTTTCAAATAAAACATGGAAGCTAGTGGATTTACCTCAAGGTTGTAAAGCTATTGGGTGTAAATGGGTCCTTCGTAAAAAACTTAAATCGGATGGAACTATAGATAAATGTAAAGCGAGACTTGTCGCTAAAGGTTTTAAGCAACAAGTTAATCTTGATTTCTTTGATACTTTTTCTCTGGTTACTAGAGTTACATCCATTAGACTGTTGATTGCAGTGGCTACAATTCATGATTTAAAAATTCATCAAATGGATGTAAAAATAACATTTTTAAATGGAGATCTAGATGAGGAGATTTACATGGACCAACCCGAAGGCTTTGTGGAGCTTGGCCAAGAAAGTAAGGTGTGTAAGCTAACTAAATCCCTTTATGGTTTAAAACAATCTCTTAAACAGTGGCATGAGAAATTTGATTCCTGCATGCTTGAGAATGGCTATTGTAGACGTCCCCGAACGCATCCCGGGGGAAGGAGAGTGCGAGTCCCCCCCGTTCTGGTTCGATATTGGGTCACTACAATTCGATGGACTCAAATGTCACGGTTCTTAATCTTGAACCAAAGAGTCCAAATCCGGCAAATCGTTTTGAGAAAACAGATTTTTTTGAAAGAAGTGCCAAACATGGACTGCTTTGTCAGATACAGAGTCGCCACCTAAATATTTTAAAATGGAAAATTTAGGAAACCCTGACTCGGTGCCAAAAGGCCATGTGTCCGTCATCATCAAAGTTGCCTCGGCTCGGGAACTTGGGTACGATTAGAAGGTCACCGTGAGCATTCTCGCCCGGCCAAAAGACCGGCCTCTACTAACCATGATATCTATTTTTGAAAACATTGTATGTTCTTATTCCGGTTATTAGCCTAGGTTACTACGTGATACGCACAACATACAAGTATAGACTGAATCGCCTGAATTGGAACAACACGTTTCATGTTTGTTTGTTTGAAAATGGTTTGATGGTGCTACCCGCAAGTAGGCTAAGACATGGATTTGCCACCCTCAGGTGGGCTTAGAAAAATATGATTTTGCCACTATCTAGTGGGCTTAAAACAGACATTTGATGAATTTGTCCCAATTCAGATAACTCAACCTCCACCCATAGACATTCAAGGCAGTTATATCACATAAGCATTTAGCCTCATGGCAAGCATGCTATCATGACAACACTCACACGCATGCAAGGATGCTAAAGCATAAAACTCACCAAGTACTCCACGCCAAAACAAAAACCGATCAGAAATCCATGCATGATCCTAGATGTGCTGAAATGCCTAATGCAACACATACAAAATGCAACTAAGATAGCAGGCTCGGCTATTCTAAACATGGCACATGGAATGCTACAACTAACATGTATTCAATTTGGAATTGAAATACAAATGCAGTTTGTATGATGCGTCGAGCCCGGTGCGTGCAAAACAGATAAATGATGCAAACATGCTGTCATACTGGATGCTAATGGAAACATGCCCTATATCTAACCATCATAAGCGGATAAATAAAAGGGAGAAAGAAGTGGGGGTTGGAAGACATACATCACACTCACAGACCCTTATTACAGTTATGCCCTCGCGCAGAGGGTCCGAATAAATAATACAGTCCGAATAAAAGAATATTACAGTCCGAAATATACAGTCCGAAATAAATACAAATTCCTAATTAATTATCAAATTAAGTAAGAAAGCTGTAAAATTGGCGTGTAAGCTGGACCCGCTTGACTCATTGAATGATGTATCTTTGGTGCCTTTTCGAAAATCCACTGGGATGCCCCAATTAGCCTTTGTTTGCAATGTTTCTCGAAATGCGTGCCAAACCTCGGAAAGTTGTTGATTCTTCATTTTGCTGCAACAGAGAGCAGGAAAGGGACATAGCAATGTATTTCACAAATATATGCATGCCTCGATCCTCGCGCCACCAATCACGCATATCGATGCATGATGGCCGAGGAATCGGATTGCACAACTCAATATGGGGTGAATGTAGATGAATGCTACAACAAAACCTAACTCCATCATGGGTAATCCGGAGTGTCGGTGATTTGAGAATTGAGACCCGTTCCGTCACTCGGAGTACGGAATGTGCCTCGTTTCCCGTACCCGGACTAACTCTTATCCCGAACACAATGCAATATGCATGATATGCATGAATGCAACTAAAATACAATCCTAGCATGTACAATGCTATGAAAATGAGATGCCTCGAAATGCGTGCACGCGGGCACGCAAACCGAGGCGATGATCCTAAGGCATGAAATGACATATGCGATGCAGATTGGACTTACACTAACACGAGAGAGCCTCAGCCACACTCACATAAGAGGCCGGTGAATGAAAATGAGATGCCTCGAAATGCGTGCACACGGGCACGCAAACTTAGGCAATGGCATATGGAATGCAATGATGCTAAAATGAGATATGCGATGCAATATGGGCTTACACTAACATGAGAGGGCCTCAGCCACACTCACATAAGAGGCCGAGAGATGAAAAATGAAGTGCCTCGAAGTGCGCGCACACGGGCACGCAAACAGAGGCGATGGCATCAAAGTATGAAATGGCACTCCAAATACAGATTGGAATTATACTAACATGAGAGGGCCTCAGCCACACTCACATAAGAGGCCGATGGATGAAAATGAAGTGCCTCGAAATGCGTGCACACGGGCACGCAAACCGAGGCAATGGCCCTAAGGCATAAAATGGCACGCAAATGAGACGTGGCATATGGCATATGGAAAATGCGAATTTCAGCAGCCAAAATGATGCAAAAACAGCCCCCGAATTATGGCAAAATTACACCTGATGCCCGAAATGCTATGCTAAGTACCCGAAATGACTTGCAGCTATGCCAAACATGCACAATATGGATATGAAGTGTAAAGACAGATGCTAGGCAGCCCTTAAACTAGAATTTTTCCAGTACAAAGAAAGGCCAAACAACAACTACAAGTATGGTAAAAATAGCATGCAAAAATGGGGGAAAAGAGGGGAATAATGAAGCAAATGGTATACACAATGCTCAAACTGAAAAATATAGTCCTACAACACTGAAGAGGGACCAAAAATATGAACATTTACAGCTTATGATAACCCTCAAAACAGTATGTAGATATACTCAACATAGCATGCAAAATATGAGCCAAAAGAGGGCTATAAAGAGAGGTATACCAAGCATTCACCAAACAGCCTAAGAACCTTAACAAAACATGAAGAGTGGGTCATTTTAAGACTATTTTCAGTTCTGATCATGGCCAAAAACAGAAGCAAGATAGGCCTAAAAATTATGCAAAGATGGGGGCCAAAGAAGGATATAAAGACAAGCATAACATGGAGACCCCCAACAAGGTTGGTCTCTTCTACAATGTTTTAGAGGGACACAAAATAAGCTTATTCACAGTTCACGAAATGCTCCAAAACAGACTACACGTAGGTCAAACAAATCATGCAAATTTACGGTAAATATGAGAGATTATGAAGCAAGTGCACGATAGAGAGGCCAAACAGGGTTGAGCCCTTCTTCAATGTTGAAGAGAGGCTCAAAATAGGCCTACTCACAATTCATATCAGGCTCAGAAACAGATCACACACGAACTGAAAATAGCATGCAAAATAATGGTATTCAAGGTGGTATTGAGGCAAGTACCAAATGGAAAACTCAAACAGGGTTGAGTCCTTAAACAAAGATGAAGAAAAGCTCAAAAAAATGATATTTTCTGTTTTGGTCGGAGCTCAAAACCACAAGCAAAGAGGCCAAAAAAATGAGGCAAAAAAAGAGATCAAAAAGAGGGGAAATGAACTTACCCTTGTAGACCAACCATTTTGTTGCCTCTTGGACCAAAAATGTTGCCTCCTAAGCTCTGAAAACCACCTCCAGCCGCTGGAAATGGAGTGGTGATGGTGGTGTTAGGTGATGATGAAGAAATGGTGAAGAAATGGTGTAGGATTTTTAGGGTTTTGGTACTTGGAATATAGAGAGAGAGAGAGATATAATGTAGGAGCTCAAAACAGAAATTTCTAACCCTTAAAACAGATCTGGAGGGCTGTATATATAGGCAAAAAGGTGTAGAAAAATGGAGGAAAAAAAAAGGGGGGAAAACTAGTCAAGTTTCCCGCCAAAAAGGCCAAAAGGGAAAGTGGTAGCTACGGGTTTCAAACGGCCGAGAGTCCTTCAACAAAGTTGAATAGGGGCTCAAAAAAAGACACTTTATAGTTTACGACCAAGTCCAACACAGCCCACAAGTATGCCTAAAATACCGTGCAAAATAGGCCTAAAAGAGGGTAAAGAAGCAAGTGGCAGTAGGAGATCTCAAACAATAAAAGGTCCTTAATCAAACATGAAAAGGACCTCAAAATATGACTATCTCAAGTTCAGGTCGGAGCCCAAAAATGCAAAATGAAGGTTCAGAAGCCGAAACACTCAGTTTGGGGGCTCCGAAAGTGGGCTGTTAGGCACCAGAAGTGGTGTTCGACCACGAAGTTGGTCTCTCGGACCACAGTGTCCCTCAAAAGGGAGGAAATAAAATGCACGCCAAAAACCGGGACAAACGGAGGTGGTTAGACGGTCCCGAACCGAGGCACACGGCCTGACGGCTCCGAAAACCGGGAACCGGGCTCCGAAATGGGAAAAATGGCCTGCGATCACAAAACGTAGCCTACGGCCACTGAGAGATGGTCTACAAGACCTCTCTCTCCCTTTGGGAAGAGAAAACAAAGAAAACGGAGCCTGGTTTGCAAACCGAGGCAAAGCACAAAAGAGTCCGGAAGTCCGGAGGCAAGGCTCGTAGCCGGGACTCCGCAACCTCAGAACGAGCACAATATGCAACATCACCAAGCGCTCAATTGATGATGTCTGAGTCTTAAGGTCGGTCAAAAATGGGGTGTCTACAGCTATAAGACTAATGAATATGATAAGTGTATATATTATAAAACTTGTGAGAATGCACATGTGATTATTAGCCTATATGTGGATGATTTACTTATCTTTGGCTCTAATTTGCATATCATAAATGAGACTAAACATATGCTTAATAGCCAATTTGATATGAAAGATCTTGGTGAAGCCAATTTTATTTTGGGAATTAAAATTACCAAGACTGAGGATGGCATTTTTCTTGATCAGTCGCATTATGTTGAGAAAGTTTTAAAGAAATATAACTTTCTAGACTGTAAACATGTTGCTACTCATTTTGATGCAAACATACATTTATCTGTTGTAACAAATAAAAAAGAAGTGATTAATCAAAATGAATATGCTAGCATGATTGGTAGTTTGAGATATGCTACTGACTGTACTAGACCTAACATTGTATATGCTGTTGGAGTACTTAGCAGATTTACTAGCAAACCAAGTCAAGATCATTGGCTTGCCATGGGAAGAATTATGAGATATTTATCTGGTACCAAAAATTATGGTTTGTTTTATAACAAGTATCCTGCGGTACTTGAGAGATATAGTGATGCCAATTGGAACACTTTGTCAGGTGATTCTCTCTATACCTTGGGTTTTATTTTTACCTTGGGTGGTGGTGCTATATGTTGGAAGTCTAAAAAACAGACTATAATTGCTAATTCTACAATGGAAGCTGAGCTTATAACGTTAGCTTCAGTATGTGAGGAAACAAATTGGTTGAGAGATTTGTTACATGAAATTCATTTTTAGGAAAAACCAATTCCTCCTGTGTTAATTCGTTATGATAGCATTGCTGCTATTAGTAGAGTGAATAACTATTTTTATAATGGTGTAGACACCCCATTTTTGACCGACCTTAAGACTCAGACGTCACCGATTGAGCGCTTGGTGTTATGTGACCCCGCCTGCTCGAATTCCGAACTCTCTTCTGTGCCTTGTCTCGGTTTGCGAATCAGGCTCGGTTTTCTCAGTTTTCTTTCGAGAGGAATGGTCAGAGACTATCTCCGGTGGCCGTGAGCTACTTTTTGTGGGTCAGAGGCCATTTTGCCCATTTCGAGTCTTGGTTCGGTTCCGGATCTGCGGTGCCTCGGCTTCGACCGCCCAACCATCTCCGAGTTCTCCGGTTTTTGGCCAGCACCTCTGTTTTATAGTTCCGAGGAACACTGGGGCCTCTGATGCCCACTTCGTGGCCGTATGCCACTTTCGATGCCTGTAGCCGGTTTTCGGGACCCCGAATCGCGCTGTTTGGGCCCCGAGCATTCATTTTGCATCAGTTTTCTCTGATTTTTGGCAGGAACCTCTGTTTTGTCATTCCGAGGGACACTGGAGTCACAGATGCCCACTTCTTGAACACCACTTCCCGCATGACCCATTTCAGACCTCAATTGCTCGGTTTTGGCCCCGAGCGTTCATTTCTCATTAGTTTTGTTCAAATTTGGCGGTACCTCTGCTTTCAACACCAGAAGATCACTGGGGGGAGGCCAGCAATTATCCCAGATAACTGCTCTTCCTAGCTGCTTTTGCTCACTTCTCGCCAATGTTGAACACCTTGGGGATATTTTCTTCCAACCAAAGCTACATATCTGTGATCATGGGACATGGGAGGACCCTAAGAACTACTGGTCGGCCAGAAATTGTAGGTTTCATTTTGAGCCTCTCCTTCAAGCTCTATGTTGTGACTTCTGCTTCAGAGTTGCCAGATTCCGACCTTGGGTCCTTGTTCTACACACATGGGAGGACACCACTGCATGGTGGTGGTCAAACATTTTGCACTCCAGTTTTGGGCTATGGCCGGCCGGCCAGGGTGAGTGGCTGGCTGACCAGTTGGGGTGGTCGGCCGGCCACCTCCCAGAAATTCACCTGGCCGGCCAGCTTTCTACTTTCCAGCTCTTTCCAGCTGTCCGGATATTTTTTCAAAATATCCCGGGCATCCGGGGGATATTTTGGGAGGGAAATCTTGCCTCCATTTCCCTCCCTTTTACACCCCTTTCTTGCCTATTAAAAGGGCTGGCCTCCTTCTTTGTCATGGTTAGAGAAATTCTTCTCAAGACTTGATCTCCCATAGCCTCCATCTTCACCTCCAAAAGCTCAAAAAACTTCAAGCTTCCTAGCTAATTCCTTCACCAACCCTAAGTTCTACCATCACCACCTCCATTCCAGTAGCAAGGAGGGGTTCCTCAGAGGCTTAGAAGCAACTTTCATCAAGGCAAGAGGAAGCAAAAGACTTGTCTTCAAGGGTAAGTCATCAATTCCCCTTTTTGAGCATTTTCTTGCATCAATTATTTACCCTATTTCCTTTTTGTTTTGGGCTTTGATCCCTACTGGTTTTGTGCTTATTTTGAGCCTCTCTACAACTTTGTAGAAGGGCTCAACTCTGTTTGGTGTCTCCATGATATACTTCCTTCAATATCACTCTTTAGGCCATTAATTTGCATGCGTTGTTTGGCTTTTGAGTGATCTGATTTCGAGCATACCATAAACTGTTAGTAGGCCTATTTTGAGCCCCTCTTAAACATTGAAGAAGGGCTCCATCATGTTTGGTGGCTTTAGCATGCACTTCCTTTGAAATCCTTCAATTTTACCGTAAAATTGCATGAGTTAATTAGCCTATTTGTGATCTGAGTTGGAGTATTAAACCTACTGATATTGTGCTCATTTTGAGCCCTTCTTCAACATTGAAGAAGGGCTCAACCATGTTTTCCTCCTCTATCATACACTTGCTTTGAGTCCATGTTCTATGCCTATCTTGCATGCTTTGTTAGACTATTTTGGCTTCTGTTTTTGGCCTTCATCAGGCCTTGAAGAAGTCTTATTTTGATCCATACATAATTATTTGTGAAGGGTCTCAAGCCATTTGGTAATTGGTTTTAGTACTTGCTTTGAAATTCTTCAAATTTACCGTAAAATTGCATGTTTGTTTAGGCCATTCTAGATTCTGTTTCTGGCCTTCATCAGGCTTTTGAAGTGTCTTATTTTGGTCTATTATTCAAGTTTTATTAAGGGTCTTAAGTTGTTTGGTCATTGCTTATGATACCTCCCTTTATAAACCTCTCTTGACCCTTATTTTGCATGCTATGTATTGTATATCTACACACTGAATTTGGGGACCTCATCTTCTGTAAAAATGCATATTTTTAGTCCCTCTCAAATGTTGTAGAACTGTTTTTTTGGGTTTGAGCATTGTAAATGCCACTTGCTTTGTAATTCCCCTCTTTTCCCGTATTTTTGCATGCCATTGTTGCCCTATCCACACTCATAATTTGGCCTTGTTTTGTACTGATAAAATGTCATTTTTGGGACTGCCTTGCTACTTTTTTTTGCTTTCGTGTGCCAATTTTGCCTGTTTAGCATAGCCGTAGGCTATTTCGGGCACTCAAACCACATTTCGGGATGATTTCATGCGTTCATTCTCATTTCGCATCATTTCGGGGTTGTTTTCCCCTTCATTTAGCTGCTGAAATTTGTTTCGCATGCTTGCATATCATTTTCCATGTTATTTCATGCTTTAATGCATTGCCTCGGTTTGCGTGCCCTTGGGCACGCACTTCGAGGCATTCCGTTTTCTTTCATCGGCCTCCTATGTGAGTGAGCTGAGGCTCTCCCATGTTGGTGTAAGCCCATCGCGGCATTCCGTATGCCATTTCATCTCATTTCATCATCGCCTCGGTTTGCGTGCTCGTGGACGCCAAGATTTCGAGGCACTTCGTTGTATCCGATTTCATTTCATCATCGCCTCGGTTTGCGTGCACGGGCGCGATTTCGAGGCACTTTTGTATCCGATTTTCTCATTTCACCATCGCCTCGGTTTGCGTGCGTGGACGCCAAGATTTCGAGGCACTTCTTGTATCCGATTGTATCCGATTTTCATTTTCATCATCGCCTCGGTTATGCGTGCGTAGGCGCGCATTTCGAGGCACGTCGCTTGTATCCGGTTTTCATTTCACCATCGCCTCGGTTATGCGTGTGGGCGCGATTTCGAGGCACTTTGCCAGTATCCGATTTTCATTTCATCATCGCCGGTTTGCGTGCAGGCGCGCGATTTCGAGGCACTTCGATTTTATCCGATTTCATTTCATCATCGCCTCGGTTTATGCGTGCAAATGGCGCGCATTTCGAGGCACTTCGATTTTATCCGATTTGCATTCCATCATCACTCGGTTTATGCGGACTGCTGCACGCCGAGGCGTCTCATTTTCATCAAGATTGTGCATACCAGTCAGAACCTTAGCATTTCATGCATATCATTGCATATTGCACGGAAACGAGGCGCTTTTGTACTCCGAGTAACGGAACGAGTCTCAATTCCCGAGTCACCACCACTCCGGATTACCCATGATGGAGTTAGGTTTTGTTGTCGCATTCATACGTATTCATCCCTATATTGAGTTATGCAATCCGATTCCTCGGCCATCATGCATCGAGATGCGTGATTGGTGGCACGAGGATCGAGGCATGCATACATTTGGGAAGTACATTGCTATGCCCTTTTCCCCGCCTCTGCTATAAAGAAAATCGAGGATCAACAACTTTTCGGGACTTGGCACGCATTTCGAGAAAAATTGCGAACAGAGGCTAAATGGAGGCATCCCAATGGATTTCCGCCCGAGCCAGTCCAGCAGGCACTATCGTAGCAAGGCAGCCCCCTGGCCTGCGCGCCAGTTTACAGCTTTCTTAGTTTAATTTGTTAATTAATTAGGAATCTGTTTATTTATTCGGACTGTAATATTCTTTTATTCGGATTGTATATTTATTCGGACCCTCTGCGCGAGGGCACAGTTGTAATAAGGGTGTGTGAGTGTGATGTATGTCTTCCAACCCCCATTTCTTTCTCCCTTTTATTTACCCGCTTACGATGGTTAGATATAGGGCATATTTCAATTAGCATACAAAGACAAAGATGTTTGCATCATTCATCTGCTTTTGCACGCATCGCTCTACAAGATCATACAAATTGCATCTGTATTTCAATTCCAAGTTGAGTACTTGATAGCTGTTGCATCTCATATACCATGTTTAGAATAGCCGAGCCTGCTATAATTGCATCTTTGCACGTGTTGCATTAGGCATTATAGTATACTTAGGATCATGCATGATTTCTAATCAGTTTTCTGTTTTGGCTTGGAGTACTAGGTGAGTTTTATGCTTTAGCATCCTCGCATGCGTGTGAGTGTTGCCATGAATAGTATGCTTACCATGAGGCTATGTGCTTATATGATATAACTGCCTTGAATGCCTGTGGGTGGAGGTTGAGTTACCTGAATTGGGACAATGCATTGACTGTTTGTTTTAAGCCCACTAGATAGTGGCAACATCACTGTTTTCTAAGCCCACCCGAGGGTGGCAAATCCGCATTTTAGCCTACCTGCGGGTAGCATCGTCACACCATTTTCAAACAAACAAACATGAAATGTCTTGTTCCAATTCAGATGGACCAGTCTATACTTGTTTGCTGTGCGCATCACATAGTAACCTAAGCTAAATAAACCGGAATAAGAACTCACAATGTTTTCAAAAACAGATATCATGGTTAGTAGAGGCCGGTCTTTGACCGGGCGAGCGGGGGTGCTCACGATGTGACCTTCCCCAATCGTACCCAAGTTCCCGAGCCAACTTTGGTGATGACGGACACGTGGCCTTTTGGCGCCGAGTCAGGGTTTCCTAAATTTTCCATTTTAAAATATTTAGGTGGCGACTCTGTTATCTAGCAAAGCAGTCCATGTTTGGCACTTCTTTCAAAAAATCTGTCTTTCTCAAAAACGATTTGCTGGATTTGGACTCTTTGGTTCAAGATTTGGAACCGCAACAAAATCGAGTCCGAACTGTAGCGAGGTCCCTCGCGGGCCTGTTACAGTTTCTAGCGACTCTGCTGGGGATTTAGAGAACTTGACTCGAACTCATGATATCTAGTTTTGACTACACTTGTGTGTTTCTTTGCATTGCATTTGCATTGGTGCGCCTAGGACACCGTGTTTGCCATATGCCATTCTGGCGGTTTCTTAGCCTGAGGCTTGTCTTGTCAAGGCATGTCCATAAGGCCGACGGTTCGGGCTCGCCAAGATGGGAACACAAACCCCGCTTTTACCGGGCACCCTTTGACCATTCGACCTAGTGCATATTCGGATCCATAGTGACCATTCCAAACTAGGACAGTTGCTTACCCGCTTATAGGTTGTTTGAAGCCATCATGCGTAGTGAAACCCTAGCTCGACAAAATAGGACAGGAAACCCTACCCCAACATAGGGGTGTTTTGGCTCTCACTTATCTCGCTATGTGCTTGCTAGAGTGCGTCTCACAGGAATGCATGTATCGGTATGAGTTTGGAGCATCGAACTGCGGCATCGCTTTGAGTTGGCATGTTACGCTGGGCATCACCGATTATTTGAGAATCACCGTCATGCGGATATCAGATTCAGTTTTGGGGAACAAAGGATACAGGATATTGACCAAGATTGAGGACAGTGTATAGCCAGCTTACCAACCGTGTGTTGTTGTATACCCGACCGTGTGTGGTGTATTCAATTTAAGCCGTTATGCTGCCCGTTTTATTTCTGGTTATTTATTTCTTTTTTCGCTTTATTTATCTTTTTGCTAGGGCAGTTTGTGGCACGATTGCTTCCGAGCCAGTCGATACTCCCCAAGCAATTTGGACACGAGGTCGCCGACTCAACCGATCCGAGGATCTAGTTGACGGACATCCAGTGTTCCACTCTTTACCCCCAGTCACTAGAAGAAGGCCGAGAAGGCATAGTGTGTCAGAGCACGGGTCACCGGAACGGCAGTTTACTCTAGTGTCAGACAGTCGGGTTGAGATTCCTGTTTCTGCTATAGAGATACACTTGCCGGATACTCAGATGGAACAACAGAATACAGCAATGGAGGCGATGATGCGCCAGATGAGTGAAAGCATGAAACAAATGCAAGATGATGCTATCCGCCAGGCGGAATTTTCCAAACAGCAGGCCGCTGTCATGGCCCAACAGTCTGAGTTGATCACCAGATTACAACAGCAGAACGCCGCATCTGCTTCACACCAGGTCCCTCCTCCACTAGGGGCACATCAGGTTCCTCCTCCGCCAGGGGCTCCATTACTTGAGCCGGCATTCATCGTCAATGCTCCTCCAAATCCCAGAACACCCAACACACCTCCCAAACCCACGTAACGCCTCGCCAAACTTCCAAAACACCCAAGAGGACACGGGTCTTCCATGGCTCACCGCTTCACCAAGAATCGTCCAAAAATACCACACCTAATCACCGGACTCTCCATTCGAGTTCGAGGTGGATCGACAACTTAAATTGAGCAAGTTGGAAAAACTCTTCAAGAAATCACAGGGGGTGAAAGCCATCCCAGATATTGAGGACGGCTATACTGACGTGGCCGTGACTTTGCCGGACAGATTTAAGATGCCCCAGATCGACCGTTTTGATGGGTCTGGGGACCCCATGGTTCATCTACTACTGCCAGATATCTTGAGGCCAATGGGCCTAACCAGATCAAGAAGTTTCGCTTTTTGGCCGAACCTTGTCAGGAGTGGCCGCCAACTGGTATGCAAAGTTGGATAATGATGTCAAGAGGAATTGGGATGAGATGGCTGGGGCCTTTGTTGCACAATACTCATATAACACACAGATCGAGATTACCACTCGGGATCTCGAGACAACAAGGCAGGAACCCAAGGAGTCTTTCTCTGACTTTGTAACCCGGTGGAGGGCGAAGGCATCGATGATGACCTTGAGGCCCACGGACAGAGATCAAATTCGGATGATTGTGCGCAATCTCCAACCAGGGTTAATGAAGAAGATGATTGTAGTTCCCTTCCCCACTTTCGCAGATCTGCATGATATGGGGATGCAAATTGAAGATGCGATGAAGCAGGGTCTGTTTGACCAAGACCGGGAACAGCCCCGGCGGACATTCAACCGAAACAACAATGCGGGCCCGAGTGGCTCTACCAATGCAAGGACTTCAGAGGTCGGAATGGTCACCACCAATCCCCCTTCCCAACCAAGGCCTGCAGCGGCCACACCTTTTTCTGATGCATCTGGGAGCAGTAACCAAGCTTCAAGATATCAATCCAGGGGTCAACGAACCTTCTCTCCACTACATATGCCTTTGACCAAAGTCCTCGGGGTTCTAGTTAGAAAAGGGCATCTGAAACCCTTGGAACCGAGGCCCCCTCCAAATCCACTCCCCCCTTCCCACAATCCAGCCAAATATTGCAAATACCACCAGCAGCATGGTCACGATACCGACCAATGTTTCAGGCTGCGTCATGAGGTTCAAGATCTCATTGACAAAAACATCATCCTACCTCCCGAGCGACCCAATGTTACCACCAACCCACTCCCAGTACATAACCAAGATCCACCCAAAAGAATCAATTTCATCCAAACTGGGGACGTATCTTACGACCCTAGTATCTACATTACTCCCTCCCACTTACCCAAGCCAGAGGTGATCCTGCCTGATAGCACTGATTTGTGCATGATGGACACCTCTACAACCCAACCTGAGCCAAAGGTGGTGACCACCGAAAATGGAATTGGGCAGGCTTCCGAGGAGAGCAGAGTTGTTGAGTCTAGGGTGGAGCAGTCTGAGAATTTAGCTGGCAGAGCTTATGATCCGAGTGGATATATCTTGTCAATAAGCCAGTCTAAGCTGAGTGTGGGGCCACCGGAAGAGGCTGAATTGTGTATGATCCGGGGGGACAAACTTGAATCAGTGGGGGATGATTTGACAACGATGGAAAAGGACTTCGCCAATCTCCAATTTTTCAATGATCAGGAATCAGGGGACGCATCAATTAACTGGTTCGAAGACGAGGAGTCAGCGGAAGTCGTCGGGTGGTTAGATGATCAACCAGATATTGTACCATTTGTGGCCGGAAGGGCCGAGGAGCAGATTGAATTGCCGGAGAGCGCCGGTACGAAGAATTCCGCTCGGGACTAAGACATTTTGAAAACCGAACAATTGACATTGGAGGAGCAAGAAAAGAAATGGGATTCTGAGAGGATCCGAAAAGCAAAGAACCATGTGGATGTTGAGAATGCTGTGAGTACAAAAACTGAACATGCCATGAGTATGTGGGAGGAAAATGCTGAGAGTGCAAACAAGCCGGAACCAGACAGGTGCCTGCTAGATGCTAATGGAATGTGGTGGGAAGATGACGACTTGTATCTCGCCCACATGCATTTAAGATTGGGCGGTGGTCAACCAGACAAAGACTGTACCTCAAGAAGTGGACCATATGACTAAAAGTGGGCGGTATTTCAAGCCCCCACACCTTGATCAACCCGAGGCATCAGGGAAAGATAAAGAAGCGGAGAAGCAGAGGAGAAACAAGTTGAGGAAGAGGTCAGATCAAACAAATTTAAAGAAAATACAAGCACATCTCCATCTGGGACCGCTATGGCTTCAAGGGTGCCAGACAGTTCTCTCTTCGCTATGGACAAAGCCAAACTCTCAATCGAAACTACGCCGTAACAACTAGTTGGGCTAGTCTTTTCGGAGGAGGTTCCCCAAGATTGACCTTTTGGACAAGAGCCGCCACCGAGGGCGTGGATCATAATGCACTTTACATCTCTCAGAGAATGCAGGACAAATGGATTCCGTAGTGCTTGGTTGATACCGTCCGCTATTAATGTTCCGCCCGCCAGAACGGCAGATGCAATTGGGTTGAAGTCATGACTTCACACCGACTACTCAAGTGATCAAAGCTTATGACAACACAAGTAGGGATGTCACGGGACAAGAAAATTCAAACCAAGATTGGGCCCGACAACACGAGGTAGATTTTCATGTCTTGGAGGTCCCTGCATCTTTTAACATGCTTTTGGGGCGACCCTGGTTGCATCAGGTGAAGGCTGTCTCATCTACTCTACATCAAATGGTGAAATACCCCTATGGAAAGGGAGTAGCCATTGTTTTTGGAAATTCATCAATCCATCCTCCTCCGGAGGTATCTACGCCAGTCCTGGAGATCGAACACGGCATGGAAGACATGTTCATATCGGGATTTACTTTGGCTGAGGCCCGGGTGGTGCAAAACATTATGGCTGTGAATGAAGGTATGTACGTCAGTGCTCAATCCGTCTACCTCATGAACAGGCTACAACATATCCCTGGGATGGGATTGGGAAGAAGCGGCAGGAAAGGGGTCGCAGCGTTGGCCGAAGTGCCACACAATCCACATACCTTTGGATTGGGTTATCTGCCCACCAAAGAAGATTGGACGAGGAAAGGGAAGGAAATGGCTGGCAGAGCCAGAGCAAAGCAGGCTGGGAAGCCTTTTGATCTAATGCATAGGCCCATCCAGGGTACCCTGAACGGACGCTTTGTCCGGGAGAGGGAAGATTTTCCATTTTGCGGCTTCCCAGAGCCATGGTTCAACGCGGAGAGGAAGCGCGTACCAGGTTTCGAAATCTTCTTCGACCTGCAATTATCCGGGGATGACGCGTTACAGAAAGCGCATGCACCCAACAACCGAGATCGAAAGCAGTAAGGCGGAAGATTACGAGGGCACGAAATTGGAAATGGGGTAGCACTGCATGTCTCTCTCGATCGACGACCAAGATTGCTTTGGGGAATAACTTCATGGTCTCCATGATTGGGGATGAAAGCGGTGTGAGCCAACCAGCCAGCCTATCTTGGATGCATCAATCGCACCTCTCTCACTTGGCAAGACGAGGAGGATTCTTATCCAAATAGCTCCGGTCAGTAGTGAGCTGAATCGATTCCACCGAGTCTTGTGAGTCGGAATCGATTCCACTGACCGAAGTCTGAGTCTGTATTCTGGGATGTTAACCCGGATGCCGAGTCTGTCAGTCATCTTTTTCCTTTTCATTTGAGTCTGTTGTAACGGATGAATTGGACGATTTGGATGAACTTAATGAGAATGACGTGAATGTGGTTTCTGAGTACTTTTCTGTGCCCCTAATTTATTGCATTAATTCGGACTTTCAAAATTTTGATCAAAACGACGAGGACGAAGTTCCTCCGGTTTTACAACGTTTAATTGAGCAAGAGCAAGAGAGATTTGTTAAGCCATTAATGGATGAAATCATTTCTGTGAATATTGGTACTGAGGAGGACCCGCGGCTGGTCCAGATCGGGTCCACGTTGTCTTCGGAGGAACGCGAGCGCTTAGTCGCTTTATTAAAAGATTTTAAAGATGTTTTCGCGTGGTCCTACGAAGACATGCCTGGAATCGATCCTGAGATTGTACAGCATCGGATCCCCCTTGACCCCGAGGCCCGACCTGTCAAACAGAAGCTCAGAAGGATCCGCCCGGATTGGGCTCTCAAGATTAAGGAAGAGGTCACCAAGCAAATTAACGCAGGCTTCCTGCTAGTATCGGAATATCCGACTTGGTTGGCCAACATTGTTCCGGTGCCGAAGAAAGATGGCAGGATCCGGGTGTGTGTAGACTTCAGGGATTTGAACAGAGCTAGTCCGAAGGACGACTTTCCCTTGCCACACATTGATGAGTTAGTGGACTTCACTGCAGGGCATGCATTGCTCTCATTCATGGATGGCTTCGGGTACAATCGATAGTGATGGCACCGGAAGACGAGAAAAGATCGATTCACCACCCGGGGGACATCGCTACGGGTAATGCCGCTTTGGTTGAAGAATCTCGGGCTACTTATCAACGAGCCGCGACCACAATACTACATGATATGATCCACAAAGAGGTTGAGGTGTACGCGACATGATTGTCAAGTCCAAAGAAAAAGAGGGCCACTACACCGCCTTGCAAAGTTTTTCCAAAGGATCGTGGAATTCGCCATGCTAAACCCTCGAAATGTACGCTTGGTGTTACAATGGGGAAAAATCTCGGGTTTCTGATTACACAAAGGGGCATCGAGGTCGACCCTTCCAAAATCAAGGCCATCTTAGAAATGCCACCACCAAGGACTGAAAAGGAGGTGCGAGGCTTTCTGGATAAAGTGCAATTCATAAGACGGTTTATTTCAAAACTAACCTTGACTTGTGAACCACTTTTTGGTCTTCTGAAGAAAGGCAAGAAGTTCCAATGGGACGGCCGGTGTCAAGCTGCGTTTGAACAGATTAAAGAATATCTACAGAACCCACCCGTTTTATCACCAGCGGACCCAGGGAAATCGTTGATTTTGTATCTATCAGTAACTAAGACCACGATGGGCTGCATGCTTGCGCAAGAATCAGAAGATAAGGTGGAAAGAGCCATCTACTATTTGAGCAAGAAGATGCTAGAATATGAGACCCGGTATACGCCGCTGGAAAAGGCTTGCTTGGCTTTGGTATGAGCTACCAGGAAGTTGCGGCACTGCTTGTTAGCTCACTCTGTAATGTTGGTTTCACGACTAGATCCCATCAAATATCTCTTCGAGAAACCAGCACTTACGGGTAGGCTACCTCGTTGGTTCATTGTTTCCGAATTTGATCTCACATATGTGGCGCGCAAGTCAGTAAAAGGAAGAGCAGTGGCAGAGTTCCTTGCCAACCATCCGGTTGAGGGGGATGAAGCAGTTGAGTATCTATTCCCAGATGAAGCAATTCTGCATATCGACGAGGAAATTTGGACAATGTACTTTGACGGAGCGTCAAATCAACATGGGTATGGGATAGGAGTGTTCCGATAGCACCCGACAATTCCTCAGATCCTCTAGCCTTCAAACTCGGGTTCAAAGTCTCAAACAATGAAGCGTATCACGGCGTGCATTCTTTGGTATGGAAGCACTCGAATTAGGGCAAGACTACCGGACGTCATTGGGGATTCGAACCTTGTTGTGTCTCAAGCTAAAGGAGACCGGAAAGTAAAAGAGGAAAATATGATGATATATCACCAAACCTTGGATTTGCCGATTCTCGGTTTGAAAAGTTAAGTTTTACTCATCTATTAAGAGAGAACAACAAGTTCGCAGACGCTTTAGCAACTCTATCATCCATGATAGACATCCCACGGAGTCCGAATGCGCCCAAATATTATTGACCGTAAATTTGCACCGCTTATGAGTCGATTGCAGCCATAGATGAAGTCCGGATGAACACCCCGTATCACGACATCCGGAATTTCTTGGAAATGTAAACATACCCGCCAGGTAAATGCCAAAGACAAAAGGGCAATAAGAAGATTGGCCGCTCACCATCATCTGCGGGGTAAACCGTATAGAAGGGGTCATCCGGGAATGCATAAACCGTGTTGATCTCAAGAGTCCAAGCGTCGATGGAAGCCATCCACGGGGTGAATGTGGTGCACACATGAATGGGGTGATGTTGGCGGAAGATCCTTAGACAGGTTATTATTGGTCCACCATGGAGGAGGATTGTATTGGCTTTGTTCGGCGATGCCACAATGTCGATCCATGCAAATCGCATGAACATCCCGCCGTCGGTTGTACAACATGACTTCGCCATGGCCTTTTTTCATTGGGGAATTGATGTGATCGAGCCGCCACGAAGGGTCGAATGGGCATGAGTTCATCCTTGTAGCAATAGATTATTTCACAAAGTGGGTTGAGGCCCAATCTTATGCAAAGGTTGAAAGCTTCACACGTTGCAAAATTCATCAGAAACAACATCATCTGTCGCTACGGAGTCCCAAATGAGATTGTTTCAGACAATGGTTCCCACTTCAAGAAAGAGGTGATTGACTTGTTAGAGAAATACAATGTGGCTTTTCATAAGTCATCTACTTATCGGCCGCAAACCAACGGAGCAGTTGAGGCCGCCAACAAGAATATCAAGCGCATACTACAGAAGATGGTGGAAACCTATCGGGACTGGCCAGATAAGCTGCCTTTTGCTCTGTGGGGCTACAGGACTTCGATCAGAACTTCTACCGGAGCGACTCCGTACTCATTGGTTTATGGGATGGAGGTCATTACGCTTATTGAGATTAAGGTCCCGTCGTTTAGTATTGGCCGAGTGCCGATAGCCAAGCGGATTGGCGTGAAACAGATTTGAAGAACTCATGCTTTTCGACGAGAGAAGGTTGAAAGCACTGTACCACGTCCAAGGTTATCAACGTAGAATCGCCCGGGCTTTCAACAAGAAGGTTAAGTCCAGGAATTTGAAAGAAGGAGATTTGGTACTCAAAGACAACCGAGCTCCCATTCACGACCCAAGGGGCAAGTTTAGACCCAATTGGACTGGTCCTTACATCATCAAGTCAACTGTCGTGGAGCCGTGGTTACGATGGATCTAGATGGCTTGGAGTTTTCCCAACCGATCAACATGGACAAGTTGAAGAAATACTACCTGAGAGGCTCGCTAGGCGAAAACCGAAAAGGGCGACCTAGGCAAAAGTCGAGCATAGAAAATTTGAAATTATAAAACTGAGCTCAAGAAGGTTGGAAACCCGCAAAGGGCGGCCTTGGCAAAAGTTAGAGCGCAAAAGGAGAGCAAAATACTCGAGCGAACCCGAGCACGAACTACGAAGACTTGATTCCCATATTTGGGATACGAGGCGCCTTCATCTTGAAGTTCGCCACAATCTTTTCCCGATCAACTTTGTCCATTTTGATCATCTCACCATCTCTATTCATCAAGATTTATTGCGATCTCCCAGACAAAGGTTATTCAAACTAGGGGCAACTTTCCGTTGCCATGAAGTGTTCTGGCATCATCCAGACTAGGGGCAACTTTCCGTTGCCACACTTTGCCGGGGCACCTGTTCAGACTAGGGGCAACTTTCCAGCTGCTAAGATTCGGAGTTGTGCATCTTAGTGACAGATCTCAGGCGTGTCCAGTTCTGATCCATATCGAAAATAGTTTTGGAAAGTTTTAATAAAAGTTGACTTTGTTCAAATTAATCTTTTCACAACTAAAACCATTTTTGGACCAAAAGTGGAGAATTTTCAGTACCACAACCTTCAATTTCATTGATTTCAAAACAAAGTTTTTTTGCTCTTGCATACAATTGAAGTTGCTTTTTATTACACTCATAACGAAAATTTGAAAGTACTAATAAAGCAATAAATCTGGGGCATAGTCCAGTCAGGTGTTCTTGCGGCCCTTTCCAGAGCTAGTTGAAGCCTCTGATGCCGGCCTAGGCCCAACCTGTGCTTCTTCGTTGAGCCAATCCCAGCACTCGTCAGATAAAGTGCAACTAAAAGTAGGGGCGGGGGATAGGAGCTCTCTGGTCCTCCAGGCCGTAGTATGTCGGGCAAGGTGCGCGCCTCGAATTGGAAATGTAGTCGATACTCAATCCTCCGGAGGGCAAGTCTGATCATGGCCAAACTGACGCAGAATGCGGAATGGGAAGTAAAATACACAGTGAGTCAAGCCGACCAACCGAATCCCAGTATCCTGAAACATGCTATAACTCATCGCCGGAAGGTTAAGCCAAGGACAACGCCACGCGATGCGATCTGCCGACAAGTTGCACATCCATTCATACCACCATCCCTCATCAAGGGCGTCAACAGCGTTGATTTAAAGAAGTAGCCATGGTGAATAAGCAGGACAAGAGTCCACAACTTGCAATTTATCCATCAACCATATCTGGGGAGGGATGAAAAATGAGAGATTAAAGAATAGAGAGATGTACGAGGAGAGAAAAGTAAGATAAGGGTTTTGTGAGAAAAAATCGAGCCCGAGGGCCGAGTGATGTGAGCAAATACACATTTGAGCTTGGGTGGGAAACATTACCTGCAATGAGTGGACTCTCAAGAAACCCTGGTTGTCTCCCGGCGGTAGAAAGCATCCAAGCCCATCAGTGTCTCGGCCAGAGTCATAGCGATACAGCTCTTTCCCTCCTTCAAGCCTTGAGCGACTTCGATCAAACGGATGTTAGCTCCTCCCGAGCCAGAGACGAACAGAAAATGAGATAGCATGCACAAGCAAAGGGCATGCTGTCGGAAACCTTGCCAATGGTGGTCGTTGCGGTTACCGGCATCGGAGAATCGGTAAATCAGACTCGGGATGTCCAACATCCCATTACCAATCAGAGATCGAGCATTATGCGCGTCGAGACCGCACATTCGCCCTAAAGCTTGGGCATGGCCAAAACGAGACTGAGGCAAGATCTCTTCTGAGCGGTCAGACTCCATTAAGGCTTGAAAATCTTCAAAAGTAGGACATACCTCTTGCCCGCCAAAGCTAAAGACGTGCGTCACCGGGTTCCAGAACCTTGCCGCGGCATGGAGGAAAGGAAGATGCAGTGGAGTCCGGCTTAGCGTGAATAATGCATTCAAGCCGAAACCCCGAAAATTCAACTTCTCCGAGCCATCTAAAGAAGAAATCCAAGATGTGAGATTTTCGGTGAGAAATGCTTCCATTTTTTAGAGGAAATGTGATGAAATGAATAAGTTCCAAGACTGGGGCTTTTATAGGAGGCTAAAACACTATTCAAGGGACACTTGTCAAAATTTCGATGGTCACGGGAGGAGTGGCCGGCCGGCCACCTATCCTAGTAGGCCGGCCACTTTTCGTTGTCCGGATACAAAATGATTTCGGCCGTGCGTTGGTCCTGTTTTGCCCGCCGGAAGGAAGTTTGAGGTACTTTCATGCATCGGGAATGTCGAAGGCCTCCATTTCTATCAGTTTTCGATACATTCCATCATCCAGATCGTCCGTCTGAAATATATTTTGCCGTGTTTTTGCTTATCGAGTTGTTGTTTTGATTATCGAGTTGTAAGTCTTGTCGAGCTGTCGCATTTTGTGTTTTGAGTTGTTACTTTTTGGTTACACAATTTTGTTAAGTTTTGTTCATTAAGTCGTTAACATTGTTGTACTTTGTTTATCGAGTTGTAAACTTGCTAAGATTCTGTTATTTCTTAGTAAGTCGATTTGTTTTGATTTGTTGCGTCGGTTCACTACCTGACCCGATAAATACAAGAAGCACATTTCCATTCAATTCCATTCTTGTGCGAAATGATGCGATGCAATGCTAAAAATTTCAAATACAAACATCTTTTCAAAAGCTGTTTCATTCCATCATGTTTTTACAACAAAATAAAGGTACAAGTTTTACAGAAAATAAAACTGCCTAGCAATGTGCAAAGTGCTACAAACTACTAGCTAAAAAAGTAAAATAAAGCAGGAAATAACATCAGTATCCTCGGGAATGAGAAGGCGGAGGTCCTCTCATCCTCTTCTGCGGGATAATCTCTGCATCATCGTCACCATCCGGATCAGAGCTATCATCCTCCGGATCCCCCTCAGGCTCGTCTCCGCTTCCGGAACCAAGACCGGAGCCTCCCTCCCCAGGAGATGTCTCTGACACACGCTCTGCGACCTCCTCCTCCTCCTCATCCTCAGCAATGTGTGCCCTGCGTCTGCGAGACGACCCTGCTCCTCGAGCTCCTCGGTAAGGCCTGGATGGCCCAGCTCCTCGAGACTCTGTACCTCGAGTAGGTCTAACACCTCGACCTCTCCGAGAAGACCCGGGTGGCCCACCTCGTGTCGAAGCATACACGGGAGGCATCTAAAAATGAAAAGTGCAATACATCAGTTCAGACATAAAAGCAGGTGCAAGTACAGTATGTGAATGGGGTGTGTACCAGATGTGTCATACACAGTCTATCAATACAGCAGAATGCTCAAAACCAGCATGTTAACAGAAATATGATAAATGCAAGAGAGATGAAGGGTACCTGGAAGCCCATGATGGACATCTGTGCCTCTCTACGTAGGACCATCCCCTCAAGCGAGGCTACCACCCCGAGCATCTCATCTATGTACTCCCGAGGTGGCTGCGGACACAAGCTCAAGTCATCAATAAATAAGTAACTGCCAAAATGTCTGTGTGACAAATGAAAATGGTAGAACATACCGGTGGTGAGTCAGGATCACTGACATATCTGTGGCCAGGCATCGGAGGCTCCATCGGGATCGGGATCGGAGAAGTAGTCCCATACTGCCAACTCGTCAACTCGATCGCATATCGCCATCGGGGTGATCGAGTCGGAGGATAGGAGGAATCGAATCGCCTACCTCTAGATGCGCCACCGCTAGAAGAAGGGATGTTCAAAGACGAGCACGACTCGAAGATGGTGCGCCGTAGGCCTCGATGCATGAACCCGCACTCTCGTCAAGGGGGCATCGGATATATCTGGCGATAGGTGGCGTAGTTCCTCAATAAGATATAGCAAAGCATCAGTCCCTGCATGTCCCTAATGACCTCTCGTAGATAGCCTGGCGATCAAGATAGTGGATGGAGGCACGCAGAGGGTCTGGGAATCATACCCCACACCGACGCCGAAAGCGTTTCCTCAGAGCCAAGCTCGCCGACCGTCCTCGGCAGAACCTATCTTTGGGAGTGGTGGATCCTCCCGATATCGGTTCTCGAGGTCATCGCCAAACACCGCCCAAGGCGCCAAGTGATCTCATGGATAACCGGTAGCGTAAATCAATCAGAAATCAGAATATATAGAGCAGATCAAAGATGAAATGAAGAAGCTGAGAGTTCTGAAATACCTCTGTCGCCCGAACAGTGTCAAAGTACTGTCGCAGAGAGAAGAGAGTCTCTCGGGGCCTCGATAAGTGCTCGCCCTCAAACATCAATGAAAATGGGGTCATAGGAGGTCCTGCCACCTCCATCTTTGGAGCTAATGTGGGGAAATATGCATATACCCATAGCTGAGAAAGCAGTGCGAAATGTGAGTACAATGTACTAAAAGACAGAATACAGAATGCAAAGTGCGCCGTGTGTACAGTGAACAAGTAATGAGGAGCAAAAATGTAAATCAAGAGGACAGAATCTACCTCCCAAGCTCTCCAGTAGCCGCCAAGTAAGTCCCAGCTGCGAGATCGCCATGTAGCAAGAAGGGTAGCCAGTGCCGCCTAATCATCTTGACCAACTTTGTGGTAGGTCTACCAGAGCGCTCAGTAGATACAACCCGACCATGTTCCCTCTATCGGCAAACAGAGTGGTGCCAAAGAGGAACATGAGGAAGCCACGGGTATACTGCTCAACCTCCTCGGGAGACTCAGGCTCCATCTGTGGCCGCCGGAAATGGGAAGAGAACCAAGTATACCGAACTCTCCCGGTACCTCTGTCTACAGGCGGGCGTGCCCCCAATAGATGCGTCCAAGCCGCCTCCCACTGACCCATGTCCTCGTCGTAAGGAATGGGAGCACCGCCTAGGTCTAGGCCGGTGATCATAGCAAAGTCCAGCGGGGTCATGGTCATATCCCCGGTGGCAGAAAAATGGAAAGAATTGGTGGTGTCCCACCATCTCCGCCAGGCGACAAATAATGTCCCATCGATAAGGCGGTGTGATAACCCCCGCAAATGGTCCAAATCCTGCGAAGTCGACCAAATCCGGACAATTCCGGAAGCTCAAGATACCACTCTCATGGCGGTGAAGCCATACCAAGCCTGCAGGCGGCGCTTAGCCAGATTTGGAAGGAACGCGTGTATCGAAATGAAATGAAGAAGCAGGTGCAAATGAAATGAAGAAGTGGTGCAAATGAAATGAAGAAGCATGTGCTTAATCAAATGGTGTGTTCACTTCAAATCTGGGCTGCGTGTTCAGTAAATCAGAGTTTGGGACTGTGTGTTATACTCTTAATCAGTGGGCTGTGTGTTCACTTCAAATCATTTGCATGTTCAAGAAATCGAGTTTAGGGTCTGCGTTCTACTCTTAATCGAATGGTGTGTGTTCACTTCAACTGGGTCTGCGTGTTCAAGAATCGAGTTTGGGACTGTGTGTTCTACTCTCAATCAGTGGGCTGGGTGTTCACTTCAAATCTGGTCATGCGTGTTGAAGAAATCGAGTTTGGGACTGTGTGTTCTATTCTTAATCAGTGGGTTGTGTTCACTTCAAATCTGGGCTGCGTGTTCAGTAAATCAGAGTTTGGGACTGTGTGTTCTACTCTTAATCGATGGTAATGTGTTCACTTCAAATCTGGGTGCGTGTTCAAGAATCGAGTTTGGGATGGTGTTCTACTCTTAATCAAGTGTGTGTTCACTTCAAATCTGGTGCGTGTTCAAGAATCGAGTTTGGGATGTGTGTTCTACTTTAATCAAGAAGTCGTGTGTTCGCTTCAACTGGGTCGCGTGTTAGTACATCCGAGTTTGGGATGGTGTTCTACTCTTAATCGATTAATGTGTATTCACTTCAAATCTGGGTGCGTGTTCAAGACATCGAATTTGGGACATGTGTTCTATTCTTAGTCGATTAAGGTGGTGTTCACTTCAAAATCACGCTGCTCGTAAAAATCTAAGTTTTGGGACTGTGCGTTCTACTCTTAATTATGGACTGTGTGTTCATTTCAACTCCGGGCTGTGTGTTCGGTGAATCAATGTTTGAGCTGTGTGTTCAAGTTCTACCTAATGTGTACTATACATTCACAATCAGGCGAAGTATTGTGCGTTCATGAAATTCAAGTGGCTAAGTCACATGCTCGGAATGCAAGTCAAGTACTGTGTCGTAAGCTGAACTGCGTGTCTAAGCATGGCAAAGGTACAAAATGCACGAAAGATACAGGAAATAAAGTAAAATACCTCTGCGTCGTAGGAGAGGTGCTGCTTCGGTTCTCGCAGAAGGAGATCCCCCGGTACCCGATCGTTGAAATCGGTGAAATGACGAAAAGTGGCTCGTGGAAGCCTGTGTACCGCTGGGGCATATCGCTCGGGAATGAAAGGGCGAACCCTCGGGGGCAATGTCATAATGTCGTAATCATCTCCGGCGCCTGGAAAACCTCTACCACGAGGGAAATGACCCGCCATGTCGAGAAATCTGCAAAGAGGAGCAAAAATGAGCAAAACGAGCCAAAATTGGAAAAAGTCAACAAAAGTCAACTCTCGGGAAACGAAAAGTCAACAAAAGTCAACTCCCGGGAAAATGTTTCAAATATTGAGACAAAATTACCTCAAGTGGTGAAAATGAGAAGAGAAGCCCTGAAGTCGAAATTTAATCGGCTCAAAATGCTTAAATCTGAGAGATTTCGCAAAAACAACTTGCGTGGGAGGCCGAGGGGCGCGTATAAAATGCAGATCTGAAAGAGAAAATGGCTTAGAGAGCAAGAGGAGAGAATTTCACACTTGGAGGTGTGATTTCGGAGGCAATGGGCAAGCATATATATAGAAATGCTGAAAATGACCAAAATGCCCCTACTTTGGGCAAGTGGTCGGCCGGCCACCTAACCTGGCTGGCCGGCCACCTCCTTTTTCCCCCTGGCCGATGGCCTCTCCTAGGGAAGAGAGCTGGCCGACCATACTCCCCACCCCCTCCCCTACCTCTCTGCAAATTTTGAGGAAAATCGGAGTTCCCGGGACTTGAAAAAGTTGAAGAAAAGTGCACTTTCTGGCGCCAATTGCTCCAATCGAACTTTAATTGCAATTATTGACATGTGTCTCATCATTATTCATCAAAATCGAAGTGTATCCTTTTTAAACATGTTGTGACCTCTCCGGGAGGTAAATCAGAGGCCACGATCGAGTTGTCGTCGCCGAAATGCGCGTTTTTCAGCCCGTTGTTGCGCAACAAACCGGCATCCCGATTTGTGCTCGTTTATCATTACTTGGCTCATAATTTGCATTCTCATGAATGTTTTGCGTTGTCATGCGTGTTTCCTTGATGTACCATACTTCTATACTCGAGCATGCATTGTCGCGCGTTATCTTTTCTCGCATTGTGATGCATCCTTTCACCGACACTGTGTGTGTCAAACTTTTCGAATCATAGGAATCGCATTGAATATATGTTGTTAGCATATTGTTCTTGTTGAATTTCTCTATTTTGCAGGCACGATATTGTATGTACGGTTCATTTGAGGTCAGTGACTGCATTTAATCGCGCAGGTATCGTATCTTCTCCGTGTGAGACGCGACGAGAATTGAATAATTCTCCGCATTCTTAACTGCATGAAATGTAGTTCTCGCTTTGCATTCTTGCTTAAAACTGTTGCATTTATTTGTCAATACTTGCTTCATTACAGCTTGTTGCACTTGCGCAATCACTTGGCTCCATGCCTATCATTTGCATTCTTGCCCCCCCTGCCTGCGGGCACACATCTCTGTTTATCCTGTATGATTGTCTAAGTCTTCGGCCTTGTCAAAAATGGGTCGTCTCTAGGCTTTGACATTCACTCCCGTCACTTCTTGACTTCCGAGTTCACAAAGAGGGCAACTGAGACATCCCATTTTTGACCGACCTTAAGACTCGACGCCACCGATTGAGCGCTTGGTAATGTTGCATCTTGTGCTCGCTCAAGTCTCAGAGTCGCGACGCGCCCGCCTCCCGAATTCGAACTCTCTCTGCCTTGTCTCGGTTTGCGATAATCGGTTTTCTCTTTTTCTTTCCCGAGGGAGGAATGGTCTCAGACTATCTCCGGTGGCCGTGAGCTACTTTTGTGGGTCAGAGGCCATTTTGCCCATTCGGAGCCGGTTCGGTTCCGGACCGTCGGCCGTGTGCCTCGGCTCGGACCGCCTAACCATCTCCGAAGTTCTCCGGTTTTGGCCAGCACCTCTGTTTTATAGTTCCGAGGAACACTGGGCCTTCGATGCCCACTGTGGGTCAGATGCCACTTTCGATGCTCATGGGTTTGGGACCGAATCGCTATTGCTTGGGCCCCGAGCATTCATTTTGCATCAGTTTTCTCTGATTTTTGGCAGGAACCTCTGTTTTGTCATTCCGAGGGACACTGGAGTCACAGATGCCCACTTCGCTGCTGAACACCACTTCCGGCACCCGCAGCCCATTTCCAGGACCCCGAATTGCTCGGTTTTGGCCCCGAGCGTTCATTTCTCATTAGTTTTTGTTCAAATTTGGCAGGTACCTCTGTTTCAACACCAGGAAGATCACTGGGGGGTGGGAGGCCAGCAATTATCCCAGATAACCAGTTTCGCTCTTCCGGCGCCCGTTTTGCTCACTTCCGGGCCAATGTTGAACACCTTGGGGATATTTTCTTCCAACCAAAGCTACATATCTGTGATCATGGGACATGGGAGGACCCTAAGAACTACTGGTCGGCCAGAAATTGTAGGTTTCATTTTGAGCCTCTCCTTCAAGCTCTATGTTGTGACTTCTGCTTCAGAGTTGCCAGATTCCGACCTTGGGGCCTTGTTCTACACACATGGGAGGACACCACTGCATGGTGGTCGGCCAGCATTTTTGCACTTCAGTTTTGGGCCATGGCCGGTCGGCCAAGGTGAGTGGCTGGCCGACCAGGTGGGGTGGCCGGCCGGCCACCTCCCAGAAATTCACCTGGCCGGCCAGCTTTCTACTTTCCAGATTTTTTCCAATTCAGGATATTTTTCAAAATATCCCGAGCATCCGGGGGATATTTTGGGAGGGAAATCTTGCCTCCATTTCCCTCCCTTTTACACCCCTTTCTTGCCTATTAAAAGGGCTGGCCTCCTTCTTTGTCATGGTTAGAGAAATTCTTCTCAAGACTTGATCTCCCATAGCCTCCATCTTCACCTCCAAAAGCTCAAAAAACTTCAAGCTTCCTAGCTAATTCCTTCACCAACCCTAAGTTCTACCATCACCACCTCCATTCCAGTAGCAAGGAGGGGTTCTCAGAGGCTTAGAAGCAACTTTCATCAAGGCAAGAGGAAGCAAAGACTTGTCTTCAAGGGTAAGTCATCAATTCCTTTTTGAGCATTTTCTTGCATCAATTATTTACCCTATTTCCTTTTTGTTTTGGGCTTTGATCCCTACTGGTTTTGTGCTTATTTTGAGCCCCTCTACAACTTTGTAGAAGGGCTCAACTCTGTTTGGTGTCTCCATGATATACTTCCTTCAATATCACTCTTTAGGCCATTAATTTGCATGCGTTGTTTGGCTTTTGAGTGATCTGATTTCGAGCATACCATAAACTGTTAGTAGGCCTATTTTGAGCCCATCTTCAACATTGAAGAAGGGCTCCATCATGTTTGGTGGCTCTAGCATGCACTTCCTTTGAAATCCTTCAATTTTACCGTAAAATTGCATGAGTTAATTAGCCTATTTGTGATCTGAGTTGGAGTATGAAACCTACTGATATTGTGCTCATTTTGAGCCCCTCTTCAACATTGAAGAAGGGCTCAACCATGTTTTCCTCCTCTATCATACACTTGCTTTGAGTCCATGTTCTATGCCTATCTTGCATGCTTTGTTAGACTATTTTGGATTCTGTTTTTGGCCTTCATCAGGCCTTGAAGAAGTCTTATTTTGATCCATACATAATTCTTTGTGAAGGGTCTCAAGCCATTTGGTAATTGGTTTTAGTACTTGCTTTGAAATTCTTCAAATTTACCGTAAAATTGCATGTTTGTTTAGGCCATTCTAGCTTCTGTTTCTGGCCTTCATCAGGCTTTTTAAGTGTCTTATTTTGGTCTATTATTCAAGTTTTATTAAGGGTCTTAAGTTGTTTGGTCATTGCTTATGATACCTCCCTTTATAAACCTCTCTTGACCCTTATTTTGCATGCTATGTATTGTATATCTACACACTGAATTTGGGGACCTCATCTTCTGTAAAAATGCATATTTTTAGTCCCTCTCTAATGTTGTAGAACTGTTTTTTTGGGTTTGAGCATTGTAAATGCCACTTGCTTTGTAATTCCCCTCTTTTCCCGTATTTTTGCATGCCATTGTTGCCCTATCCACAATCATAATTTGGCCTTGTTTTGTACTGAGAAAATGTCATTTTTGGGACTGCCTTGCTACTGTTTTTTCTGTCGTGTGCCAATTTTGTCTGTTTAGCATAGCCGTAGGCTATTTCGGGCACTTAAACCACATTTCGAGATGATTTCATGCGTTGATTCTCATTTCGCATCATTTCGGGGTTGTTTTCCCCTTCATTTAGCTGCTGAAATTTGTTTCGCATGCTTGCATATCATTTTTCATGTTATTTCATGCTTTAATGCATTGCCTCGGTTTGCGTGCCCTTGGGCACGCACTTCGAGGCATTCCGTTTTCTTTCATCGGCCTCCTATGTGAGTGAGCTGAGGCTCTCCCATGTTGGTGTAAGCCCATCGCGGCATTCCGTATGCCATTTCATCTCATTTCATCATCGCCTCGGTTTGCGTGCACGTGCGCTGCGTTTGGCTGGTTATATCCGATTTCTCATTTCATCATCGCCTCGGTTTGCGTGCCTGTGGGCGCGCATTTCGAGGCACTTCGGTTGTATCCGATTTTCTCATTTCACCATCGCCTCGGTTTGCGTGCCTGTGGGCGCGCATTTCGAGGCACTTCGGTTGTATCCGATTTTCTCATTTCATCATCGCCTCGGTTTGCGTGCCTGTGGGCGCGCATTTCGAGGCACTTCGGTTGTATCTGATTTCTCATTTCATCATCGCCTCGGTTTGCGTGCCTGTGGGCGCGCATTTCGGCACTTGCCAGTTATCTCGATTATCGATTTCATCATCGCTTCATATGCGCTCGGTTTGCGTGCAGGTAGCGCATTTCTGCTTTTATCCGATTTGCATTCCATCATCACCTCGGTTTGCGTGACCGCGTGCACGCTTTTCGAGGCGTCTCATTTTCATCAGTATTGTGCATACCAGGCTGTAACTTAGCTGCATTTCATGCATATCATTGCATATTGCACGGGAAACGAGGCGCGTTTTGTACTCCGAGTAACGGAACGAGTCTCAATTCCCGAGTCACCACCACTCCGGATTACCCATGATGGAGTTAGGTTTTGTTGTCGCATTCATACGTATTCATCCCTATATTGAGTTATGCAATCCGATTCCTCGGCCATCATGCATCGAGATGCGTGATTGGTGGCACGAGGATCGAGGCATGCATACATTTGGGAAGTACATTGCTATGCCCTTTTCCTGCTCTCTGTTACAGCAAAATCGAGGATCAACAACTTTTCGGGACTTGGCACGCATTTCGAGAAAAATTGCGAACAGAGGCTAAATGGAGGCATCCCAATGGATTTCCGCGACCCGATCCGAGCACTATCGTAGCAAAGCGGCCCAGCTCAAGGCAGTTCTGACTTTCTTAGTTTAATTTGTTAATTAATTAGGAATCTGTTTATTTATTCGGACTGTATATTTATTCGGACCCTCTGCGCGAGGGCACAGTTGTAATAAGGGTGTGTGAGTGTGATGTATGTCTTCCAACCCCCATTTCTTTCTCCCTTTTATTTACCCGCTTACGATGGTTAGATATAGGGCATATTTTAATTAGCATCTGACAAAGATGACAAAGATGTTTGCATCATTCATCTGCTTTTGCACGCACTGTTTCGGCGCATCATACAAATTGCATCTGTATTTCAATTCCAAGTTGAGTACTTGATAGCTGTTGCATCTCATATACCATGTTTACAATAGCCGAGCCTGCTATAATTGCATCTTTGCACGTGTTGCATTAGGCATTACAGTATACTTAGGATCATGCATGATTTCTAATCAGTTTTCTGTTTTGGCTTGGAGTACTAGGTGAGTTTTATGCTTTAGCATCCTCGCATGCGTGTGAGTGTTGCCATGAATAGTATGCTTACCATGAGGCTATGTGCTTATATGATATAACTGCCTTGAATGCCTGTGGGTGGAGGTTGAGTTACCTGAATTGGGACAATGCATTGACTGTTTGTTTTAAGCCCACTAGATAGTGGCAACGTCACTGTTTTCTAAGCCCACCCGAGGGTGGCAAATCCGCATTTTAGCCTACCTGCGGGTAGCACCGTCACACCATTTTCAAACAAACAAACATGAAATGTCTTGTTCCAATTCAGATGGACCAGTCTATACTTGTTTGCTGTGCGCATCACATAGTAACCTAGGCTAAATAAACCGGAATAAGAACTCACAATGTTTTCAAAAACAGATATCATGGTTAGTAGAGGCCGGTCTTTGACCGGGCGAGCGGGGGTGCTCACGATGTGACCTTCCCCAATCGTACCCAAGTTCCCGAGCCAACTTTGGTGATGACGGACACGTGGCCTTTTGGCACCGAGTCAGGGTTTCCTAAATTTCCCATTTTAAAATATTTAGGTGGCGACTCTGTTATCTGGCAAAGCAGTCCATGTTTGGCACTCCTTTCAAAAAATCTGTTTTTCTTCAAAACGATTTGCCGGATTTGGACTCTTTGGTTCAAGATTTGAAACCGCAACAAAATCGAGTCCGAACTGTAGCGAGGTCCCCCGCGGGCTTGTTACAAATGGTAAATCCAGACCTATTCAAAGGAAACATAATAATGTGAGATCCTATTTGAGTAATGACATCATAATTGTGAATTATGTAAAATCTTGTGATAATCTTGCGGATCCGTTAACCAAGGCCTTGGCGAGAGATAGGGTTTGGAATACATCAAGGGGGATGGTTTTAAAGTCTATAAAATCATAAACCATGTATGAGGATACCCAACCTAGGGACTAGAGATCTTGTAACTAGGTTCAATGGAAAGAACGAATCATATGGTGGTTGTAAAAATGCACTCTTTAATATTTTGTTATCCATCGATATGATATAAGTGCATTTGTCCTGCAATGTTGGAGGGTTGAGTTTTTATACTCTTAATGAAATTCTGTAGCTTTTGTTGAGTGGGGTGTGTGAATTACAGGAACATCCTTGACAAATTTCACCTATGTGAGCATGAAAGTGGGGTCGCTTTCTATGAGAACAAGGCTTATTCTCAAATATGCTCATGAAAACTAGGATTAGCACAAGGCCGTAATGTGCTGGCTAGTAAAGCTCATGTGAACACCTGGACTATTATGTGTGAGCAGTAATACTTTATTTCCCCGAAGTAGTCATAGTTCAAGTTTGAGACCACTACTGACTCTGGAGTAGAGGTTGCTGTCTCACTAATGAAGGTTCAATGCAGAGTATACCTTCATGATGCATACTAATCTATTTTTGTTTGGTAATCTCTCTTGTCCTTGTTGATATTAAAATGAGTGGGGGATTGTTGGTCCATTTTAATATCTTTTATTTATTTATTGATATATCTTGTTCATGAATGGATTTTCATTACTTTAGTAACCTCTTATCTTGTTCATGAATGGAGAGTAATTAGAATTCATGAACTTGGTGGTGAGTTAGTTTTTGGAGTTATTTCATTAACTCTAGTTTAATGATCATCTTTATTTTTGGTGTAACTTGTAAGGTCCTAGTGGCCTATAAATAGTCCCTCTCATCTACTCTTTTCTATACCAACACACACCAACTATTTTCTATACAAGAGAGATTACTAGCAAAGAAGGGTGTTTTTCTTGGTGGAGCTTTGGGTTCACCATCTTATGTAGAGTTGGCCTGAACCATATGACAATTGGTCGGGCTGTTGTATCCTGGAGGGGACAAGTCATAGTTTTGTGATTGCTGCATCGGTATTTGGGCTCTTCCTACCGTAGTGGGTTTGATCTCCTTAAAGAAAACGAGATATCCGTGCCTCAGCCTGATCTATTTGTATCTCATTTTCTTTGCATCATTTATCAATAAAATATAATTTTTTCTGGTATTTTCACCAACACAATCAATTGACCTGCCTACTTAACAAAAAAAGAAAAAAGAAAAAGAAAAGGGGATTAGTTGGTTTGTATGCTTTTTAGGTGATTGATAATATGTTGTATACTCCAAATCAATCACTAATTATTTGCCCACAACATTTAAGAGGGCACTTCACCAACATTAAGGATTGAAAAGAAACCACCTTCTTCTTCACTTTTGAGGTGCCATTATGCATAATCATCCAATTAAAAGTATAAAGTATGTTTAAACTACTTCAAGCATAAAATAAGTTTATGCCATCACTTATTATTTTAGGATGACTAACTAATAACATAGATGGTCTACTGAATTAATTTAGTTCCAAAACCAAATGTTTGAAGAAAAAAAGAAACAACCAATTGGCTTAAAACTGACTTTTGTTAATCTAGACTTCTTTATTATTTTTCTTTTATAAATTCTCTCTAGACCTCATTGAGCCAATCTTAGCATTGTTTATAGAGTCTTACAAAATAACTGGCATGACTTAAATAAATTTGAGTGACAAAACATTCCTTCACCCTTTGGGAACTCATTCTGTTTGAGCATTCATGAAAATAAGGTCTGAGGCAAAACCAAGATTCTTATGGATCAAGACTTTTATCTAGAGCAAATCAATGAATTTTTAAGGGAGGTAACTGACAGATTATTGAAAACCTCACAACTTAATTATTGATTGATCAGTCATATAAATACACAAGGAAATAACAAGAAATCCTACAACCTAGGAAGTGGTTACAAACTGAAACTATATTTATGGAAGATAGCCAAGTACAGTTGAAATACAATCTGCTAAGAAAGACCAAGTCAAGCAAAGTAGTTAAGAACTACTGATTTGGTGCTATTATGCCCCTGCAAGATGGAGCGCGGGAGAGCAATCCAATCTTGTGCTTGAGTTGAAGAAAACGGTGGCAGGGAAGAGGCTTGGTAAGCGCATCAGCAAGTTGATCTGCAGAAGAGACATGAGCGACACGGAGAGCACCAGTTTGAACCTGATCCCGAATAAAATGAAAATCGATGGCAACATGCTTCATGCGCGAATGAAAAAGCGGATTGGAACTGAGCTGTGTTGCCCCAACATTATCACAGTAAATGACAAGGCAGCAGGGCAGCGAAATGCCTAGATCAGTCAAGAGAGAACAAATGAAAGTAAGTTCAGCAGCTGTATTGGCAACGGAGCGATATTCTGCCTCAGTGGAGGATCGAGCAACAGTGCGTTGCTTTTTAGAGCTCCAAGAGATAGGATTTTTACCAAGATAAACAACATAAGCACCTGTGGAGCAAAAGGTGTCCTTGTCCCCAGCCCAATCAGCATCAGAGAAGGCTTGTAGGCTAAGAGAAGAGTCGGAGAAAGCATGCAAACTGGGAGGGGAGTCATTGTAGATTTGTAAGCCATCATCAATGGTGCCAACCAGATAACGCAGGAGGCGTTTGACAAAGGACCAATGCACAGTGGTTGGGCAGTGCATAAATTGAGACAGTTTGTTCACAGTGAAGGCAATGTCAGGTCGGGTTATTAGCAAATATTGTAGGCTCCCGACGACCTGGCGATACTCAGTTGGATCAGACAGAGAAGAGCCCGAGGTTAACATGAGAGAAGGACTGGTTGGCATGGGAGTGAGAACAGGTTTGGCGTTTTGCATCTTGGTTTGAGTGAGGAGATCCTGAATATAACGCCGCTGTGAGAGTAACAAGCTATGGTTGTTTGGGACAACTTCAACACCCAGAAAGTAAGTCAATAGCCCAAGATCTTTGAGTGAAAATCGCTGAGCAAGACTATCAATAAATTGATTGACTTTGGTAACATTGTCGCCCGTGAGAATTAAATCATCAACATAAACAAGGAGATACATGGTGTGTCCATCAGCATGAAAGACAAAGAGAGATGTATCAGGATATGAATTCTGGAAACCAAATTGGAGGAGAAAGGTGCGGAGCTCATAGTACCATGCCCGGGGGGCTTGTTTTAAGCCATAGATTGCTTTGCGGAGTTTGCAGACATATGAGGGGTTGTCGTGATCAACAAAGCCAGGTGGCTGGGACATGTAGACAGTCTCGGAGAGGTGACCTTGAAGAAAGGCATTGTTGACATCAAGTTACCTTAAGGACCAGCCACGACTTACAGCGAGACTGAGAACAATGCGAACAGTTGTTGGTTTGACAACTGGACTAAAGGTGTCGTGGTAGTCGATGCCAGGGCGTTGGTGGAAGCCCTTTGCAACCAAGCGAGCCTTGAACCTGTCAACAGAACCATCAGATTTGTGTTTAGTTCTAAAAATCCATTTACATCCAATTAGATTGTGAGTGGTATCCAGAGGAACCAGTTCCCAGGTGCCATTCGTGACTAAAGCATCATACTCTTCAGACATAGCTCGACGCCATTTATGATCTTTGAGAGCTTGGGTCAGGGTGGATGGTTCAAGGTCAGCACCATTGGTTAATTGGGTGTGAAGATTCAATTTGGTGATGGGTTTGTGAATATTGTTTTTGGCTCGAGTAGTCATGGTGTGGATAGGTTGAGGCGCAGGTGGGTCTAGTGGTGGTGGCAGTGGTGGGGAATTGTTGGTGGGTGATGGGTCAGGGAGTGGAGGTAGAATAGATGTGTTGGGCAGGGCTGGTGATTGTGAAGCTTCACTGGGGAAAGACGGCGGAGCGTCCACTGCAGATGACGGAGTGAGTGGTGGTACCAAAGACAATGAGGGAATGGGAAGTGGTGGAGGGATCCAAGTGGCAATAGAATCGGACAAAGGACAAGAGGAAGGAGCAGAGAGACTAGTGAAAGGAAACACAGACTCAACAAATCTGACATGCCGAGAGACATATAGTTTGGAGATGGATGGATCAAGGCAGTAGTAGGCACTTTGACTTAAAGAGTAGCCAAGGAAGACACAAGGTTTGGAACGAGAGTCGAGTTTGTTGAGTGCATATGGTCGAAGCCAGGGATAGCATAAACAGCCAAAGATTTTGAGTATAGAGTAATTGGGAGCTGTTGCAAAAAAAATTTCATATGGAGAGAGGAGGTTTAAGGTGGGTGTGGGCATGCGATTGATTAAATAAACGGCGGTGGCGAAAGCATAAGCCCAATATCTTAGAGGAAGAGATGCATGAGTTAGTAGTGCTAATCCAGTTTCGACAATGTGAAGATGTCTTCGTTCAGAAAAACCATTGTGTTTAGGTGTGTGAGGTGGGGAGGTGAGATGGGAAATGCCATTTGTTGAAAGAAACTGGGCAAGCGCAATATATTCACCACCATTGTCAGAGTAAATTGTTTTGATGGTTCTGTCAAAGTGTTTTTCCACAAGTGCTTTAAATCTAATAAAAACATCTTTCACAGCAGATTTTTGTTTAAGAGGATAGAACCAAATATATCTGGTGAAATGATCCACGAAAATGACATAATATTTAAACCCATCAGGTGATAGAACTGGGGAAGTCCAAACATCAAAAAAAATTGTTTCCAGGGGTTGTGAAGAGACAATTGTGGATTGAGAGAAGGATAATTTGTGGCTTTTATTACATAAGCAAGCATACAGGAAAAATCAGTGGATAAGGAAGAGGAGAGATCGAGTTTATTGTTAGACACAATCTGCTTCAGAATGGGAAAAGCTGGGTGTCCTAATCGATGATGCCACTCGGATGCAGTTGTTTTGATGCTGGAAAAAGCAAGCAGTGGTGGAGAGACCGGCCACTCATAAACGCCATCTTTAGTGTGGCTCTGCAAAAGTGTTGCCCTCTTGTGAATGTCCTTGACAAGAAAAGTAGTTGGTAAGAATTCAATTGAAACATTATTTGAGGTGCAAAATTGAGAGATGGAAATGAGATTTTTTTTCATGGCAGGTACACAGAGGACATTATTCAATTGAAAAGTGTGAAGAGGTGTTTGAAGAGAGGAAGAACCGGTATGAGTGATGGAGAGACCCGAGCCATTGCCGATCATAATGTCATCGAAGCCATTGTATGGAGCATGCATGGAGAGGTTGTTTAGATCAACTGTAACATGGTGAGAGGCACCACTGTCCAAGAGCCAGGAGGTAGGACTGGGATTATTGGTAGCATAATGAGCCCGCGGTTGCCATGGAGTAGCAGAGTGATGGTTCGAAGCGGCGAAATCTTGTTGGATGTGTTAATCGGGACTAGGCGATAGGAAGGGCACCGTTTGGCTGTATGACCTTGAATTCTGCAGATTTGGCAATAACCCAGATATGGCCGAGATGGATAAGTTCCTGGAGTTGTGGGTTGTCCGCTGTTTTGAGCAGTAGGATACCTGAGTGAATGGCTATTGGAGGGACGCCAAGAATTATTGTTGCAGCCGGAAGATGCAGAGGAGCACCATGTTGGTGGAGGTTTGCTAGTGGGATTAGCAGTGGCAGGAAACGGAAAGGGGTCTTGTTTGGGAGTGATCACCGAAGCTTCAAAATTAAGCAATTTTTCATGTAGTTCCTCAAATGTGATAGGTGTGTCTCGAGCTTGGACAGCACGTGTGAGTTCTTTGTATCCATCGCCAAGGCCATCAAGTATGTGGTCGGTGAGGTCTTCGGCATGCAGTGGTGCTCCAAGAAGAGCAAGCTCATCAGCTTTGGCTTTTATGGCTTGCAGGAATGATGTGACCTTCATCGAGCCTTTGGTGATCATCTTGAGTTGGGTCTTGGCACATTTGATCTGCCACGAAGGTGTGGCATAGGTGGTGGCCAAGATGGTCCATGCTTCGTGAGCTGTCTTGACTTGAGCAATAAATGGTATGATAGTGGGGGAAATGGAGCCAATGATGGCATTTAAGATTAACTGGTCCTGCCGTAGCCAGAGGATGTGATTAGGATTGGGCTGAGTTATGCCATTTTGTGTGAGAGTAGCTGAAGGACATGGCTTAGAGCCATCAATATAGCCTAAGAGATCATAGCCAAAGAGAAGGGTATGAAATTGCAGTTTCCATGAGAGGTAGTTGCTGGAAGTGAGTTTTAGAGGTGTTTGGGCAGCAACATTAATGCTGAAGAGGGTGTTATGGGATGCATTGGTGTTTAGAATGAATGGTGAAGGGTTGGCCATGGCGGCGCAAGCTAACAAACAAAAGGGGAAAGGAGAGAAACAAAATTTTGGAATTTGTTATCTCTATTTTTGCTCTGATACCATGACAGATTATTGAAAACCTCACAACTTAATTATTGATTGATCAGTCATATAAATACACAAGGAAATAACAAGAAATCCTACAACCTAGGAAGTGGTTACAAACTGAAACTATATTTATGGAAGACAGCCAAGTACAGTTGAAATACAATCTGCTAAGAAAGACCAAGTCAAGCAAAGTAGTTAAGAACTACTGATTTGGTGCTATTATCAACAACTTTCTGGAAGAACTGAGCTACGAAATTGAGGAGTATCAGCTTACTTGATGGTTTTTATTTTTGTTTGTTTATTTTTAAGTTATTGCTATGTCCTAATTGCACTACTTATTGTTCTTTTCATGGGTGTTGTTACTTAGCCCCCAAACTTGTCCATAGTAACAGAATATCTATCAAGTTTTTGTATTGTTTCTTTTAATTCCCTTAGCATCAATATGGGAATTAGATATTATTGCAAGCATTGTTCTAAGTAATTAACTAATTACAGTGGTGGTTTTCATATTATTGCAAGCATTGTTATATAGGCTTTTGCATAAACCTGGTGCAAGAGAAGTATTAGATGAGAGCACACAAACACAAAATTTGGGAATCTAACTGCATTAAACAAAATTTGGCTATCTAAATGTTATTCACAATGGAACAGAAATCAAAGCACACAAACACAATAAATAAAGGAATAAATAAACTCAATAATAGATGAGAGAACAACAATATATCTGACTAAAAAAAATAATTATCAAAAAAATTATGCTTATATAATTCTACTCAAAAAAATTCTGCGAGTTTGAAGGGATTCAATAACAGAGGAGAGTGACTCAATAAATAGTTTATATAACCATATCAAGGACTCACAGATGTCAATGAAAGGCCACCATATTTCTCTTCCTTTGGAAAAAAGTATATAGTGAAGGTGAGAATAAGGATGGCTTGATCATAGGAGACAACTTCCAAGCTTCCAATTTTTCTTGATGAGTTGCTTCTTTAAAGTTATAGTCCAAAATGAATTAAAATCTATCAAAATTTATTATTATTTTTTTTCTTTTCAAAGAGTATGGAGCGAATTCACAAGAAGGAAAAAAATTCTTAAATGAAAACATGAAACTTACACCAATTTATTAGTAACCAAAATAAACTAAAAAAAGTTGTTTATTTAAACAGAGCATTGATTCCACTCAAAAACCCTCAATTTTACCAACATCCCCACTCAAAAACTTCATAGTAAAACAATCCAATTCCAACCCTAAAATCATGAAATTGGACAAAGAATCATACCTGAAAGAAGTCAACGAACTTGAATATCAACATGCAAACATTTATGTAAACATAACTATTGCTGAAGAGAACGTGTTCATACTCAATACTCAAAGGGAGAAAGGGAGAGAAACTTGGTGGTTGTGTTGATTGAATAGCGGTATAACGATGATGTGGTTGGATGAGAGCACACAAACACAAAATTTGGCAATCCAATTGCAAAAGATGTTGTAAACCACAATAAAAAAATATAAGAGCACATAATAACAGATCATCAAAAAAAATTTGCTCAAATTTTTTTTGCTCATATAAATAGTTTATATAACCACAACCAACTGCAAAAGATGTTGTAAATCACAATAACAAAAGATAAGAGCACACAATAACAGATCATCTCAAAACAATTTTGCTCATATAAACAGTTTTTATAACCACAACAAACTGCAAAAGATGCTATAAACCACATTAACAAAAGATGAGAGAACACAATAAAAGAGGAGAGAACACAGAAGATACTGTAAACCATAACCATTTTCCTCAAAACACTCAATGATGATAATTGCAAAGGTATCGGGAAATTAGGCTTTTCTTATGCTATGTTTGGATCTTGATAATTGCAATAGAGTACTGAGCACAAAGATTGGCAGTCAGGAAATTTTTTCTTGGTAATTATGCAGTCAGGAAATCACCTATGCAAACATATTGATTAAGAATTGTTACAAATTTTACTCAACAACACTGTTACAATGAGCAAGAAATTGGGTACTGACACACATTGAGTGTACGAACACTCAATGGTGGCTGTCAATGTTGAATTGGGTTTTTGCTATTTGCTGATATTCCTCTACAATGGTGGCAGTAGACTGATGATGATGATGAGCAGCGATAGTGCAGTTTAATTAAAAGAAATAATAAATAGATTCTATTTATTGGTGTTGGCACACACTAAACTGAAGACACACCTTGCGAAGATGTGAAGACTCACTTTCATTAGGGCAAAAATCAAAACCTCAAATCCACTAAGAGAGAAGGGGAATTGCAGCAAGGGAAACACAAAGATAGACACATCTACAAAAATGAAAACAGAGAGAGAAGAGAAGAGCCAGAAATCGAACTTTGCGAGTGCGAGTTCGAAGGGAGCGTGGGTGTCGATGCTGGTGGTAATGATGAGCAACAACGGTGGTGCTGAGTAGTGGTTTCTATAGAACACAATTTCTCTGTACCACAACAGCTTGAAGAGGATTATGGGTAATGAGAGAGATAACCCATGCCTGAAGGCACTGCCAACCATTAATTTGGTATCACGTGCTACGAAACTCAATGGTAATAAATCAATTTCAAATAGTAATATCACTCCGATTTAAAACTTTACATATAAGAAACTGAAATCATTTCTACATATTGAATTAGCAAAAGTATTTATGAATTTCAAATAGCAAATTTCAAAATTAAAGTCCAAAAAATGAATTATATATTTGAATGTAGCATAAGCAAAGAATCTAGAAATATTTGCTAAACTTAAAGTCCTAATAGCAAATTTTAAATTTTTATCCACATCAAAATGACACATCTATACACTATACCAAGCTAAAATGGGATAACCTTCAATAAAAAAAATGTTATTGAATTAATATCATAACTGGTAACCATTTCGCTTTATCAGGTTTCAATGCCTTGAAATAAAGATAAGTTTTCGAAAATCAATACATGAAAATTGATTTTAGAAACCCATTCAGAAACCCATTTTAATAATTGTGCTAGTTCATTTATCATTTTAATCTTTTTGGAATCAAAACCATTCAGAAACACATTTAAATCTAACCTTCCATACTGAGCGAGAATTTTAGAGCAGGAAAACAAATAGAAGTCATCCATTCATAGAATCTCATTTCATTGAAAAAGACTTATGTCATCTCATAGTAACTTATTTCATATTCATATAAATGAAATCAAAACCATAAAGAAACACAAACAATTATGCCCAACTTCTCTACACTCTTTCAATTTTCCATAAAGAAATTGAAGGAAAAAAAAATTCAATCAACACTACATAAACAAACCTACTATAAGAAATGAGTATAGTAACTTAGAAATAACAATATTAAATTAGGATACCATTAATGGGTTAACATGGTGCACCGAAATGCTAAGAACAACAGCTGCTAAAATAAATAAATAAATAAATAAATAAAACAATCAAATAGCTCAAACTATTCAAATCCACCCATAAGTAAAACATGAAACCAACCTTTTGAATTCATTTAATTTGCTCATGGAAAGCAGCCAACCTATTCATATAAATGAAATCAAAACTATAAAATCAGAATCAAAACCATAAAAAAACACAAACAATTATGCCCAACTTCTTTGCACTCCTCTTTCAGTTATCCATAAAGAAATTGAAGGAAAAAAAAATCGATCAACACTACATAAACAAATCTGCTTAACTTTGAAACGTATCTATTAGACTGCAGCAAAGCCATTTCAACCCTTGTTCATACCTATAGTCTTAAGGCTAATGAATTACCAATAAAAATAAAAAGGCATTTTAGAAGTTCCTTTAGTTTTATCAAAATCTAACTTTGAATACAAACTTTTAAAAAAAAAAAAAAAAACAGAGCATGAAAATGGTTAAAAAAAACAACCAGATGGAACAAACACCCAAAGAGTAGGAGTTCAAAAAATTCTTAGAATCTTAACCTAGATGGACAAATACAAACTCATTTATAATCCATATAATATAAGAAAATTAATTAGGGAAAAATGAATTGCATATCAATTTCTTTTTCCCAGCAAATCACCATAATGAACCAAAATTAAACTTTGAAAACATCACAACCCGATGGAGAGAATTGAGCAGCGAGAGAAGGGGAACATAAAGAGAAGGGGTTGCTGAGAGTGGAGAGCAGACTTTGCAAACATTCTTAGAATACAGCCCGGTGTTTTGAACCCAACAGATTCTAAGTTTCATTAGAATCAAATAATGTATACATGTCATGTATCTCACCAACTTAAGGTACAAACCCATATCAATTACTTTGGGCTTTGTTTAAAAGGAAAGAAAAAAAATTAAATTTATGAAAAGGAAACGTAGGAGAAATTATTCTTTTGCCCAGCCAAACACAAACACAAATAAAAATAAAAAAGAGAGAGGTATCACGGAAACTAACAAAGATAAAATCCTGAAATTTCAAGCGAAAACTAAAATCATTACCCAACTAAATAAAAATATACTCACAAAGATAATATATATAAAAAATGTATACAATCCAGATTCTTTGTAAAAAATCTATATATAAATAAAAAGATCTACACAATGTAAAAAATCTATACAATCTATATCCAAATTCTTTGTAAAAAATCTATAGAATCTATAAAAAAAATCTATACAATCAATATCCAAATAAAATGTATACAATCTATAAACAAATAAAATCTAGTACATAGTCACCACATAAAATGAAAAGAGTGATCTTACCTAGAAAGCAGCAGTTTCGGGAGCGAGGGAATGGAAGAAGAAGAACAGGACTGGAGAGCAGCAGAGGGAAAATCTGAAAAGAAATTGAAAATTAAGCTTATGAATATTTGTATGTTGGCAAGTGTCTTTATTTGAAACACATAAAATTTATATGATACAAATGGAAGTGAAGCCGAAGAGAAGGAAACTATACCTAGTTAAATAGAGGTTGTGTTTGGATCTTAGACTTGGTTAAGAATTTAGAAAGGGAAACGGAAAAGTTGAGGGAAATGTGAATAAAATATAATTATTCTATTTCTCCATTTCCCTTTTTCTTCCCAAATCCATGATCCAAACATGTAGTTAAGATTTTGTATCGATTACACCCCACATGCATACATATTGCATAACAATTATTCAATCAAAGATATGGGCTAAGCTCTTGAACTAATTACCCAAAAGCATCTTGAGCAATGATAAGCCCATGAGCAATTTTGCAACTAACTTTCATCATCAATGTTCCATCATCATGCTCATTTATTCAATCAAAGATATGGGCTAAGCTCTTGAACTATTTACGCAATATTAACACGAGAACTTTGCGTGGCGTAAAAATAAAGCGCATCAAATGGTGAAAGCATTTTACATGATGCTCTTGCCATGCATCATTTGTCATGTCTACTAATTCACTTCTCAACACCTTGAGCACATATTCTTTCAACATTATCTGCAGTTGTGGCTAAAGAATTTCTTTAAATCAAATTGGGATATTTGCCTTCTTATTGTTCATCTTAGTATAATTTTAAATTCTAAAATTATAGAGAAAAATTAGAAACTTAACAAAAAAAATTTAATTCTAATTTTTATAGATAGGGATCTAAAAGTTGACCCAAATAAATGAATTTCAATAAAACAAATATACAAAAACCTGCCCATTATTAAAAATTAAAAAAAAAAAAAAAAACACACAGTTGTTTTAAAAAAATTAATGACCAAAGTATGTTTTTTTCGTTTATTTCATTGAATTTCGCAAGTTTCAAACACTATAAGGAAATATACAAATTGAACAAAACAAATATACTTTAAAAAAATCAAAATCACACTCATAATCAACATTTTCATTGATCTTGTTAAAATTCCACAAAATATAATAATTGAACCAAAATAACCATTTGCCAGAAAAAGCCCTTTCCATGAAGTTCTAAATGATCGGTATGGTCTCAACAACCAAGGAAGAACACAGATCTACCCAATTGACTACCCACTTCCTATTTCTTCCTTCTTTTTGTCCATTCTGCTTAGGTATTCACCCACTCTTTATATCCTTTCACTTCTCGTCAACCAAACTTAGTTAAAGCCGTAAGTTATATTCAGAATTCTGGTCCAACAGATTAATTAAAGCTCACCAAGTCCGCCTCCACCTAGAGTAACATATAAAGCTAAGTTGCCATTTTATAATGTCTAAAATAAAGCACCAAATCTTTTTTTATTCTAATTTTTATAGATAGGGATCTAAAAGTTTACCCAAATAAATGAAATTCAATAAAACAAATATACAAAAACCTGCCCATTATTAAAATTGAAAAAAAAAACACACACAGTTGTTTTAAAAAAATTAATGACCAAAGTATGGTTTTTTCATTTATTTCATTGAATTTCGCAAGTTTCAAACACTATAAGGAAATATACAAATTGAACAAAACAAATATACTTAAAAAAAATCAAAATCACACTCATAATCAACATTTTCATTGATCTTGTTAAAATTCCACAAAAAATAATAATTGAACCAAAATAACCATTTGCCAGAAAAAGCCCTTTCTATGAAGTTCTAAATGATCGGTATGGTCTCAACAACCAAGGAAGAACACAGATCTACCCAATTGACTACCCACTTCCTATTTCTTCCTTCTTTTTGTCCATTCTGCTTAGGTATTCACCCACTCTTTATATCCTTTCACTTCTCGTCAACCAAACTTAGTTAAAGCCGTAAGTTATATTGAGTCCAATTCCAGATTAATTAAAGCTCACCAAGTCTGCCTCCGTCTAGAGTAACATATAACACTAAGTTGCCATTTTATAATGTCTAAAATAAAGCACCAAATCTTTTTTTATTCCTCTTCTCTTTAACAAATCTATTAACCACCTCAACTTGAATGACATCAACCATCAAAATGAAAAAGGCAAATGCAAAGGTCTCTTTTGTCTTGAGAAAAAAGAATGTTTATTTTTGAACTGGGAAAAAGTTGTACCTTCCAAGTTACTACAATAATCAAATGCTAATAAATATAGACATAGCAAACTATACCTGTTGAAAGGAAATCATCATGAAGCTTAAGAAGTTTAGCAAGCCAATCCAGAACAATCATTTCAAGTTCTGTTGCTGCAGGAGAAGTTATCCAACTAAAACCCACCATGTTAATACCAGCACTGAGCATTTCTCCTAAAAATCCAGTGATACTACTATTAGAGGGAAAACATGCAAAATAATTCGGGCTTTGCCAATGGATTACCCCTGGTAAGATCTTTGACTGGACATCTGCACTCACAATTAAACTAATTCATATAATAACACTACTCAAGTAATTTATAAATTTTCTGCCAATTGAGTTCTTATTACTTCAGTGGTTTAACACCTGAATATCCTTATAAAAATATATCAATCTTATTGTCTTGTTTATCTAAATTTGCCTCTATGTATAAACTAAGTTAATGAGTGTTAACATTGGATTACCTTAAAGAAAGTTCTCATATTGCTTAAACTAATTTATAGAAAAGTCCTGAAGAAGCATTAAGCAAAACTTTAAGTGTTGTTTTGAACCCAGAATCTTGAGTCCCTTTGTACAAAAAAATATAGTTGCTATAATATACTAACAATTTGTATTAAAAAAATCCAAGACATGCTGTGAATATGACAATATGAGACGCCCGAATAAAAATTTAACTGATCGAATACATCATATAGAATATATCGAGCATTACCACCCAATAAATGATATTTCGAACTACACCATGAAGATGTAGATACGCTCACCTGCCAAGGAGCTGCAAAAAATATACTGTAATCTGGCCAAAATACAATTAGTCATAAAAAATTTTAGACAAATTTGAGGAGGTGGTTAAATGGGTATCTACTTCCAGGTAAAAAAATTAATTTTAAGACTACATATAAACTCAGCCATCTCTTTATACAACATTAACAGTCTTAAAAGAGGCTCTCAATCAATCGGCACTTCAAATTGAATCTAGTCATTCAATTGAGGTTTTTTTTAAAGAAAAGTTATTGATATATATATATATATATACAGAACATAGAGAGAAGGAGAATAAAGGATTATACAGAACATATGTGGGGCATATATAAAGAAAAAAAATTATTGACCTATGTGGGGCATTTTACAAAACATAGATACCAAAGAGACACATAAAAAAAAAAAAAATTGAACAGAGAAACCCTAGATATGCCTAGAAAAGGGAGGAAAAAATTGAAGAGGATACCAATCTCTTTCTCGACCGATCTACCTTGCACTCGAAACCAAGAAGAGAGTGGCTAGAAGAGAGAGAGGATTGATCTATTTGGTACTCATCAAGATCTGTCTTGAAACAAAGGATTGATCTTCTTGATCAAGAGGATTGATCTTCTTGATCTGTTTGGTACCCATAGGTAAAACCAAGAAGAGAGTGGCTAGAAGAGAGAGAGAGATAGATTGAAACAAAACCAGAGAGGAGAATAAAATTTGAAATGAGGACAAAAGAGACAGAGGAGGACATCTGTAAGAGATATAGGATTGATCTGTTTGGTACTCACCATATTTTGATTAGGATTGATCTAAGCCGTTGGATAAATGTATCTCTCACACAAATTCAAAAACCCTTGATCTCAGCCCTTGAATTGAGTAAGACATTTTCAGTCCTTGGATTGAAGCGATCTAAAGGTTCAAATTTTGACACATATATATTTTTCAAACTAAACCTTCCATTGTTATGTAGATTTTATTCACATTTCACCTATCTTTTTATTTTTCTCTTTTCAAATCATTTTTCAAATTTTCCAACTAAATACAACATAAATCTCTTTTCGAAAATACTGATTTAAATTGAAAGGAGTTAACCTACTGGGAGAGAAGAAAGCGATCACAGGACTCGAACTTGAGTGCTAAACCCGGCTAATTTCTAGAGTATGATGTTTGTTTGTTACATCAATAATTGTTTGCTCAAAATGAATTAGCGTAGTATAATACACAAAATTAAACCAAAATAAAGTATTAAGAAAATGTTCATGATATTGTACAACGAGACGCATCAAATTTATTCTTATTCGTTGAAATCTTTCTTATTTTTTAAGCCTAGCACTTTTTCATTGCACCAATAGGCTTTTGTACAAATAAAATATGAAATGTCTTTTTTAGAACGGAGTGATTCGCCAAATGGACCCTGGATTTAGGATAGACACTAGTTATTATTTAAGAAGTGCCACCCACTCTTGGACTATTTGTGCTTATCAATCAAAAGTATATTCACAATTAACATCATATATATATATATATTTAATATGAACAAGTGCCCGAAGGACGTCCAAGCACTATTAATACAACTGACAGGAACAGTTTTCACAAAGGGGGAAATTCCACTACAAAGATTGGTTTGAAAAATAATTATAAATAAATAGTAAATTTTATTTATAAAATTAAACACATGATTTTTTCGTGAATTTGTAATAAGTTTTTGAAATAATCACAGATTGATAAATTTCCCTTTTATTAGAAGAAGCAACAAAACAAATATGAAAGTATTCTTACTCTGACTAGTCATATTTCACTGTTCAATAAATAATTGGGAGAATAACACTATAGTGGTGTTAGTGTAATTTAATAATATATAAATTAAAAAATTTATAATTTTGATTATTAATATTTATAACGTTTTTCACTTTTTATAATTATTTTTTCTTGACCCCATTGTCAAGTAATTTCCCCAAAATAATTAACTTTGCTTTTCAAAATATAAATTTTATTATGTAAAGTGTACATTTCTGTTGGTGTAAATGCTAGCATTTTTTAATTTTCACAAGAATAACCTTTTATAAGAAACTGACAAGGTGATTATTCAGTATTCTTACAATATAGACACATGATATTTCATAAGATTTTGATTAGTAGAAAGGGATAGAGGCCTACGATTTATGTTAGAGATGGAAGAATAACATAGGAGTTAAGTAATTGATGATTGACTTGACGCATGACGGTGTTTTGGGATTATTAAATAATATCCTGAAACTGTTACCTTTCCCATCATATATATATATATAATCAAAAGTTGTGTTTTTTTTACATATTTAAGTAGTACATTATAATGACTTTTTTTTTTTTTTTAAAAGAAAGTCGTGTCAATATGTATTTTCTTAATTACATATAGAATTTCATCCAAATTCAAACTTAATTTAAATTATATTAACTTTACTTATTTTATATAGATTCTATTTGATAAATATTTCTTTTTCATAAAATTTTCATCATAAATTGAGATAATCTGTAAATCCAATACTAAGCCTCCGTTTGGGAAGTGGGTTGGCTTTTTGGCTTTTTGACTATTTTGCCTGGGCTTAAAAGCTTGGTTTGAGAAGGGCTTTTTGACTTTTTGGCTTTTTTGAGTTTTTTTGTGAGAGAAGAATGTAATGATTATGGGTTGGATGTGATGTTTTGTTTGTTATGGCTAAAATAGCCTATTTTGTTTTTTGTGGCTAAAATAGCCAAAAAAGCCCAAACCATGGCTTCCCAAACGAAGCCTAATTTTGTGTTTCATGTTTTTTTTTCTTAATTCTTTCATAATGCTAAATTATCTTTTTTTTTCTTCTTCTTATTTTCCCGTACATTATTCTATATTCAATACTAATTCTATATTATGGATTTGTCGTTTAAATTGTATATTGATTCTATATATGAAATTATACTTCATTTCCTACATTATTTTATATAATCACAACTTACAAGAGGAAAAATATGCACAATAATGATACTCTCGAGAAACCTCTAAAGTTTTGATATATTTATTGAGTCATTTTTTTAATTATTGAACAGTAAGTTCTTTTATGTTTTGACATCATATTACAGATGATCAATCGTTTCACACACTGAGATGTATCTATCGTTTGGATGTTTTTAATGTTTTTTTCTTTTTGGGTTTAGATATTATTATGTGATTCTTTCTTAGTCGTTATTGAATTTCTTTTATATAGTTGATATTTTAATTTAATTTGGAGTGTTTATTTTACTATATTATAATTTAATATATATATATATATATATAACATATATCATTATATGATAATCCAAATACGACATATTTATATTTAATTTTTTAATAAATTTTATATTATTTTTATTTCTACATATTTTTATTTTTCCAATGAATATAAAAGAAAATTAAATGGTTAGAATTATTTTTAATTTTATGTCACTAATTCTTCTTCTAATTTAACTATTAGTTTTAATATCATAATGAGAATTTATTTTATTATTTTATAATTTAATATATATTATACAAAATTATCATATGATAATTACAGTTTTGTAATACGATAAAACTAAAATTATCAAAATATACAAATAATTTAACTAAAATTAATATATATATAACTATTGAAGTAACAATTTTACATAACGATATTATCAAAATAAATAATTAAAATCATACTTTAATTTTTATTTTAATATTAATTTTAATTTTAAATTATTTATTTATAACACAAATTGTACCATCAAATATTTTTTTTTTTAAAAAATAACATGTGCATTGCACAAGTCAACTGTTAGTATTATAAAAAGTAACTTGTTTTCATTTTTCAGAAAACACTTTTCAGAAAATTCTACTTTCTTATTTTCCGTGTTTTTTTTTGTTTTTACTGATTTTTTTTAATATTTTAAGCAATTTTTTTACTTTTTAGACACACCTAACATAAATATACCTAAAAAGTCAAAAAATTATAAAAAAAAATCTTTTAAAAATTCATTAAATACCAAAAATACAAAAAAAAATGCAAGAATTCAGTACATTTTTTTGTATTTTTATGTATTTATTAATTTTTTAAAATATTTTTTCACAAATTTTTTACTTTTTAGATACATCTAACTAAGGTGCATCTAAAAAAGTAAAAAAAAATGTTTAAAATTTAAAAAATATTCACTAAAAACAAAAGAATACGAAAACCAAAAAACTCAATTTTCAAAAAACTTAATTCAGAAAACTCAAACCAAACACACTGATACCTATACTTAGATGACACATTATAAGTGTTTATTTTTTTTGTAAGAGAGCTATGTTAGCATATATTTTCTTAATTACATAAAAAGTTCTATAGAAAGTCAAACTTAATTTAAATTATACTAATTTTACCTATTTTTCATGGTAAGTTGAGATAATATACAAACCCAATACCAATTTTACGTTTCACGTTTTTCTTCTTAATTCTTTTAAGGATATTAGTATTTTTTTTAGTACTAAATTGCTTCTTTTTTTTTCCTTATTTTTTCGTACATTATTCTATACTCAATATCAATTCTATATTATGAATTTGTCGTTTAAATTTTATAATGATTCTATGTATGAAATTATACTTCATTTTTTACATTATTTTATATAATCACAACTCATAAAAAGAAAAAAATGCACAACCATGATATTCTCGAGTAATCTTTAAAGTTTAAATTTACTGTTTGAGTTACTTTTTTAATTGTTGAACAGTAAGTTCTTTTATATTTTGACATCATATTATAGATGATTAATCGCTTCACACACTGAAATATATCTATCGTTTGGATGTTTTTAATATTTTTTATTTTTGGGTTTAGATGTTGTCATGTGATTATTTCTTAATTAGTCTTCTATATAATATTTTAATTTAATTAGGAGTGTTTATTTTATAATTTTATAATGTAATATATATATCATGTAAAATCATTATATAACAATCTAAATACTACATATTTATATTTAATTTTTTAAATAAATTTTATATAATTTCTATTTCTACATATTTTTATTTTTCAAATGAATATAAAAAAATTAAAAAAGGAATTCTTTTAATTTTATGTTTATTCTTATTTTAATTAAACTATTATTTTTAATATAAAGATGAGTATTTATTTTACTATTTTGTAATTTAATATATATCATACAAAATTATTATATAATAATTACAATTCTATAATACGATTGAACTAAAATTATAAAAATACACCAATAATTTATTTGAAATTTATATATATATATATATAAGTATTCAAGTTACACTTTTTATAGAACTGTTGGCACCATAAATCTGTAATTTTATTATTTGTTATTTATTATTTATATGATTGCAAGACAGGTGGTATTTTTTTACTCATTTGGAGGTTATGAGAAATTATGAAATATGGAAAGATGATGGATAACAATGTGGAAAATATGGAGCATAAAGTGGAGGCTGAAGAAAGTTATGGAAGACCATCAAGTATGAAATGAAAGAGATGGAAAAGTGGGTAGTTTTAGGTAGTTTTTTCCTACAAATATTTGCCTATAAATAGCTATTCATAGCTACATTGTAAATGATCAAACTCAAATCAAAGACAATTAATTTCTATTTTTCTTGTCATTTACATGTTCTGCACTTAATTTTTTGCACTTTATTATATGCACTTTATTTCTGAAATATAAGAGTAAAGATTAATTTTCTACACTTTCTTTTCGAAGCATAGGAGTAGAGATAAATTAATGGTTAGTTTGATTGTTCACTCAATCATTTTTCTCTATCTCTCTCATTCTTCTTTTCTCTAAACTTGGCAATTTTGAAGTCCTTTTCGTTGAGGCAAAATAACCGTCAACACAATTGCTTGATAATTGACTTGAATTTAATCTGTAAGAATTTTTCAATCTTTACTGACACACTCACATTTATGATATTTTCCTTCATAAGAAAAATAAGTCAACAAGAACGGTAGCGCTAATATTATTTAAAATCGTACTTTAATTTTAGGTTTAAATTAAATTTAAAATTATTCTTTTATAATACACATATCATACCATCAAATATATTTTGAAACAATAATAACACGTGCATTGTATGGGTCAGTTGCTAGTTTAATAATTATAATAATAATATCACATAACTTCTCTATTTTTTTACATATTTTTTTTTTAAAAATTAAAAAAAAATAACTTTTAATCTACTTTTCAAAACAACTCTTTATACTCACCGCTAAGATATATATATGTACAAACATATATGTGTAAAATGTGTGTAGCTTCAGTTTTTCGAAATAGTAAAATTTAAGTCCACAAGCAAAAATGTAATTCAAATTCAATTTGATTCTCGACCATGAATAGAACCATAAATGAGGTGAGTGAAGATGGGTAATATGTACTGGCATACTGCTTCATACTTTGATGGATTTTAAAATATATTTAACTCTAATTTGTACTCATAAAATGTGTATCAATATCAAAAAGTATTTCACAAAAAGCAATCAAATTTTTTTTTTTTGTTGTAAAAAAAAGAAAAATGAAACAATTTTGAGAAATATTCGGAAGAGTTGGACTCTAACCACCTTTTCATCATCGTTAACTTCGCACATCCAAACAAACCGACAACAACACATCTCTCTCTCTCTCTCTCTCTCTCTCTCTCACATACCCATTCCCCCCGCTCAAAACACACACATTTGCTGTCAATTGCCAACCCTTTTTTCTCTCTCTTCCTGTCTCTCCCTCCCTCTCTCTCTCTCTCTCTGCTCCATTCTCTCTCTCCTTTATTAAGCGAAATGCTCACCTTCTCTCCCCTCTCTCTCCCGCCGGAAATCTGACATCAATCCCATCACCGGAATCTGACCCACCCAATCATGGGCCACCAAACCCTCCATGATCCCATCGCCGTCTCCCCTCACCACGACGCCGCCATCCCCGCCACCCCCCCAACCACCAACGGCGGCGGTGACGTCCAATGGCCCTTCGGCATCATCGACGGCATCGATGAGGACGACCTCCGCGTCACCGCCTACGAAATATTCTTCACGGCGTGCAGGTCGTCGCCGGGGTTCGGAGGGAGGGCTGCGCTCAATTACTACGCGTCGGACAGCGGCGGAGGAGCGGAGGGCGGATTGGCAGGGACGGCGCCGGGGTCTCCGGTGAAGGCGAGTGGAGTGGGGATGGCGGTGACGAGCAGGGTGAAGACGGCATTGGGGTTGAAGATGATTGGGTTGAGGAGGGTCCAGCCGCGGAGGAATAGTACGGGGACTACGAATTTAAATTCGTCGTCCCTGCGAGACCGCCATGGGCATGGGCACAACAACCACGGCTTTCACCAGCACAGCTGCTCGAGCAGCAGCTGCAGCGGTGGAAGCCCACGGTTGGGAGCCACCGTCCCGCCGCAGGGGAAGCTGAAGCGGCCAATTACGTCCGCGGAGATGATGAGGCAGCAGATGAAGGTGACGGAGCCCAGCGACAACAGGCTCCGCAAGACACTCTTTAGAGCCCTAGTTGGCCAGGTATATACTTTCATGAAGATTGTTTTATGAAATAACTTTCATTTTTTCTGGTATATAAAATGGATGTCATAAAAATAAAATTTTTAATTATAATGAATTTTGGTATGAAAATGAGATAATTTATTATGAAAGACATTGTAAGAAAGTATGAAATTTCAGATACGTAGAATTTGTGTACAAATTTTTCATACGAAAAATAATATATAACTTGATAATAAGCAATCATTGATGAATCCATATTATTCTCTCTTTATATATAAAAGACAAAATTAATGACTGTCATCTATATATATAGATATAGTCGAATCTAACTACTGTATGATTTGTGTTATTAGAAAAATATTTTAAAATTTAAAATTAATTATTAAGATTTACTCCATATAACAAAAACTTTAAATACACGTTATTGATATATTTTCTATGGTAAAATTCTAAAATATTTTTTTATCTCCTAAATTTTTCTGAACTATGTATTATATTTGAGTATTTCTAACATCTTATAAATATTTTGAATCATCAAAATGAGGTTATAATGAGTCTAAAAATCCATCTGCTTTGCACTATGAGATACACTATAGGAGCAATATAAATAAAGGCAAAATACAAATTAATCATAAATTTTTTAATAATTAATGTTATAAATTTTTTTTTACAAATCTATAATTATTTTTAAAAAAGTCACTAATTTGTATAATTTTCACATAAATAATTGTATGTGGGACCCAAGAACTCCTTCCCACCTAAGACCTCTCCGACTTTGTTTTTTGTTTTCTGTTTTTCTCGTTTGCCATGTTTTGTTTGTGTGTTGTTTTTTTTGGCTTGCACGTTGTGAGAAATGTTAGAATTTACAAATATGTGCAACGCTGAAGACCATTTCAAATATTTTATTAAATTTAAATTTGATAAAAAAAACTTATAAAAATAGTATTTTAGTTGTTTCATTAAATGATGGGAGTGTTTATCTGTTTATTAAATTTATAGGTGACTGTTAGGCTGAACGTCCTTCTGGACATCTTTCTAGACACCCGATTTTCGGATGAATTTGATAAAGATTTACTCTAGACGACGACTGGCCAAACTACCGGTTGAATGACTGGCCGGTGGCCAGACTGATTTAATGAAAGGGTTGAAATGTATATTAGATCAAATTTTATTTTAATTTTTATTTAAATTTGATGAAATATATAATGAATGATTAGAGGTACTCTAACAGTTACTGTTTCTGACTTTATGTTCTTTACTTCCGAGTAAATTATTCCTATAATCTCTATAATTTATTTCTTGTGTTAATTTGATTTTCTAATATTGTTTGAACATCACTCTAATTGTTAGTAGGCAGGCAGTAAAATGTACAGTAAAAATTGTGTGTAAGATGACCCATTACAAGACATGACAATATGAGTTTTTTTTTTGTCAATTGGAAAATTATGATTATGTTTGGTAGAGTTATAGAATTATAATTTGATAATAGAGTTGTATTTTGAGTTTGTGAGTTTTGAAATTATGATTTGAGTATGAAAAATTTGTTTGGTTATGAGTTTGAAAAAAAGTTTGAATTAAGTGATGTAACATATAATATTGAAGAGAAATGTTAGGGATCATGAAAAATTTTTCATGAAAATGATAATGAAGGATTTGTGACTCTTAGATTACCTTAATTAATGTGTGTGATTGCTGAATATTGAAAAGTTGGTGTTTTGAAAAGTGTTTTAAAAAGTGAGTGTGAAATTAATTTTTTAAAATTATAACTAAATAACACACTCAAACTAAGAGATAGAATTAAACTTCAAAAGCTCTATCAAACGGAACATATGATTCTAACAACATGCACCATAACTGTTTGTTATTTGGCCTAACTGAACACTTTGAATGCACAACCACCAGCTGAGCAGGCGACCAGAGACTATTATCCTCCCACTTGAGCTCCTCCGCCACCTAAAACCATCCGAATTCAACGACTCGCACGAGTACCATTTCTGGCAACAACGTCAGCTCAAACTCCTCGAAGTCGGTCTCCTCCTCTACCCTTCCATCCCACTTGACAAGTCCAACCCACACGCTGCCCGTCTCAGAGAGATCATCCAACAAACTGAAACAAGGACTATCGACACCTCCAAGAACTCCGAGTCCATGCGAAACCTCTGCAACTGTATTGTTTCCTTGACGTGGCGAAACCACGAAGGATTATCCAACGATGTCTGTCACTGGGCTGACGGGTTCCCCCTCAACGTCCACATCTACACCGCATTGTTACGCTCAATCTTTGACCTCAAGGATGAGACATTAGTCGTTGATGAGGTCGATGAGCTTCTAGAGCTCATGAAGAAGACTTGGACGACTTTGGGGATCAATAGGCCGATCCACAACTTGTGCTTCACTTGGGTTTTGTTCCAACAATATGTTGAGACCGGGCAGGTGGAGGGAGACCTTCTTTGTGCCACGGTCACAATGTTGAATGAAGTGGCGAACGACGTGAAGAGAACGGATAAAGAGGTTATTTATATGCAGATGTTGTCGCCGGTGTTGAGCTCAATTAAGAAATGGACTGAGAAGAGATTAATTTGTTATCATGTTAACTTTCATAAGGGAACAGTTGGCTTGATGGAAAACTTTCTTCCTCTGGTTTTCGCTGCCACAAAGATATTGGAAGAGGAGGTTAGGGGTATTTCAGCAGCATCACCGGAGCAAGAGAAAGGGATTGTGAAAGTGGACTCAGCAGGGAAAAGAGTGGATTACTATATCCGATCATCACTTAAATACGCATTTGCAAAGGTTTGAACCATTCTTTTTCTTTTTTCTTTTAATCAATTTAGTCATAGTAATCCTCATAGCATTTTCAAGTCGTCTGAAGATTCGATCATTTACGCGCACTTTCCTTTCGTTGATGCTTTTTTACAATACATGAATTTGGGCTTTCTCTTTATTTGTTTAAATGTTAATAAACAACAGTTGCTTGAGAATGGGCAGATCAATGGCATCACTTTTGAAGTGCAAGAGGTGACCGAGGCCCTCATGCAATTAGCTAAAGAGACCGAAGATTTGGCCATGAAAGAGAAGGAAGTCTTTAGCCCTGTGCTCAAGAAATGGCACCCGATTGCAGCGGGGGTTGGAGCAGTGACACTGCATATTTGCTATGGAACTTTGCTGAAGCAATACTTGGCTGGTGTGTCCTCACTCACGGGTGATGCAATCGCAGTGTTGCAGAGAGCTGGACAGCTTGAAAATGTCTTGGTTCAAATGGTGGTTGAGGACTCTGATGAATGTGAAGATGGGGGAAAAGCTATTGTCAGAGAGATGGTTCCATATGAGGTTGATTCAGTCATATCAAACCTCCTGAAAAAATGGATGCATGAGAGGTTGAAGAGAGCGAAAGATTGTCTTCAAAGAACCAAAGAAACTGAAGTAAGTCCCATCTATATTGTTGGTTTTTTTCAAGTGGAAGGAAAAAAAAAAAAATCGTTTCTTTTCCGTGAAAATGGCTAAAAAAACGTTTCTGTTTCCTAATAAACCAAAATAAAACATGATTGGGATAACAAATTCCAATGTTTCCATCTATACGTACCGAAGTGAACCAAAACACAACGAATCATGCTGAAACAATGAGTTGTTTTTCACCAATTAAGAATATTTAACAATACACATTTCTATTTTTTATTTTTATTTTTCTCAAAATAAAATTTTGAAAATAAAGAAAAATATTAAATTTATCAGAGAATTTGATAAAGTAGAAAGATGAAGAGGGAGATAGAGAGGAGAAGATAAAACAAGTATGATTCACTTATTATCTCTTTCTTTCTTTTTTTTACGTTACTGCAAAGTATCTTCTCTCTCCTCTTCCCCTCCTCCTCCTTCTCCTTCTTTTTCTATTTTTATTTTTATTCCTACCACTATTAGAATTTTGCATTTTAAATTTTTTTTTTTTGTTCTTACTACGGCAAACTTCTTGCCAACTAAGCCTTTAAAACTTTTTTTTATGAGCTTCTAACATGTTCAATTATTTAATTATTGAAAATGTATTTGTTTCCAAACATTTTCAAATGTTTTTAAAATTTTCTCTCATTTTTCTTATTTTTCCGAATCTTTTCTGAAATGTCTCGGTTTCCAAGTTAAGCGTAACAGCATGCTGAAATGAAATTTTGATCATAGCACAAGAGTGACGTAATTTTGATTTTATCTTCTTGAAACTCTATGAGATTAGAATTTCTTATGAAATTTGTGTTGCAGACGTGGAATCCAAAATCCAAAACCGAACCATATGCACAATCAGCTGTAGACCTAATGAAAATTGCCAAGGAAACTCTGGAAGACTTCTTTGAAATTCCATTAAGCATTTCTGATGATCTTCTTCGTGATCTTGCTTATAATTTAGAGCTTCTCTTCCGGGACTACATTACCTTCATTGCATCATGTGGTATTTATTGATCTGGTGGCGAATGCCATTTTCCTAAGCAATCAAGATAATATCATTTTCTTCTAAAAATTTTCCTGTTTTTTGTTTTTTATTTTTCAGGATCAAAACAGAGTTACCTCCCAACACTTCCTCCTCTAACTCGATGCAGTCGTGACTCAAAATTCTCCAAATTGTGGAGAAGGGCAAGCCCTTGCAGCGTTGGAGTCGATGACACTACACATCTAAATGGATCAAGCGAAGCCAACATTCCGCGCCCTTCAACTAGTCGTGGAACACAACGCCTCTACATCCGCCTCAACACCTTGCATTACATTCTTTCCCAAATTCACTCTCTTGACAAAACCATTTCTCTCTCCTCGAATCATCCCTTCACCACACAACCATTTCAACAACCGAAGACACATTGGCACTTCATCATCCTACTTTGAAAAAGCCATCTCTGGTATTCAAACAGCCACTCAACACGTCTCAGAAGTTGCAGCCTATCGCCTCATCTTCTTAGACTCAAACTGTGTCTTCTATGAGGCCCTATATATTGGAGATGTGGAAAACGCACGAATAAGACCCGCTTTGAGGATTCTAAAGCAGAATCTTACTCTCTTAACTGCCATTGTCACTGACCGTGCTCAACCATTGGCGATGAAAGAAGTTATGAAAGCCTCTTTCGACGCCTTCCTCACGATTCTGCTAGCTGGTGGAAGCTCGCGGGTCTTTTCAAGGTCAGATCATGAGATGATTGAGGAGGACTTTGATGGGTTGAAACGGGTTTTTGCCACGTGTGGCGATGGGCTGATTGTAGAGGACGTGGTGGAGAAAGAAGCTGAGCCAGTGGAGGGGGTGGTGGCATTGATGGGTCAATCTACTGAACAACTGGTTGAGGATTTTAGCATCGTGGTTTGTGAAACAAGCGGGATTGGCATTGCAGGTGCAGGGCACAGGCTACCTATGCCCCCGACAACGGGAAGATGGAATAGAGCAGATCCAAACACGATATTGAGGGTGTTGTGTTACCGGAATGATCGGTCAGCGAATCAGTTCTTGAAGAGGACATTCCAGTTAGCCAAGAGGAGATGATTGATTGATTGGGTGGTGATTTTTTTCATGCATATAGTTGTGAAGGAAATGTGAAGGAGATGATGATGCATTGTATCAGGATTTTGATGGTAAATATATGAGGAAATGCGTTTGAATTTGTAACAGAACTCTCAAAATGTACTTATATCAATGTTAATCAACATGTTGCGGGGAGGTGAAGAGAGGATAGTATTTAATTTTGGTGTTGATTCTTTACAGCACCGGGTACATACATACTATAGTATTTTTTTGTTGGGCAAATGGATGTCGTTTTTTTGCTTTTTTTTCTTTTTTCTTGTTCCTTGGCTTTTTGTGTAACTTGCGGAATTAATTGAATATTAAAAAAAGCTTTTGAAATGTAAATTTTGATTGTATGATAAAGTGGTTTTTATCCCTCGTGGGGCCGTCTTCACTACTAAAAACAATATTTTTTGCAATCGCTATAAATCGTCGCAAATAATAAAAAATAGTCGCAAAAGACTTTTTGCGACGGCTTATGCGACGGCAAATAGGGGTCGCGAATGTGGAGGTGGCAAATATTTTTTGCGACGGCAAAGCAACGGTTGCAAATTATTTGCAACCGCCTAAACTACTTATGGCGACCGCTATTTTGCCGTTGCAAAAAACAAAGAAAAACACTAACATGATTTTTGGCGATCATCTTGTTACCGTCGCAAAAAAAATAAAAAATAAAAAGAAGAAGAAAAAAGTGTAGCGTTAAGCACTCTAGGAATAACAATGACAAGAATCCAAACAGTATAGCATTGTAGTTTAATTGAACATTCCATTTAAGTCTCAAAATTTGAGCCATATGTGAAAGTTATTACAACTAAAAACTTGAAAAAAGTTCTTTCATGAAAAAAATACAATCCAGAACTGGGCACTCTTCTCATCAATTTTCTTGCTTGGGTGTTTCTCTACTTTATCGATGAACTGGCCAATCTTCTCATCAATTTTCTTTTCAAGTTCCACCTCACCGCATTGCACCTATGCAACAAAAATTTCAGCATTAATGATAAAAATTATATACTGTCAAAATAAAAATTATCAATTTTAATCACTCCTATGGATATAGTGCAATTTGATTGAAAAAAGGTAACATGTCACAATCCATATTTCAATCTGGGATGCAATAATTCGAAGGGAAAACACTTTAAATTGGAGAAACTCTCACCTTGTCGATAATAGCCTCAACAAGTTCATCGCTTAGCTTCACGCCGATTCCATCATAATTGCAATCACCATTTGCTTCACTTGAAAGCACTTGCTGTTTTACTCGTAATTCATAAATGAAATTTAAGGAATATGCACAGTTTAGTATGATAAAAAAGGTCACAAATCATGAAATTTCACCAAATGAAACTACAAAAAGAAAAGGACATCCTTAAACAAGTTGTAGAAATAAAAAGGTCTAAGGAAGGCCAGCTTTCAATTAGTTTTTTTTATATCACTTCTCTTTTCTTCTGTCTCTCAATGAATACATACATATACATATACCTCTAGATAAAGGGCTAAATTCTCACTACAACAAAAAACACATTTGGCGACCCACAAATTTCGTCGCCAAAAGTACAAATTTCGTCGCCAAAAGAATCGGCGACAAAATATACAACTTGTTGCCAAAGCCCTGTCACTAAAAGTATTGGCGACGAAATCAGAAATTGTCACTGTATGTAGACATTTAGCGACAAGCAAAATTAGTCGCCAAAAATCATATATTTTGTCGCTATAAAATTACAATTTGTTGCCAAAAGGTTAAAATTTGGATAGGCTATGTACTTTTAACGACAAATAAATGCGTCGCCAAAAGTACTATTTAACGATTAAAATTAATTTGGTCGCTAAAAATCACGCTTTTAGCGATTTAGTAAGTTTTGGTTGCTAAAAGTTCCTGGAATAACCACTAACTTTTAGCGACAAAAACAATATGTTGTCGCCAAATATATTAACAGCGTCAAAAACACCACATGTTACTAAAAATTCACTACACAAATTTTGATTTTAATAATTTTCCTGTTCAAAATAATCCAGAACACCTATTTTCCTGTGCACAATATATACACAAATGTAATGTAAATAATAATCCACCTATGCAAGACATTCATACTAATTCAAAATTAATAGCTATGAAAAATCTCAATAAACATAATTACAATTCTCTGACAATCTAAAATATGCATACCAAAGTACTTACAAACTACTAATATCAAACCCATAAATACATTACCAAATCCTATGTCAAAATATTTTCAAAATTACAACCAAATATTTTGATGTTAAACATCTAACCAACAAGTCATTTACTAAAATCCTATGTCAAAATATTTGCAAAAACACAACACCAAATATTTTGATGCTAAACATTTAATCCATAAATCATTTACCAAAATCCTATGTCAAAATATTTCCAAAAACACAAAATCAAATCTTCGATGCATTTCAAACTATTTTTCACCATTGCCAATCATCACATGAAAAAGAAAACAATATTATATTGACCAAAAAAAAAACACGATATGAACTTCACAATTTTGATTTTAATTTTGTAACGGAAGTCTAATCAGTCTTTGTTTTATACAACTCTATTTAGGCTTGAACAAGCTACCCGCAAGTTTCGTGGTTTCAGTGGTCATTTTGCAATTTTGGCCCCCGAACGGGCCTTTTAAGTCTTGTGTTTTACATTTTTTCTTCTAATTTTCTAACCGGAAATCCAATCGAGGTCCCGTTTGTTCCTACAAGTCTATATAGGTTTGAACAAGCTGTCCGTGCCAAGTTTTGGTGGTTTCGGTTGTCATTTCACAATTTCAGCTCCTGAACGAGCCTTTTAAGTTTTGTGTATTACAATTTAATTTCTAATTTTCTAACCGAAGATCCAATAGAGGTCCCGTTTATTCCTACAAGTTTATTTAGGCTTGAAAAGGCTATCCGTGCCAAGTTTTGGTGGTTTCGGTGGTCATTTTGAAATTTCGGCCCCCGAACGGGCCTTTTAAGTCTTGTGTTTTACATTTTTCCTTCTAATTTGTTAACCGGAAATCCAATCGATGTCCCATTTGTTCCTGCAAGTCTATTTAGGCTTGAACAAGCGTTTGTCTGCAAGTTTCTTGGTCATTTCGCAATTTCAAATTTCAAATGAGCCTTTTAAGTCTTGTGTTTTACAATTTTCCTTCTAACTTTCTAACCGGAGATCCAATTGAGGTCCCGTTTGTTCCTACAAGTATACTTAGGCTTGAACAAGCTGTCCGTGCCATGTTTCGGTGGTTTCGGTAGTCATTTCGAAATTTCGGACCCTGAACGGGCCTTTTAAGTCTTGTGTTTTACATTTTTCCTTCTAATTTTTTAACCGGAAATCCAATCGAGGTCCCGTTTGTTCTTACAAGTCTATTTAGGCTTGAAAAATCCGTCCATGCCAAGTTTTGGTGGTTCCGGTGGTCATTTTGCAATTTCGGCCCCCGAACGGGCCTTTTACGTCTTGTGTTCTACAATTTTCCTTCTAATTTTCTAACCGGAGATCCAATCGAGGTCCCATTTGTTCCTACAAGTCTATTTAGGCTTGAACAAGCTGTCCGTGCCAAGTTTCGGTAGTTTCAGTGGTCATTTCGCAATTTCGGCCCCCAAACAGGACTTTTAAGTCTTGCATTTTACAATTTTGCTTCTAATTTTCTAACCGTGAGATCCAATCGAGATCCCGCTTGTTCCTAAGTCTATTTAGGCTTGAACAAGCTGTCCGTGCCAAGTTTCGTGCTTCGTGGTCATTTCACAATTTCGGCCCCCGAACGGGCCTTTTAAGTATTGTGTTTTATAATTTTCCTTCTAATTTTCTAACAGGAAATTCAAAAGAGGTCCCATTTTTTCCTACAAGTCTATTTAGGCTTGAACAAGCTGTCCGTGCCAAGTTTCGGTGGTTTCGGTGGTCATTTCACAATTTTGGCCCCTTAACGGGCCTTTTAAGTCTTGTGTTTTACAATTTTCCTTCTAATTTTCTAACCGGAGATCCAATCGAGATCCCGTTTGTTCAACACAACCAGACATATTAAATGAAATGCTTGTAGTGATTTGAAAAGTAAATTATGAAAAATATACTTACAGAAGTGTTTGTCAATAAGATTCCTCTGATGAATAATCATTTTCATCAACCTGCATGCCTGCTTTTTCAAAGGTATTGCCCCAGGCTCTAAAGACTCTTCATGTCGCTTTTTCAAAGCTTCCTATCAATTTGTAAACAACTTCAACAAATACCATCATTTACATAAATATGTAACTCTATTAATTGGCATACTTACATGTAATTGACCACATATTGGGGCTACCCAATCCGACTTTCTCTTGCTCCAATGGGAATCTTTGTAGAAGTCTACAAAGTCAGTCTTCTCGGTACCCTAATTCCATTTAAAAGTAAGCATACATAATTAATTTCAATCATTATGTTAGACATGATTTTCCAACTCCAGAATCTCCAATCAGCAAAAGCTTGAACAAGTAGTCATTGCAAATGACAAAAGGAATAATAACCTTTTCATTTTAAACTCAGCTGAAAAATTACAAAATACTTAACGAGGAAATACACCTTCAACATTTAATTGAATAATACAGGCCTATGATGGAGACGTGCTCTTTCTCCTTGAAACAAAGGGAGTGGCCATGTGAACAATAATGAGAGCAACTGACCTTGACATGGCAATCTAACACAGAGTTGGGCCATCAAATTATAAAATAGTCCAAACATAGTAAAGTAGTCTAAACAAAATATGAGGGAAAAATGGGAATAAAAAAAGATAGCTATAAATTCATCAGAGCAATATGTAACTCTCTCTCATATTATAGTAGTAAACATATAAATCTATGCATGTGGTATATGTGATTAACAATTTTATTGTTTTCTTGTCAACCTTAATTACAACTAATGCTATCTATGACAAATGTTTTTCAAAAGTTTAAGGTTGTACTGCTATTAGAGATGAAGAAAGTTGTCAATCCCCTCACATGAGGTGGGTCTCACCATATATAAGAGAGTTGTTTCCAATTCTGTGATTAGATTATGAACATGTAAAAGAATTGATACTAACAGCATGAGTTTAAACTTCCTAATTAACTTAACAAATTCCTATACTAACAAAGATACATGAACAGATCAAGATGACATTAGCGGACAACTAACATTAGTCGACAACTAACATTAGCACATCCACAGAACTTCAATCTTGAGAACTTTTAGCGCATAACTAACAACAGTGAAGCACAAAAATTTATAGCCAAAACTAGCAGCACAGAATTTGGCAGCCAAAAACCTCATTTTGAAGGCCTTGAGCTCCTATTGCTAGCATAAATTCCATCCAAGATAGAAGCTCCCACCCTCAAGCAAATCATGCAACTATAAACACCTGTAAAACAACACCAACACTGTCTGGTCTCCACAACTTGAGAAAACACCTGATGGAGTATCAGCAGAAAAGAAACAGCTGCCAGAATGAGTTGGAGAAGCCACCAAAAGTGCAACAAGGGCACAAAGATACCCACACCTTCAAAACAAACGCCAAGACTATGCATCTCAAATCAGATGCCACACTCCATAACTGTGGCAGCTGCTAGGAAGCATGACACAAACAGAACATAGCAGATTCAGTCCAGATGCAGGACACATCTAGAATGTAATGATTCAAATTTCAAGACACACTTGAGAGCGTAATAACAACATATGATGGAACTTGGGTCAGAGAATACTCAAAGAAAGCAAAGATGGATGAGGGCACACCATACTATATGTTGCATTATTGTAATTCATTGAATGTGTTTCATTAATCAAAAAATATATAAAGATAATTCAAAGGTCATGCCTTAGATAACATGACACCAGTTTGTGATAAGGTCTAATCTATGATCAAACTAGTCAAAGAAACGTAATAAAGACTCCCAAATGTTTGTTCAAATCACAGACTAAAGGTTGAAAAATTAAAAGATTTAATCAAAATGAGTCAATCGCTCAAGCCGTCTCTAACAATGAGATCTTTACATTCTTTAATGGCAAGTATTATTATTAAGCTTAGTTGTCCTTAATTTAGGACTAAATCGTAGAATCAATATTTCAATTAAAAATATCAGCAAAAAATGGGCAACTTTTCTAAAATATGTTGTATATAGTAGTAGCCATTGAAATTATGTGTTTTTCATTTAAAAAATTGATAATAAGCAACAAATTTAATTATCACATCTGTTTGTGCTCCCAAATAAAAATATAAAATAAAAAATATAAATTGCTAAACAGAGCTTTGTGATATGCGTAAAGTCATGTTTCTAAAAAAATAAAAAAAGAAATATTCTTTTCTTATCAAAATGATTATTCTCTCTTTCCCCAACTCACATGTCTCTTTTTAAGTGTATCATCTTTGACTGGCGTTTTTGTCATTATCAAATACGAAACCAAGGAATTATATTCCCGGGACGGATGGAGAAGCAAAACTACACAACTTTTAAACGAGATGTCAGCAAGGTGTCCAACTTCTGCAATGTCTAATATAATGCATAAGTAAAATTTAATTGATATGTTATATTCATTTTTTTTCCCTTCAGCCTGTAATTCAATCAATGTCTCCCACCAGAAAGAAAAAAATATGTACATAAGGATACAAAACCCAAACAAATTGGTGGCAACAGAACTTAAACTATAAGAAACAGGATTTTTTTCTTGAAAAGTAAATAATTCTAATAAAAGGCATCAGAAACAAGCCGTAACATTTTTAATACTACAAGGCTATAACTATTGATTTAAAGTACATGCAGGACAAGTGCAGGTTGACTCTTAATGTCATTTGTCAGTTTTTTATTTTATTTTATTTTTTATGGGGCATATATCGTGATTAAATCCCTAGCTTTGCACATGTTCCAACTTCAATATGTAAATAAAGTGTGTCGAGAATCCAAGAGTCCAACCTGATGGAGCAAAGAAGAATGAGTCCCACATTAAAAAGAAAGGAGTTCATCAGAGTAGCTCCCCACCTGTGATATGGATCAATTATCACATGGTGGGCTTGTAAGGTTTGTTTGGAGTAAATGCATCACAGTAAAAACCGTTGCACGCATTTATCTGTTGCCAAGATAGGAAAGAAAAAAAAAGTTGAATTTCTTTTAACTGAAACTAAATTGAGTTCACGAAACAAGAACAACTTGCATTATATTTGGATCTTGGATTCGTCGAAGGAAAAGGAAATTTACTTTTCATTTTATATGGTTACTCAACCAAACAAAAAAAATTTTAGTATCTTCACATTATCTTTTCCATTTCCTTTCCGTTCCTCTTGACAAATACAAGGTCCCTCCTAACATAGAATTAGTGGATTTGGATTTTCAAATTCAACAAATAGCAACAAATTTAGCAGGATTTTGATATTTGGAGTAAATATGAGACAATCTAGTAAACAGGGTGGCATAAAACTACTAACTGATGTATGTAATCAAGAAATGAACCAATGTAAAAGATCTGATGATTATACACTTAAGAGAAATAATCCACTGTGGTCGGGCATCATCTTCCTTGCACATCCCCCATGGGACTCCTGTACCCAATCCAACCGCCATACTAGCAGCCCAGTTCATGTACGCTTTCCCTGGAGCTCCAAGAGCCTTTGTTTCTGCCCCGTATTCATTCTCAATCTACACACAAGATGAAATTGCAATCGAGTATCATAATTAGGCATATCTACATTGTAGTAAATTATCCAATAATTCTTTTTTATTTTATCTTTTTATTGGAGAAATTGACATTGAAGCTAAGAGGTTCAATTATGGCACTCTGATTTACTCATACCTGAGATAGGATGATGGGTCCGTCCTGGGACTCATATAGGTTTTCACCCTTCATCATCTGAACAATTTTCTGGGTGAGCCCTTGCATTGCTGCCTTCAAATCAAGAAATAGCAAATAAATAAATAAATTACAACATTCTAACTTCCACCCCTAACAAAACCCAGAGAGAGAAAAAGAAAACAGAAACAAACATAAGATAGTAGTTCTGTAAATACTGTCTTCTTCTTTTTTTTTCTTTTTATTTTTTTTTTCTTGAAATCTTAGGAAATGGATGGAATGAGAAACCTTGAAAGGCTCATTATCGGTTCTGAAGCTGATGTCAGGAACATACTTCAACCATACTGGAAACCCTCTGCACAAATCAAGCACTCATCAATGGAATTTTTTAAAAAATAAAAAACCAAAAATAAGAGTGAGAGTGAGAGTGAGAGGGAGACATACCTCTGTTTTGCTGTGCGCCGCTTGAGGCTGTGGATTGAGAGAGAATGAGATGAACAATGGTTAGGGCTTATTTGTTTATTGATCGGTCCAGTCTTTATATATAAAAAAAAAAAAAAATTGAAAAATGCAAAACGACGTAGTTTCGTTTGCTAATTTATTGGCGACAAAAATTCTTCCATCGCCATAAGTATCATTCATCTTTTCCGCGACTATTTCATTTCTGTTGCCAAAACTTTACAATCCGCGACCAAAATTTTTGTCGCTATATGTTAATTTGGTCGCGAAAATATTTTTACGCCCCTACCAAAAAATTAAGTTGGCGCCAAACCTTTTGCATTTAAAAATCTTAACTCGTCACCAATAGTGTAATTTTTGGCGACCAACAATTATATTGTCGCCGATTATATAAAATTGGCAACAAATTTCAGTTTGGTTGCTAAAAACCGTCGCCAAAAATGTTTTTTGTTGTAGTGTCTGTTTTGCACTAAATTAAATGAATTCAAGGCCTTTGAAATATATATATATATATATATATTTGAAAAGTTCCAAGCTTTTGATTCAAAAGCTTGCAACTTGCAAGCCACCTTAATAATAAGTTCAAAAAGGTTCGAAAACCTCCAAACACAACTAGTGTATCAACTGTCTATGTTTCTCATAGCATGAAAATGAAAATGAAAATCAATGGCAAAAAATGAAAATAAAAATCAATCAACTCGCACTAGAGCAAAATGGCAAAAAATGATTCATATAACTGACCCTATGTGATTAGGACTCAAGGCTTAGGTATCCCATACGCAACCGAAAATGTAGTCATGCAGGAGAGCTTCTCAAAATGGTCACCAAGCAACCAGTTTAACTTAAGATTTTTATTCCATTTGCTTCTCAAAAGGGCTTTTCACTCTTCAAAATAGCTTATGACATACATAATCATATGAAATAATATTAGTATAAATTACACATTCTACGGCAAGGCTTAATTAGATATTTACAATACTATTATGCCGCAACGTATTCCAAGAAGTTGCTTATTGCTCTCTGAAACAGTAAGGGTTAAACTCATATTCCCTGTTAAATTCAGATATCGCTTACATCTATGGTCAAAATGCCATGTTTTCCATATTTTTTTAGTTTTTTAGGTAAATCAATCAATCTCTCTCTAAAGCTCTTTGGACTAATTCTATGCATGAATTTTCCCTTGTGGAGGTTGGGAAATGCAAGACACATGATTCCCAACAACCCCTAGCCACTTGAGATTTGATTAAATTATCATTGCCTTTACTAAGCTTGCCACAAAACTTCATTGGTCAAAAACACATTAGCAAAATGTTCACAGAAATGAATAAAAAGTGAAAATAAATGCAAAATAACAAGAGGTAGGTCACTTGAACTAACAAAAGATAACTAATTTAAAACAGATCCGATTCACTCATTTGCCTACAAGTTTTTAAATAATTTCAAAGAAGAAATTAACACATACCATTGTATGACATGGAATAAGTAAATGCACAACTCTATTTTTATTTTTATTTTATATTTTTTTACCACAGTTAGCAAAAGCATATTAACATTTCAATATGAAGTTCAAAGGGTAAAAGGATTCACAAAAATGGACAAAAACACCATGACAAGAGTTCTAAAGTGATTATGTGGAGAAAATATTCAACATAAAGAGGAGTTCTATATTATTTTGATTGTTACCACCCAAAAGAAGAACTTCTTAAACTTACAAAGATATGACGCCTAGTTCAGATGCATTAAAATATCCCAAATCTATATAATATATGTCGAAATTCTTGAAGAACATTAACACAAAAAGTGAAGTTCAGAATGTGTATTTTTTCCAGAGTTAATAAAGAATAATGCAATGCAAGAAAAGGTTTAAAAAACAAAAAGATAGAGACATTACAATTTGCTCCATTAACATATTTCTTTCCAAATTTTTACCTTGGCAAGAGTATGAGACATTTAAGCATATGTTACTGAATTCCACATCACATTTAAGCATGCATGCCTTTTGAATTCCACATCTTGAAGGTATTAATTCATATGTTTCATGTGTAACACGCTTTTTGGAAGGGGAATCATAAAGTCAATACTTCATGCACATCTCTAGGCTATTAGCAATGAACATCTATGTTAGTGAAAGGATCCTTTACCGATAAAGCTATTTAATGTTAGTGAAGGAATACTATACTAGTACATTTTGGGTATAACAACTAGAGGTAATATCTAGAGAAATGCATACCTATTCATTTTCTTTTGAAGCTTACTGCACACTAGATGCATCTGACAACTACAATATGTTAATATAATGGGTTAAAAATTTCCATATGTATATATACAAATTGATAAAACGTAAAATTCGCCAATTTGTAAGTATTGCACCTCTCAAGCTCATACTCCCAGCCACACCCTGTGACTCTAAGAACAAAACACATGCCGTTAGGTTCTTGATCGTCGTAGTGAACCTAGACTCAAAGTCTTGTTTCACACGCTGTGTGATCTCATCAATAAATGAAGGGGCTGCTAATGATTGGGATAGGCCATTGCCTCAAGATACACCGCACTCCAAGGCACTCCTCTCCCATAGGTTTTGCAATACCCATGTCCATCCTTCCCAACGATTTTATGGTAAATCCCATCGCAATACTCAATCGTATGGTGTTCCTTATAATTTAACTATTTTTTTTTAGTAAGGCTAATTCATCAAGATTAGTAGATTTTAAGTTACATTTGCCATTGATAGATAATGTTGCATTAGCATTACTCTTCAAAATAGCTTATGATATACATAATCATATGAAATAATATTAGTATAAATTACTACATTTTACGACAAGGCTTAATTAATTACCTTCTTCATTTGCAATTGCTGGCACTGATGATGATGATGATGATGATAGTAGGAGAAGAAGAAGAAGAACGAGAGATCAAAGTAATGAAGATTGGCATTTGAAAACTTTGAAAGTTGTGGTAAGTACTCCTAATTTTAAAGCCTTTGGCCACTTGAGAGGCTTGAGCTTTGTCCAAATACTGATTTCTAATAGAGAGAGAACGTGAACGAATCCAAAGCTTTCTTGGTAGAATTTATAGAGGATTGGTCCTTGTGGAAGCAATATACACTAAATTCTAGTTTTAAATTATGTTAGTCCTATTATCATATTCATTTTTATTTATTTATCAATTTTGATTAATATTCTATGATTAATATTCATTCATAGAATCTGGTAAAACACCAGAAATAAGCCAACAAATTAGCAAAAACATGATCAATCATCGAAATCATGTCTCTATCTATTTGTATAACTTTAAATTAGCAAAAACAAGATAAATCACCTAATAAATCAACAGCACAGATTAAAGAACGATCGAAATCAACACAGAAATTCAGAATAAATCAACACAGAAATTCAGCAACTAGGCGTGAAACAAACACGCTAGATTACCGAGAAAGACAGAGAGTTGGATTCATACATAGAAAGTAGCTTACCGATTATGAATCGATCGAAATCTTCATTAACAGCCGATCGAAATCTTCATCACGTGAGAGTGAGATTCAAGCAAAATTCAAATCTTCATCACGTCCGATCGAAATCTTCATCAAGTGAGTGAGATTCAACCGAGATTCAAATCTTCATCACGTGAGAGTGAGATTCAATCGAGATTCAAATTTAGTCGAGCGAGAGAGATTTGGACAGTGAGATTCAAGCGAGAGAGAGACTTTGAGAGAAAGAGAGAGAGAGAGAGAGAGAGAGATTAGGCAATAGCAGGAAATGAGCTGAGCTATACCACCGTTGGAGACAAATTTGGGGAATAAGAGTGAAAGGGAAAGATAGTCCAAGTTTTAGATGATTTTTTTTTTTTTTTTTTAAAGTTAAGAACACGATTGGGTTAAATGATTTTGTGATTTTTTTATTGTAAAGAGTGATTTTTTGTGACGGTTAAACATTCAGTCGCAAAAAAATAGACGCAAAAAGTCATATTTCTAGTAGTGCTTCTAATTTTTTTGAAAATTTTAGTATTGGTATGTCCGTGTTGCGTCCGAGTCAAGTATCCATGTTTGTTCTTCTTAGATGGAGGGAAATGGAAAGAGAATGAAATGGAAGCTAATTTTTTTTTTTTTCTTCCCATTTTCATTCCCTCAAATCAAGATCCAAACACAACCTAGTAAACCCATACAAAAGGCAGTCAAGATAAGCATTCACAGGAATCAACATTATTGCATTTCTTTTTCTTCTAACTGAAACTTATACAACACAAGTTAAAACCTTTCACATAGATGAAGTAGCTTGCAATGAAACCATTACTATTTTCTTTCATTAAAAAACATAACTATGACTTCGCATAGTCTTCTTCTTGCAACAAAACTATTTTCATCACTCCAATTGCCCTTTAAGCACTTGCAGTGAATCCGAAACTTCAGCCTTATAAACATAAAACTTAGCCACAAGAACGAAAAAACAAGATTCAAGAGGTCTAAGACAGTGAGAAATGCGTAGTAATAGTCAAGATGAGAAGCATTTAGGTTATTCAAAATCCACCCTTCGTGACTGCCTTCCCCCGTGACACGTGCCACTGTCGAAAGCAAGAAACTGCTGAGATAGTTCCCGACCCCCTGGCTTGTCAAGGCGTAAGAACTCCCGAGGCTCTTCATGCTCTCTGGCGCCTGATCGTAGAAAAACTCAAACTTGCCCACCACTAGAAATGCATCAGCCATTCCCATAAGCACATTTTGAGGCAATAAAATGAAAACTGAGAGAGTATCCAAGCCATGTTGTCTGGCCACTCTGAGTCTATACCTCTCAGTGAAAGAAGCTATGATCATAATGATGATTTGGAGGACTAACCCAATCCCCATTCTTTGGAGAAGAGTGACACCTCTGGGGTTTTTGGTCCATTTTCGCACGATTTTGATGAAAAGGCGATCGTATAAGATGATGGAGATGAGCATAGAGAGGGTGACAAAGGCTCCTAAGCTGGCTGAGGGGATTTTGATGGTGCCAAAGTTTCTGTGGAGTGTGGTGGCTTGCTTGACAAAGAGGGTGGGTACTTGAGCTATCATTGTGCTGGGAATGAAGGTGGCGATGAGAACCGGCATCATTCGGAGCATGAGTTTGGTTTCTTCAACATGGGTGACTGGGCATAGCATCCATGGACTGTTTGAATCTGTCTTCACACTTGCTTTGTTGAGGAACCTGCATGTAAAAGGATGTTTATTTTGGAAGCGTATGAAGCTTAGGCAACAAGTTGGCATGGAATTTACTCGGTTCATCTATGTACACGAATTTCAATCACAAAATCAATTATAATTCTCTCACATGGAGTGGAGACAACTTTAAAAATTTTATAAAAAATAATTTTTTAAAAAATTGAATAAAGGCTAAAATAAGTTGACATTAAGCAAAATCCACTTATTTTTATCTTCAATAGATTTTTTTTCAAAATATTTTATTTTATTTTTTAAAATTTTTAGGATCTTTGAGTGTATGCAGACCTAAATAATTTTAAAAAATTTGATTCAAAATTAATAAAAATAAACTAAATACTTTAAATTAAAAAAACCCAAAAAGTAATTTTTTTTTAAAAAAAAGAGCCAACTCCCAAAGGTAATAAACATATGAATTTATTTTTACAGAAAATGCATAGAAATCCCTTGTTCTCCTGTCCCAATTCACTCACGGATCATATGAAAATTTCAAAATATGAAAATCTCAAGACATATCTAATAATTGTGAGTAAATTGAGACAGAGGAACATAATTATTTGGGAACAGATGATCTTTGGTCTGATGTATCATCTAATTGGAGTATGGGTTACATCGAGAATTAATGGAGTGCTGCGAGTTTTGCATTGTTTGTAATTTTTTAAAAACATTTTTGTGTTCCAAATACAAACCTCAAGGTGGGTGTGGAATCAATTCTAAACTTCCCTTTGGTGTACTCTTCCAAGTCAAGTTCATAGAGCTCTTTAGAGTCACTAGGAATAGGTACCCTCCATTTCCTCACAGCAGCCACAATAACCCTAAGCATCCTTGTGAATGGGCTCCCACTGGGCTTTCTGTGCCTATAAAAGGGTGTCCCAGCTAAGAACACTATAACCGATATCGCAAGGCCCAAAGTCGGAAGCCCATATCCCAGAGCCCAACCCAAATTCTCTTGTGTGTACACAATAAGGGTGTTTCCAAACAATAACCCAAAGAAGACTGTGAACATCCACCAGTTGAAGAAGGAGAGCTTATGGGCCTTCTCTTTGGGCTCAAAATCGTCAAATTGGTCCGCTCCAATCGTTGAGATGTTGGGCTTTGTCCCGCCAGTCCCGACCGCTAAAATGTAGAGTGCACAATAAAACACGGCGAGTTGTAATGTTGTGGGCTTCTTGCAGTCCGCAGCATTAAGGCCCGCCGGACATGGTGGTGGTCTCAGCCCAGGTACTGAAACTGATAGTGTTAGCAGGGACATGCCCTGCATTTAGATTGAAGAGGCCCATCGTTGTCAAAAAGCCCAACACTCGGGGCTTGTTTGTTTGTTGTAGATTAAACGAGTTGTTTATAATTTTTTTTTTTTATTTTGATAAATAAATATAAAAAGTTGATTATTCTGAAATTTGGATAGGTTGCTTGGTTTCTCACTTAAAACTAACTTATTGGCTTTTTTAGCCTAAAACAACTAATATTTTTTTTATTTTTGATCCTGGAGATCATAAATGTGTAATGTGTTATTTTTTAGGTGTTTTTGTCTCTACTCCAACATTTTTAAAAATATTTTACTTTTTGATCACTTTAAATTAGGGTATCTTAAAAATATATAAAATTTGAGAAAAAGTTCAGTAAAAGCAAAAAGAATAAACTTTCATAGATTTTGTTGATAAATTTTGATTTTCATTTTATCATTGATGATTTTTTTTTTTTTTTTTTTTTTTTATAAAGGGCATCTAGTTTACACGGACAAAAAAATGACTTTTTAAAAAAATCATTAAAGTAAATAATTTCCATAAAAAAGTCAGTAAATTTTACTTTCTCACCAAAAAGTCATTACAAAATACTTTTCGTCCAAAAGCTCACATAATTTAAGTTTGTCAAATACAGTAACTCTTTTAGTCTGGACTTTTTTTCTTTTTCTTTTTTTAATTGTTGATTTTAACACTGCCTAGGACCCAGTTTCGACTAAAAAAATTAAATTAAAGTGTCATAGTACCAACTTCTCATAAGAGTCAAATTTGATACTTAAAATAATCAGTGTTATATTTACACAATTTTTTCGCTACAATTTATTTAATGAGGTGATAAGACAGAATGTATGTAAATAGAATTTTGAGAAAATATTAAAATTAGGTCAACTTTTTAAATTTTACTTATTACGTCATTTAGAAAGATTTAAAAGGAGAAAAATTATGTGGAATGAGAAATGAAGTTAGAAATGAGAGAATAATCATAAAGATAGCGTTCATTGATTTGATATTGGCATAATAAGATACAAGCACAAAGAGAACAAATATGGTGGAGGAGACGCACCATAAGATAAATTGCGGAAGCAATCACAAACGTCCAATAGCGGCCAAGATGAGCATCAGCGATGTAGGCACCCAAGATAGGAGTGATCCAAGTGGTTCCAACCCAATTGGTGACATTATTAGCAGCAGAGACAGTGCCTTGGTGGAGTTTAGTGGTGAAATAAAGGATCAGATTGGATGCTATTCCACAATATGACATACGTTCAAGCACCTCATACACTGCATCGCAAGTCCCCACCATCATAAATCACAAAATTAATCGTCTTTTCTTTTCATTGGTGTCGGTTGATTAAAAAAATGAATGAGAGCTATTAATTTTTATTTCTGAATAAATAATAGGTAAATTATATTGACACCTTTGGTCCGATTGCATTCTATCCCCTGAAGTTATGAAAATTACATTCTCACTCATTAGTTAATAGTCTCATTTTACAAACATTCCTGCTTATATAAAAGATAACAACTTCTAAGAGAAAAACAAATGAAATTATATTAAAAAAAAAGTAAAGCAAAAGAAAAAAAAAAATAGAAGAAGAAAAGCAAAGTAAGAAAAGAGAGCATACGAATTCAATATTTTTTGATACCAACGCTAATTCCGTCTAAATAATTACAATAATAAAGAGGTCAGTATAATTTCCTAAACGTCAAGGGGTGATATATGTTAAACTCAAATTTCATGAGATATAAGTATAATTTACCCATAAATAATTTTAGATCTATAATGTTATTGAAAATAAAAATAATATATTTAGTGAATCATTAGAAGTAGTGGCACTATGTGGGTGTGGTGAGGATGGTATATTGCAAGGGTATTAGAGTAGATAGGAGAGCATGAAAATTTGTTACCAAAAAAAAAGTGAAAAAAAAAAAATCCATTTAAATGTGTAAAATGTGACTAATATTTATATTTTTTAGAAACGAAGATAACTGTTAGATGTGTTTTTGCTTAGAGTTTATAATTATTTTTTTTAATAAAAAACAAAAAAAAATATATGATAAGTATGCATATACATGAAACTATCGTATTTGATTTGTGTAAAGATGTTCAATAATTTAATTTGTATAGATTTTTTTAACTAATGTGTTTGTAAGGTAGAAATTGAAGTATTATAGTGTGACATTCAAATATGAATGAATCTAAACTATAAATTAATATTTCTGAATAAAATTTATAATAAAATTTTTCAATTTGTAATATTATTGAGCAATATACATATCCGTGGCTACTTTATAGAGAGAGAGAGAGAGAGAGAGAGAGAGTGAGTACCAACAAGGAAGGAGCATGCCCTCCAACCACCTCTCTTGGATCTAATTACAAGGTTTCCTCTGAGATCCACAGTCCCATCTCTTGTGTACTTATCAAGCCTTTGATCTTCCATAGCCATGGCTACTTTAAGTAGATGATCAATTGCAGTAGCATGTGCAATTCTATATATATATATATACACTGCTCTGTAGACTAGTTTGGAAAAAGTAACATATGTATCTTTGGTTCACACACTGTGTAATATGTGTCTTAGATTATTCTCACACACTAGTGTCCTTTATATAAACCTACACGAATTTGGGATTGGTGCTGTACATGAGTGCATAGTAGATCTATTAAATAATTCAGATTAATTAGATATTTATAATTTATAACAAGATTATGTTTATGTTTTAAAAAAATAAATAGTTAATATGGTTTTGATAATTTCTTAAAAAGCAAGTGGAGTTTAATCATGAGTTTATATTTATTCCATTAACTTGATTTTTTATACAGATGATGTATTTAACGAATACTATAATTTGAATCATTCAATTCATCAAAATATCATCAGAACAAATCTTTTAGAGTATGACACTAACACCCATCCCAAATCCACACCTAGATACCAATATATCTATATAACAAAGAAGCTCACGTTTTGAATTCAGATGTGACTTTTATCCCTTTGTCAAAATATAGACTATTAGATTGAATTCAATCTAATGGCTCATAATGTCTCCCTCTCTATTTGGTCCAAAATATGGACCATTTTCTGCGCACATCTCTCTCTCACAGACACTCTCATCTCTTTCTTTCTGATTTCAAATTTTGATATATATATAACACATTTGATTATCTATATGATCAATGGTGGGATAAGCATCACATTACCACACCATTTTTTTTCTTCTGGCCGTTGCTTTGAATTGATTATACAATACGAACAATCAAAAATCTTTTTTTTTTTTTTTCGTTTTTGTGGAGTGAATAATCTTTACATATAGAGAATCTAATTAAAAAAATAAGTTAATTATGCCACATCATTAAAATGAGCTCTCACTCAAACCATCATAAGGCCACTTTGATCATCCAGCTCATTTCATTTTCTAAACTCTTATATGTAGTTCGTCTATAAGAAAAAAATTCAAGCTTATTCAATAAATGAAATCATACGATTTAATCAAATTTGTTTTAAAAAACTTTAACAATCTATTTTCATCACTTGTATAAAATCGCAGGAGTATAATTATCAGATTTATCTGATGTTTTTCATAAATAATGTACACAAAAAAAGTGTAAAACTGAACAGGTTAAAACATCATAATAGACCCAATGATGGGCTGACAAGAGTATAATAGTACAGTCCGATTTTCTCTAAGCTGAACCCGTTAAATATATTAATATATATAGCATAAAGAAAAATGAGCGGTAGGTCAAAAAAAAATTCGCCCGAATTTGGCTCGAAAATGAAAAGAGAGAGAAGGAGAAAAGAGGAAGAGAGGGAGAGGGAGAGGGAGAGAAAAAGGGAAGCAGAGGGGAAGAGAGAGAGAGAGTGAGAAGACGATCGCCGCCTCAGCCATGACCGCCAAATCACCCCGCCTCCTCCTCTGCCGAATATTATGCCCCTTGCAGACCTCCCCCTCCTCCTCCCTCGTCGTCCTCCGTCTCCTCCTCCTTTCTTCCTTCTTCTTCCTCTTCGTTCTTCTTTTGCAAATAAGAGAAAGAAAAGAAAAGAAAAAGGGATCAAAACGACGCGTTTTGACCCATCGAGCCACAACTTCGAGCTACTTAATCATAGTTGATAGCATAAATTTAAATTATGAATACTTTTGTAGATCTTGAAAGGTTAATGATAGAGATCTCACAAAATATAATTTTCGTAATTTTAAAATGATCTGAACTTTCATGTCACTATCAGACACAATTCTTAAAAAAAATTTAAATACATTAATGACTAATACATCAGTAAAGGTCATGGAGATCTTCTTTTGTGGGGTCCCAAATATTTTTCGTAGGGAAGTTAATTGACGATGGAATTAGGGGTGCAACTCAGACGAGTTCGGTCTGATTGAGAGATTGTCCAAGCCCAGCCCAAGTTGTGCTGAGACCTGTCCAGGCCCGAATTGTAACTCGAGGTTACCTGCCCAAGCCCGACCCAAGTTAAACCCGAATTGTCCAAGTTACTCGAATTGTTCGAATTGTAAATGAATTTCTTTTTTTTTTTTTTTTTACAATTACATTATTAAATTATTAAAATTTGACTCTATTTATATTTTTCTATATATAGAAAATCATTAATACCACCAAAATAAATAATGTATATAATGTAAGAGAAATACCGCTATAATAGTTCTTACAATTTTTGAGTGAAAATAAAAAAAAAGTAAGATTTTATGTTATTCGTATATATAATAATATATATTCAATATGATTTGATAATCTAAATTACTTTAATATCATGTAATAGCTAATAATTTATATATATATTTAATATTTTTATATATCTATATATGTATAATTCGAGTTTCGAGTTGCTCGGGTTGTTTGACGTCTTTACCCAAGTCCGTCCAAATTTAATTCGGACTTTTGAATTTTTGTCCAAACCTGTACCGAATTCAAAAATATCTTATCCAAATCTTAAAAAAATTCAGACTGGGTTTAAGTTGCTCGGGTTGAGCCCGCCCACGTTGCATCCCTAACTGGAATGTTGAGAAAAGCTTGAGTGATGATGGTGACTAAACTATGTCTTAGTTGGCATTGGGTTTGCAAGAACAAGTTCCTTCTCCACTATAGGTTTTTTTTTTTTTTTTTGTCATTTATACACAAGTCTTAATTTATGAATTCATACTCTATTAAGTCTTAATTAAGATTTTTTGGACCTTCAAGTCCCATTATATTTTTAATAGTTAGAATTACCCTTCAAACAATGATTATTCATCATTTATGACTATCTATAAGAAAACATGATGATTTGACATTTATTTTAATTTTTAAAACTTTAAAATATCAACTTTCAAATTGAAAAAAACTAAAAAAAAAATTATGTGCAAAAAAAAAAAATACTAAGTTTTTTTTTTTTGAAAAAAAATTTAAAAATTAAATTATTTTTTGTAAAAAACTGAAAATTTTGTGTCTATAAAGAATGATGATAATGGAACATTGATGTGCAAAACTGAGGAAAAAAAAAACTTTAAAAATGAAAAAACTGATAATGTTCTCAGTTTTAAAATTGAAAAAAAAAATTGATAATATTCTCGATTTTATTAGATAGTTGAATCAAATCAATAAGTAGAATGACAAAAACGTTTAACCTCATGCTCGGTTTTTTTGCATCAGTTAGTAAAACAATTATTTTGAACATTTCTATGCAAAATTGATAATGTTCTTAGTTTTAAAATTTGAGAAAAATTGATAATATTCTCAATTTTACTAAATAGGACTTATTAGTTCAAAAAATCTTAAATAGGATTTAAGCTACCATAATATTTATAAACATGACTTTTTGGTAATTAAATTTTTTTTTAATGACTATTAGAGACATTAATGGGAGTTTATACCTTCTTTTTTTTAAAATGGAAAACCAAAACAGAAATAATAATAATAATAATAATAATAATAATAATAATAATAATAATAATAATGATGAAGAAGAAGAAGAAGAAGAAGAGAAGGAGGAGAAGAATAAAGAAAGATGTAAAAGATGTTTAAGAAAATGAAAGCAAATAGAAAATAATTCTGCTTTGAATCTAATCATGGTTAATTGTTAGAGTTAACACTTGGGGGAGTTCAACCTTCAACCTTTTCTTCCAAGAACTTATTTTAAACGCGAAATTGTAAGATTTGATGCTTAGTATTTTTGGATGGAATTCATTCAAATGGTAATTTTAATTAATTTTATTTTAATATGATGAATTGTGTTTTTTTAATATATTATTATTTTAGTTTATTAACTTCATTGAATTTATATTTTTTTAAAAATACATGATGTGAACTTTTTGAATAAAGCTTAAAACTTCTAATTAGAGGTGCCACTAGTGATGTGGCAGTGAGTTTCACCCACTACTACAGTGGAAAAATGAGTGAGAGCACTAATTAGTGCCACCACTAATGATGTGATAGTGAATCTCATCTACTGGCATAGTGTTGTTGTGTCTTTTTTTTAAAAAAAGTGGATGTCACATCATTAGTAATTATTTTAGAGTATCACTTTTAGTGGTCTCTATCATTGTTGATTCTGGCCCCCAAAACACGGTTTTTTTTTTTTTTATCACAGATATGATAAGTCAGGAATATTATAGCCACTTTTTTGACTATAATCATATTCCCACTAGCCATTAATTTTGTTTCTGTTTTTTTTTTTTTTTTTTTGAGAACACACTGTCCATTAATTGATGCTACATTCTTTCCGTTTCAACATCTCACAGTCACCCCCACTTGTGTATTTAGTTAGAAGATTTGTAATGGAAATTTAAAAAAAAAAAATTTGTATGAAATTATATAAAATGTAAGTATATTTTATTTTTATTTTTTTTTAAAAGAAAATTTTAAATTTCTCAATCAAATACAGTGTTAGAATAGTCTCTAAAGCCTCGTTTGGGAACATGCTAATTGGTTATTTGGCTAAAATATGAGTTAAAAAAATTAGTATGTTTGGAATGACTTTTTGACTTTTTACGAAAATATGTACAAAAAGTAGAGAGAAAAGAGAATTTTTAACTTTTTAGTATGAGTTGTTGGCTTTTTAATTTTTTTAGTGATTTTTTTGACTTTTTAGCTAAAAAAATCACTTGCCAATCGAGGCCTAAATGTCATATTTGAATATTTAAGGTAACGTTTGGTAGAATTTTAGAATTAAGATTTGATAATAAAATTGTGTTTTAAGTTTGTGAGTTTTGAAATTATGATTTGAGTGAGAAAAATTTGTTTGATTATGAGTTTTGAATTGAGTTTCGAATTTTTGATATGACATATGATATTTAATTCAAAAACTTATAACTCATAACCAAGCACATAATCTAAAATTCTATTCAAAGCTCATAAAAAATTTTTAAAAAAAATTGAAAATATTTTTTATTTAAAATATAAAAATAACAGGTGTAAAAAAAAAACATGAACACTATTCCGGTCAGCCAGTCCAGAGGACGTCCGGGAAGATGATTGAGCAAACATATTTTCAACAGTGGGTATGGAACCAATTTTTGAAGCTCTCACCAAACACCACACTCAAATTAAGAGGTGAAATTAGAATTTCAGAGTTCTATAAAACATAACCTAAATTTTTTATTGGAATAAAGATATAATACTTATTGAAGTTTTTCTATTTAATACTGTTTAGGTGGGTCGAATGAGGAGAGGCAGAGAATTGGTAGGGAGCGAAGTGAAGGGAATTAATTTATGTCATTAGTTAATTAATTATCCACCAAAAAATGGAAGTGTAAAATTACAAAATTGCCCTTAATAATTTTTTTATTTATAATTCTCATCTAAATTAATGGTGTAATAGTAAATTGCCCTAAAATAATCCTACCAAACTAATTGAAGAGATTTCCTTTCCTAAACCCTTCCATCTCTTCCCTCCTACGTTCTTTTCCTTTCCATCTTCCATACCAAAGGAGTAGGGGTGCCTACTGTTCTCTCTACCTATTGTTCTCTGCTATGCATAAAAATGGCACCATTTTACTTTATTTATTTAGGCTCCATTTAGTAATATCATCTTTTAGTTTAAAAGTTAAAAAGTCACTAAAAAAAATTAAAAAGTCAACAACCTAGACAAAAAAGTCAAAGATTTTATTTTCTCTCTATTTTTGGTACATATTTTTGTAAAAAATTAAAAAATCATCCAAAATATACTAATTTTTTTAACTTATATTTTAATTAAAAAATCAAAAAATTACTAAAATAGCATGTTCCAAACGAGGCCTTAGTTTGTTTTTGGGCAAACAGTCAAAAGAGCTAATTGTCCAAGAGTCTCCTCCAACTTGCATCTCTGTAGAATCTCGGTGGACCTCGAAGGCTTCGATGACCGTCGGCTGGCAACGGCACTGCTGGCTTGGCCGGTGATGCAACAACAACGGTCGCACTCTCCTGTTCGACATCAGAATTCTCCGACATAAACATGTGTACAACATCTATATATATGGTGCTATGAATTTGTATGTATAGATGAAATGTATAGATGCAGAGTTGATCAATCTGCAGATCATGTACTTTTCATTTGTAACAGGGCATCGTATGTGGAGTAACATTTTGCAATATTGGGTTTGTGTTGGGTTAGTCCCTGCAATCTTTAGGGATTGGTGGCTTAATGGTTTGGACTAAAACAAAGGGTTTGAGAATATAAGTTGGGAATTATTGTTCTATTAAGTTTTATGGAGCCTATGTTATCAAAGAATGAAGTAGTTTTTTAACAAGAAAGTGATCCCCTGGATTGATTTACTGGAGATAATTAGTGTTAATGTGTTTTGGGTGTCTTGTGGATTGTAATGTCTATTATTATTAATCAACTACTCTTTTTTATGCTTAAAAAAAATGTATAAATTGTGGTGATGTGATCTGGAAATACTCTTGGATCCTAAAGGACACTCCTGATTCTCTGAATGCCACCTGAAAAAGGGAGAAACACGCCGGTTGGCATTGCTGGAATTAGTACTCCGACGGACAAGTTAGTATATGTCTCTTGTTTACTTATGTCTTAAGTTTCTTAGGTTTTTTTCTTACATACCTTTCTTTAGCTGATGTTCCTCTATTTATATCTTCTTTTGGGCCCAAGGGTCGGGCCCACTTTTAATCTATTGCACGTTTATTTATTCGGTTGTTGTTCAACTGGTTCTACGGCTGATTAGTTTATTCAGCTTTGGGATCGTCCAGGACGGAGCCGAATACAATATTCATCCTAATTATCCTCAGACCTGTTATTTGGCTTTCTCGTATGTACATCAACATTATCAGGTGCCCACAATTGCCCCCCAAACATCCTATTAACACCAGCTAGACGGCATGTTTGGTTTCGAACAGTGTGTTTCTTTTCGAACTTGAAAAGTCAAAGAAAAAACGAAGGTTAGCCTCATTCCAACGTATGTCAGTACACACGCTTTTTAGGCATCATTACATCTTCCTGCTCCATCGTACGCTTCTTTCATTTAATGCGATTTGAAACTATGTTGTCCCTTCGAACATATGTTTTTTAAATACTCAAAGCTTCTGGTCTGCCTTTCAGTATACCTCCTTAATTTTGCGACCTCTGCAACTTCCTTTTGTTTCTCATTATCTCCTCTGCTTCTTGTAAGTTCTCTTCTCCTTCATTTCGAATCTCATTTCCTTGTTTGTTTTTAGTTTAGCATACTCCTAAAACTGGCTAGGATGGCAAAACATTTGAAAGACCTCCTTTCTCCGGATCGAATTTCTGGTTTTCGACGCTTTTTTTCCATCCCCGACGATGTCCATCTGTCACTCGTGGCAGAAAGCACCCTTGATATGAAAAGGACTTATGAAAGTATAATTATCTTTCCTCTCCTATTAATTGCTAAGGGCGGAGTCCGTTTCCCCCTTCACCCATTTCTTAGGGCCGTCCTTCGCCATTGGGGTCTAATCCCTTCTCAACCTAACGTAAATTTTTTCGAATCATAATGGGAATTATAGAGTTGAACCGATACCTTAGGATCAATCTTGGCATACCTGCTATTCGGCATTGTTATGCCTTGGCCAAATCTTCTGGCAGGCAGGGGCGCTATTTTCTCAGGGCCAAGGACACTAACCATCACTTGGTGACTATGCTTGCCAGCTCTGGCAAGAGAGTTGATGATGTCATGGTCGTTATCCGAGGTAATTAGGAATTCGGCAAAGGCAAAGATCGCCTAGATCCTATACCTAGACAGAAAGACGAACCAGGTGGCCGTATAGTTCTTCACGTTTATCTACTTTATATTTACTTGGCTTTCCTTCCATGTACTGATCGTTTTATTTGTGCAGGCAACGATTTGAAGAAAGTTTTGGTTTCGGCCGACGACGCTGTGCTTTTGAAAATCAAAACCGCACTCTAGTTCTTTGGCCGTCCAAACCTCCAGAAACACAGGAGGACGGCACATATACTTCTGAGGTACAAGCCGGCTTACACAACATTTTCAGCCGTAGACAACATTCCGATTCCACGGGGCGAACAGCACCTCACGGCCCTTATCTTCCCCCGTTTCAAAAGCCTTAGGTAGATTGGTTTGGAAGCTTTTGATTCGGAGCATACCGAAGAACCAGTAGCCGAGGAAGTCACCGAGCAGCCGAGTCAGTCCACTTTGGAAGTCGAAGAAGTTGACGAGGCTCTAAACTTGGCTTTTGAAGAAGCCGGCCTTAATCCATCTAACCCTCCATCTACTTTAGGTCGAGAGAACGTCTCATTTAAAGACATTTTTACTGATTTAGGGGATTTCCCGGCTCGTATCTTGAGAACATGGCTGGGGAATTGCTTATGCAGCTAGCAAGAAGGAAAAACACCGAACGGATGGCCACCCGGAGGAGGGCCGAGACCGTCCGTTTTGAACCTGTTGCCGTGTTGAGTCTTCTCCGCCAATTATCGTGGAAGAAAATGCTCAAATTGAGACGGCCGAGACGGAGCAGGTTGTCGAATGGTTGAGTCAGGAGGCCGAATAGAGGGGGGAGAAGCGTCCCACCGAGAGCGAAGTCGGCCTTGAGAAAAGCCCTACCGATAAACGGTCGCGCATAGAAGAGTCGGACTCGGTTGTGCCATTCGTTGTTCAACCAAGGATAAAAAATATGCCGATTTCCTCTGATTCGTCAGCTCTGAAAGATCCAGCCGTGGCATTGAGCACAGCTTCCTCAATTTTCCTACCAGCTGACAGGGCAACTTTTCAGGCGAAGCCAGATTTGCTAGCAATAGCATTAGCCGCTCAATTGGCCATATTGGTACACGACTTGATCCTTATCTGTCGTTTTCTGCATATATTCTTATTTTTATTCTAATTCCTTATTTTACAGATGGCGGGAAGAATAGCCGAGATCGACCGCCGTCAACACAATGCTATTGAACAGATTGGCTTTCTGAAAGCAGAAATTGAAAGTGAGAAAAACAAGGCCACAGAGGCCTCTCAAAGAGCTGAGTACAAGGCGTTGAAAGCGGCTTAGGAAAGTGCAAAGGCCAACACCGAGTCAGCAAAGGCGAAAAGCTCCGACCAGCTCAGGTTGGACGTCGAAGAGAGGGAAAATGCGAGCGAAGACGCGCTCAAGTTAGCCCAGAAGGTGATTACCAAACTGGAAGCTGATTTAGAAGAGTCGAAGAATGCGAATGAAGTAGCCGACTTCGGGATTTCCAAAACGTTCCAATCTGGGAAGGACGCCACCTTGGAGGACTACGCGGAAGAAGTGCCCAAGTTCGAGAATCGGGGCTTCAAAGACGGCTGGCTCAAAGTCCTCACTGCCACTAATGTTACATTGGCCCAGCTGATTCCATACGAGCAAGTGGACATTGAGCTGCTCGAGTCTGACCTTGAAGATTGATTAGGGTGATAACTTGATTTTTGTTAAGAATATTCTGCGTATAGTTTTTGTAGATTTTTGTTTATTTACTTCGGTTAGAAGTTGAATGTATGGTAATTTTCATGTGTAAAATGACTACATCGGTACTCAATTTATTAATTAAAATTTCTTTTATTTTTCTGTTTGTTTCATGTGTAATCATAGAATGGGATTGTTGAAACAATTTAACAAAATAAACAATTTAATAAGATAAATCGACGGGAAAATAACTACGTGGTTTTACAAGTAGGCCAAATTACTTACTTAAAGGACCGAGGTTAGGCTGAATAGATCAATCAATCTGCTCTTGCCCTAATGGATTAGTGAACGTGGCCGCCGAATATCGATAGTTCATGAATTGGCTGGGGCTAATTGTCGTTTCGGCATAAATTACGAATATTAAGCCGAATAGAACAATCAATCTGCCCTTGCCCCAGCGGATTAGTGAACGTGGCCACCGAATATCGGTAGTTCATGAATTGGCTGGGGCAGACTATTTTTTCGGCACAAATTACTGATACTAGGCCGAATAGATCAATCAATCTGCCCTTGCCGCAGCGGATTAGTAACCATGGCCGCTGAATATCGGTAGTTCATGAATTGGTTGGGGCAGATTGTCATTTCGACACAAATTATGGATATTAAGCCGAATAGATCAATCAATCTGCCATTGCCCCAGCAGATTAGTAAACGTGGCCGCCAAATATCGATAGTTCATGGCGCAGAACTTTGAAGAGATCGCTTTGGGAGCAGAGCACCTGTGAGTAATAAAAATGGGTGGTTGCTTCATGCGCATAGATTCCATTAGTGTGTCCAAACTCAACTCAACCCAGTGCGTTAAACGAGGTTAGAAAAGTGTGAATGTCAAGTAGACTATTCTTCAATAGCAGAGGAGAAGGTAGGACACTGGCTGAGCTGGACTCAGCGATGAATCGAGGTAGCGAACCTTCACGAACAGGAAGTAGGATGTCTGGGGAGCCTGAAAGGCGTCACTCTCCACGTCGTCAAAGCAGGTCACCTAGGAAGGAGAAGCGGCAGTGGGGAACTCCCCTCATTTGCGAAGTGAGACCAGTGGGCCACCGCGCCCATTGAGTTTTTCAGTCTTTATCAGGAACAAACCGATGACGGTGGCAGATTCGATCATCCGACATCCACACGTGGCAGTTGAATTTGCACGATAGATTTTTCCGCTAGAAGTCCAGCAGTCGATGATCGGTCGACCTGATTTCGAAGTGTTTTGGGAGGACATTCATGGAGCGGTGAAAGAGCTATACACCACCTATAAAATCGGCATGTGCCTACATGCCGCACGGCGGGAGATAGAATAGAAAGGTGAACGCATTCGAAACTTAGAAGCTTGCGCGGAGAAAGCCGAACATGAATTAAGAAGAGTCAAAATAGCCAAGATGTTGTCGGCAGGCCAAGTTAACCCGATTATGGAGGAAAGGGTGACCCAACAGCTTATAAGTGATGCGATTGCCAATCGAGAAACGGCAATCATATTTGAGATAGAGGGTGTAAAGACCAGGGCCTATGAACAAGGCTTCTATGACGGCCGAAAAGTTGGGATACAGAAGACTAAGGAAAAACTCGCTAAGGAGGTCTGTTGATACGAGAATCGTGGATTTAAGCACGGGTGAATCAAGGCTCTCCAGGCCGCAGAGGCTCTCCGTGCAGTAGGTGTTGATTCGGCGTCGCCGTTATATCAGGGTCACAATTTTTCCTTCGCGACTTTCGAAGTTAAGAAGAGTGACAACGAAGGTGGTACCGAATAAAACCGAACACATTGTACCTTTTTAACGCAAATTGGATACGGATTATGTATTTTCGATCAATTTAATGAAACATATTATTTGAAATGTTTGCAAGTTATTTCAGTCAATGTTTATAAATTTAGCTATGATCATCTATCATTTTATGTCAATTGCGTTAGCGCTTATTAATCACAATATTCATGAAAAGAGCTCTGAATTCAGATACTCGTTCGTTCCAACCGTATTTTCCACAAAGGGCGCTCCAAATTCAGAGGCATTTTGCCTTCGCCAATCGTGATCTCCACGAAGGGCGCTCCGAATTCAGAGGCTTATTTACCCCGAACGTGTCATTCACGAAGGGTTCTCCGAATTCGAAGGCTTATTCGGTCCAAACGTGTCATTCACGAAGGGTTCTCTGAATTTGGAGGCTTTTTCGGCCCGAATTCAGAGGCTTTTTGCGTTGGCCAATCGTGATTTCCATGAAAGGCGCTCCGAATTTGGAGCCTTTTTACATTGGCCAATTGTGACTTCCACGAAGGGCGCTCCGAATTCGAAGGCTTATTTGGCTCGACTGTGTCATTCACGAAAGGCGCTCTAAATTCGGAGGCTTCTTCTGCCCGAACGTGTCATTCACGAAAGACACTCTGAATTCGGAGGCTTTTTGTGTTGGCCAATCGTGATTTCCACGAAAGGCGCACCGAATTCGGAGGCATTTTGCCTTGGCCAATCGTGATCTCCACGAAGGGCGTTCCGAATTCGGAGGCTTACTCGGCTCGAACGCGTCATTCACGAAGGGTGCTCTGAATTTGGAGGCTTTTTCGGCCCAAACGTGTCATTCATGAAGGGCGCTCCGAATTCAGAGGCCCTTTTTGCATTGGCCAATCGCAATTTCCACGAAGAGCGCTCCGAATTTGGAGGCTTATTCGGCCCGAACGTGTCATTCACGAAGGGTGCTCCGAATTTGGAGGCTTATTCACACAACCAGAAGTCACTGAGTAAGAGGACATTATATTGAAAAAAGAAAGATATACATGGCGTAAAATCAAAACAAGCTGTCATGCCGTACAAGTTAATGATAAAATTTGCGCAAGTGTGTGGAATTCCACGGGTGCGACAAGCTTCTTCCATCCATGTCTTTTAGCTGATATGCCCCTGTCCCTACGATTGAATCAATTTGATAGGGGTCGTCCCAGTTAGGACCCAATTTTCTGTCAGCCGGATTCCTAGTAGCGGGAAGCACTTTCTTGAGGACCAATTCTCCTAGTGTATAATAGTGCAGTTGAACACGTTGATTATATGATTTAGCGAGCTGTTGCTGGTACCGTGCCATGGATGCAAGGACATGGTCTCGGCGTTCTTCAATCAGAGTCAAGTCCAAGGCCAACATCATGTCATTTTGGCTCATATAAAAAACTTTCGATTTCAAGCTTGGGAGGCCGATCTCCAGGGGGATGATTGCTTGGGTTCCGAAGCATAGAGCAAACGGCGTTTCCCTAGTGGATCACCTCGGAGTAGTGCGATGAGCCCACAACACACTGGGCAACTCTTCGACCTATCTGCCTTTAGCTTTCTCCAGCCTTTTCTTGATGCCGTCCAAAATAACCTTGTTGGTGGCCTCTGCTTGACCATGGCTTTGGGGGTAAGCCGACAAGGAAAAGTAGGGCCGGATACCATAAGTGTCGCACAATTCTCAATACATGCCACAATCAAACTGGATACCGATGTCAAAAACAAGTGCTCATGGTATGCCGAATCTTGTTATGATGTTTTTCCATACAAAACGCTTAACATCGGAATCTCGAATATATGTTAGTGCCTCCGCTTCGACCGATTTTGTGAATAATCCGTCACAACAATTAGGAATCGCTTGTTGCCCGGGACCCGTGGTAATGGTCCAACGATATCAAGGCCCCATTGAGCGAACGGTCAAGGGCCAGTGACAGAATTTAACTCCTCGGCTGGCAGGTGAGTTAAAAGGGAAAACTTCTGACATTGACCACATTTCTTGACATAACACTCAACGTCAACTCGTATGTTCGGCCAATAGTACCCCTGCGATACGGCACGGTGAGCCAAAGAATGTCTGCCCGAATGGGCTTCACAACTGTCTTCATGTATTTTAGATAAAAGTTCCTCGACTTTATCCGAGTGAACACACTCTAAGTATGCCCCAGATAGAGATTTTTTGTAGAGCTTCCCCTGCGGATCCAATTAGTATCGGAGGGCTTTGTTTCGAAGTTTGTGTGTTTCTTTCTTATCTATCGGGAGCTGTTCCGAAGATAGGAGTGCAGCGATAGGGTCCATCCAACTCGAACCTGGTTTGATAACATTGATCTGAACAGGTTCTGAAGAGGCAATGCTCGACTCAAGAACAAACCCTACTTCAATTGTCCACTTAATTTTTGCGTTGATAGCAGAGACTAGGCAAGCCAGGGTGTCTTCATGCGTGTTCTGATCTTGGGTTATTTGATTCAGTTCGTGGTGATCAAATTTCGCAAGCAAAGAATTCGCCATTTTCATATAGGCTACCATGTGGTCATTTTTTAATGCATATTCCCGTTTCAACTAGTTGATTACTAGCTTTGAGTCACAAAAAACAAGAAAACACTGCACACCGAGGTGAAGTGCATTTCGTAGGCCGGTTAACAGTGCTTCATATTCGACCTCATTGTTTGATGCGTCGAATCCCAATTTGACGGCCTGTTCGATTATTGCCCCTTCAGGGGTCATGATTACTACGCCAGTCCCATTGCTACACTGGTTGGATGACCCATCGCGATACATCTGTCAAACATCGCCAACATACATTCTCTAGTCGGGCTTAGTTTGCACTTGATCAGACTTAAAGTCGGCCAGGGATCCTGTGAACTTGGCAACAAAGTCGACGAGCACTTGCCCTTTGATGGAAGTTTTGGGTAGAAACTGGATATCATATTGGCCGAGTTTAAGAACCCATTTCGAGACGCGCCCAAACGCCTCCGCGTTGCGGAGCGTTGACCGAAGAGGATATTCCGTTGGCACCCCAATGGTATGCCCCTGAAAGTAGTGCATCAATTTTCTTATAGCCATGACGAGAGCAAGGATAAGTTTTTCTAATGGAAGGTAACATGTCTCGGTGTCGGCTATAGCTTTGCTCACATAGTAAACTGGTCGCTGCTCCCCCAATTATTTCTTTAACAATACGGCGCTGACCACCCGGTCAAATACTGCCAAATACAAAATGAGTGGATCGCCGGCTGCAGGTGTTGCTAAGAGTGGAACTGATCGAAGATAAGATTTCAGGCTGTCCAAAATGGCCTAGTACCTGGAAGTCCAACCAAATGCTCTACCTTGCCGAAATGTGTGAAAGAATTGTTGGCAATGATCTGTGGAACGGCTGATAAATCTGTTGAGCGTGGCGACCATCCCCATTAGCTTCTGAACCTCTTTGACTGACCGAAGGGATCCAAGCTCTAGAATTGCCGTGATCTACCTTGGATTGGCTTCGATTTCGCGGTGGTTAACGATGTAGCCAAGGAATTTGCCGAAGTCGATGTCGAATGCACACTTAGAAACGTTCAATTTCATCTTGTACTTTCGAAGAATGCCGACTGTCTCTGACAAATCGGCTAGATGGGAGTGCTTTTCCTTGGATTTTACCACCATATTGTTGATGTATACTTTCATGGTACGGCCGAGTTATTCCTTGAATATGGAAGTCACTAGTCTTTGATAAGTTACCCCCGCATTCTTCAGCTCAAAAGGCATGACCTTGTAGCAATAGGTTCCTCTTGGGGTAAAGAATGTGATTTTTTCTTGATTCTCCGGATGCATGGCAATTTGATGATAGCCTCTATGGGCATCCAAGAAGCTCATGCTTTGATGATGTGCCGTTGCATCTACGAGTTGGTCTATTCTGGGCAGGGGAAAACAGTCCTTAGGATAAGCTTTGTTTAAATTCGTAAAATCCAAACAGATACGCCAAGAGCCATTCTTCTTCTTTACGACCACAGTATTGGACAACCATGTAGGATAAGTTATTTCGCGAACTGCCCCGGCGTCAAGTAACCTATCTACATCTTCAACGACGGTCGAAGTATGCTACGTGGCTGATCGCCAGCTTCTTTGAACAATTGGCTTACATTTCGGATCAACATTCAAGCGGTGTTGGGCCACTGATGGATTTACTCCTGGCATCTCGTATAGGGACCATGCAAACACATCAATATTGCCAAGTAAGAAGGCTACCAATTCTTGCCTTTCGATGTTATCCAAAGAAGTGTTGATCATGAAGAACTTGTCAGGATTTCCGTCAATTTCGATCCGATGCGGGGCTTCGGTTGCTTTTTCACTTGGGATCCTCCCAATGTCTTCAAGACTCTCCCTATCCGGTACCTCGATTGAATGCACTTCTAGTTCCCTCGGTCTCTTTGTAGCTAGAAGATAGTATGCCTACGTCGATTTCTGAGAGCCGCGAATTTGTTCAATATCGTATTCAGTCGAAAAACGGAGTAGTTGGTCGTAGGTGCTTGGCATGGCTTACATCATATGTAACCAAGTTCTGCCCATGATTAGATTATACGGTGAAGGGAGCTTAACAACCAGAAATTCTACGTCTACTGATCTGGTTCCGGCCCGTACATGTAGTGTGATCTTGCCCAAGAGGTACTCCGGGTTAGCATTGAAGCCGAATAACGAATAATTAGCTGAAGATAGGTCCAAATTGGTAAAACCAAGTTTGACAAAAATTTTGTAATACATTATCTCCGAAATGCTGCCCTAGTCAATGAGAACACGCTCGATGGTGAATCTGTTTACACGTAGCTCGATGACGAGGGGATCAGTGTAGGGGTGGGTCACTCCAACTAAATCATTATTGTCGAAACTAATCCTTCCAGTGTCGTGTGGCTGTTTTGCTGGCGTCATTGGGCTATGGGTGCTAGACGGCAACTGGATTGTGTGCACCTCAAGTGGTGCCAGCAAGCTGTATATCATATGAATTACACCAAGAGGGGGTGACTCCGGCCGTAGAGCTACTGTATTTGTTGACTTGTTCTTTCGGACGTATAAGACCCATCTTGCACCAATTCTTCCAAGTGATCTTTTAAAGAAAAACAACTATCGGTGTTGTGACCATGGTCTTTATGATACTCACATCGTTTATCTTGTCTTCTCATATCGGAAGGTCCCGTCATCTTGGGCGGCCACTTGAAGAACGGAAGGTGTTATATTTTCGACGAAATCTTATTGATCGACTCTGTCAGCTCCGTGTATTTCTTGCCCGAACGCCTTGTCTGCCTGCTATCCACTTGATACTGTTCATTAGCTCGATGTGAACATTGCTCGTTTGATCGGCGCGAATCATGCATTTTATCTCGTTTAGTTCGATTTCGCCGCTCGGGGCTTCTTGACGGCACGACACTAATCGGCTAAACAATTCCTGACGTGGCCAACTCAACGGCTTTACGTCCGGCTTTGACTCGAAGGGCATCGTCTTCCACTTTGTAGTACTCTTCGACCTTCTTCATTAACGCCTAGACGGTTTTTGGGGGACGCCTGGTTAATGAACTGAGGAGGAGGCTATCAGGATTCAATCACATCTTAAAGACAGTGATGGCCATGGAATCATTACAAGCATCATTTACTAGATTAAAGCACTCCCAATAGCGGATTGAGTATTTACGAAGAGTTTCTTCCGGTTTAATTTGCATGGCCCAAAGAGAATTGGCTTGCTTCGGCTGGACCTCATTAGTGATGAATCTCACCCTGAATGACTTTTGGAGTTGGTAGAAGCTCTTAATCGATACCGGCTCCAGTTTATAGTACCACCTCACTGCCAGTGGTCCCAGACTGCTTGAAAATATCCGACACATGAGGGCTTCTCATCAGCATGGAGCGTCATCACTTGCTTGTAATGATGAATGTGATCAGTGGGGTCTGATTTTCCGTCGTAGAGGGTGAACGACGGTTCCTTGAACTTTTTGGGTAGGACAGCCCTGGCAATTTGTCGCACGAATGGGTCATGTTTATCTTCCTCATCCGAATCATCGCTTCTTCTTCGTCTATGCCGTATATATGGACTTCCTTCGGACGAGCTGGATACATCAACGCGCCTTTTCTTTCTAGGCTCCAGGAATGGTGAGTCTGAATCACTATCATTATTACGCTTCTGAAGTCGACGTCGACAGCCATCCTTCTTTCCCAGAGGTCGATCCCGATTTTGGCATGCGGCTTGTTGGGATTTAGCCACCTCCAAGGCCAAATCCTGACACATGCGTTCATTCTCAGCCATCATGTTCTCCAGTCGCTGTTCATTTTGTTTTGCCTGATCCATAATCGTCTGCATTGTCTTATGTATTGATGTTGAGGGTGAGGTCTGAGCTATTGAGTCAAAGTTCAAGACACGTCACGTGGTAATATTCTCCGGTCCCAACATGTTTCTTGGAGTGAGGTCATCTCTTGGTGTAGTTTCGTCAGCGACTATTAGAGGATCTTCCGTTACGCCCGCCATGGATGTACTTGAGTATTCCCACAAACGACGCCAATTGTGGCGATATGATCCGGAAATACTCTTGGATCCTGAAGGACGCTCCTGATCCTCTAAATGCCACCTGAAAAAGGGATAAATTTCGGTCGGGAGTGCCGGAATTAGCACTCCGACGGACAAGTTAGTATATGTTTCTCGTTTACTTATGTCTTAAGTTTCTTAAGTTTTTTTCTTACATACATTTCTTTAACTGATGTTCCTCTATTTATATCTTCTTTTGGGCCCTAGGGTTGGGCCCACTCTTAATTTATTGTACGTTTATTTATTCGGTTGTTGTTCAACTGGTTCTACGGCCAATTAGTTTATTCGGCTTTGGGATTGTCCAGGACGGAGCCGAATACAATATTTATCCTAATTATCCACAAACCTGTTATTCGGCTTTCTCGCATGTACATCAACATTATTTGGTGCCCACATAAATTTATGGAGGAATAAGATAATGAAATTGCTTAGTTGGGTTGGCTGGTTGTGTAAGAATTTTATATTCTCTCTACCTCACTGTGGGTGTAGTGATGGTAGTGGGAATATGGCTTCGTTACCAAAAGGCGAGTTTGTTTTGGAAGATAGAAGAAATATTGAGATTGAGGTGTGATCTATTAATATTGTATTTATTTTGAGAGATGGAGAGGAGATGGGATTTGTAATCCCTTTTGCATTAGGATGGGCCTCGGAAAGGGGATTAAGATGGAGGCTTGGGACTTGGTATTAGAAAGTAGTCCGCCAGACTTTTTTTATTTTTTATTTTTTACATGTTGGCTTTTTTTTTTTTTTTTTGGAACATTAATGTTTAATTTTTTGTATTTTTTATTAAGTAAAAATCATTGTTTTATTTTATTTTTTATTTTTTACATGTTGGGTATTTTTTTTAAACATAATGTTTAATGTTTTTGTACTATTTTTTTATTTGTTTTATTATTTTATATAAAAATAATTTAACAATTCTTACACTAACAACTATCATTAAAATAAATACAATTTTATATAATCTTCTTATTAATAATTCTCTCACTATTAATCTGCTTTTTATAAATTTATTTTATTCTACTTTTAAAAACAAACGGATTTAAAGGAAACACCTTAGGAAGAGAGTTGGTTTCCAAAAAAAAAAAAAAAATTGAACAACGTAAAACGATGACATTTTTAAGGCACTGCAAAGCACAGTAGTAGCCTAGCATTCCATACGAAACATGTGCTAAACTCATTTTTCTTTGTTTCGACACTTTTGGGGCAACCAATCATAGTTCCTTAGGTTATTTTGGAAAGTTGGTAAAAAGTTAGTTTTTGATTTTTTATCAAGTTTTTTGATTTTTTTGAACGTGATTTGGGAAGTTAGTAAAAAATTGACTTTTTGCTTTTTAATTTAATATTTATTTATGGTGTCAAATCAAATTAAAAGGATTAAAATACCCTTACCTAACATAAGAGAGTTATTTTTTTATTTATTTTTCATAGGCCCTAATTTGTAATTTTAGGACTGCGTTTTTAGCACTTGCCAAATGATTTTTTTGGCATTTTTGGCAGCCACGTTTTTGGACATTTTGTAGCTTTTTACCATGTTCCCAAAATAACACTTAAAAAACTGAAGTGTTGACTTGAACGAAAAAAAACAAATTTATTTTGGACTCATCATATATATTGTTAAAAATAATATTTTTTTCATGTTTAGGTAACGCATCATAATTTATTTTTATTTTTTTTTAAGAAAGTCACGTTAGTATATATTTTCTTAATTATATATAGAGTTTTATATAAATCCAAAAAGGTCATATTTAGAAACATATTATTTTAGTAACTTTTTGAATTTTTATAAAAAATGTATAAAAAAGTAGAGAGAGTGATGTGACAACTTATAATAATTTTTTGACTTTTAGCTAAAACAGAATGTTGCCAAACGATGCCTAATTTAAATTATATTAACTTTACCTATTTTATATGGAATCTATTTGACAAATATTTATTTTCCATCTATTTTTTCTCGTAAATTGAAATAATTCACAAACTCAATACTAATTTTACATTTCATGTTTTTTTTTCTTAATTTTTTCAAGAATATTAAAAAAATTTAAATACTAAATTACCCTCTTTTTTTCCTTCTTATTTTTCCGTACATTATTCTATACCCAATACAAATCCTATATTATGAATTTATTGTTTAAATTTTATACTGATTCTATATATGAAATTATATTTTATTTTCTACATTATCTTATATAATCACAACTCACTGGAGGAAAAACATGCACAACAATGATACTCTCGAGAAACCTCTAAAGTTTGAATTTATTGTTTGAGTTACTTTTTCAATTGTTAAACACTAGTTCTTTTATGTTTTAATATCATATTACAGATAATTAATCACTTCACACACTGAGATGTATCTATCGTTTTGATGTTTTTATTATTTTTTCTCTTTGGATTTAGATATTGTTATGTGATTCTTTCTTAGTTAGTCGTTATTGAATTTTTTTTATATAATTGATACTTTAATTTAAAGGTTGATTATACTAATAGTCCCTATAGTTTGGGACTTGTATCACTTTGGTCCCTGATTTTTTAATTGTGACACATTTGACTCTGAATTTTGAATTTTGTTCCAAATAAGGACAATTGAAAATATCATTAGATTTTTCAAGGGTAAAATCGTCAATTTGATAAAATATAAACTAATTTGACAAAAATAAATGTCAAAAAAATATTTTTAATTTTTTAAAATTATTTTTATCCACCAATGATAAAATTATGTAAAATTAATAAAAATTACATGATTAATTTTTTTAAATTAATTTTACATGATCATCATCCAAATACATAATAAAAATTAATTTGGTAAAAAAAATAAATAAATGTCTAAAAGATTTATCAATTTACATAATTTTATTTTTAGTAGGTAGAAATAATTTTTTAAAATTCAAAAATATTTGTTTGACATTTATTTTTGTCAAATTAGTTTATATTTTATCAAATTGACAATTTTACCCTTGAAAAATCTAATTATATATTCAATTGTCCTTATTTGGAACAAGATTCAAAATTCATGGTCAAATGTGTCACAATTAAAAAGTCAAAGACCAAAGTGACACAAGTCTCAAACTATAGGGACTATTTGTGTAATTTGCCCTTAATTTAATTAATATTTATCATATAAAATCATTATATGATAATTCAATTACAACATATTTATATAACTTTTTAAAATAATGTTATGTAATTTTTAATTTAGGTTTATGCCTAGTAGGTCAACATTGGAAGTGATCTATCTTTTGAGGAAAGTAATAGAAAAGTATAGAGAAAAGAAAAGAGACATTTATATCGTTTTTATCAATCTTGAGAAAGTATATGATAGATAGCATCGAGATATAATCTGGTAGGTGTTAGAAAAGAAAAATGTGACAAAATGTTACATTGATGTAATTAAATATATGTATGAAAATGTGGTGACCACTGTTAGATTACTTGCTAGAAAGACAAGTGAATTTCTAATTTTAGTAGGGTTACACTAAGGATCAACCTTAAGTCTTTATTTTTTTGCATTAGTTATGAATGAATTGAAGTGCGATATTCAGAATAATGTGCTATGGTGTATACTTTTTGTAGATGATATCGTATTAATGAATGAGACTAGAGAAGGAGTTAACACTAAGTTGGAGATTTTGATAAAAGTGCTTGAATGTAAAAGATTTAGGATAAGCAAAACTAAAACATGGTATATGGAGTTTAATTTTAGTAATAACCACAATGGAAGCAGATAAAAAATGAAGATTGAAAACCGAGAAGTGAACCTAATAGTAAACATTTTCGTTATTTAGGATCGATTATTACAACGACTGGGGAAATTGGAGCGGATATAGTCCACAAAATTAAGACGAGGTGATTTAAGTGGAGGAGTACGTCTGGAGTATTGTACGATAAACGAGTACCCATTAAATTAAAAGGGAAGTTTTATAAAACGGCTATTAGACCTGTGATGTTGTATGGGACGGAATGTTAAGTAACTGAGAAACAACATATAGAGAAAATACGTGTTGTTGATATGAGGATGCTAAGATAGTGTGGGGATGTATTTTCTGAGTACCAACACGTGGCCGAGGTGACACCGAAGTGTCAGCCAAGATCCCCACGTGTTATGGTAGTTGTGCCGAGGTTATCTCGGTTAGGCCGAGGTTACCTCCGAAGATATCGGAATCCGAGATAAACGGATAAAGGACAAGAGTCCTAAAATAAAGAGGAAGCTCAACCAAGATATGGACAAGAGTCCTAGATTGGGGGAAGACTTCAGTTTGGGGTAAAGATAAACTATCAGGGAGTATGTCTTAATTCCACTGAGAGTCCTAGATTAGCAGGAGTCCTAAGTCCATTAGGACCGGGTTCCTGTTGGGACTAGGATTGTATTAGCTATAAAAGAGAGGAACCCCCATGGGTCTAAGGTGCGTTGTTTATACTCAAGCTTGTGAGTTTAGCACTTGATTTATCTTTGAGAGATATACTGACTTGATCGTCGGAGTGCCCCCGGGTGGAAGAACCACCGCCGGAGTCTTTTCCTTCTGTGCAGGTTACAAGGAGCCGCCTACTCTGCCTGTGTTCTTCCGCTGAATCACTAAGGAGGGCAGTGTGATCGGAAAATCACTCACACAGATAGATATGTAGCAAGACTATAAAAGGTATAATTAAGAATGAGTATATTCGAGAATGGATAAAAGTAGTACCGATAGAAGATAAGTTGAGAGAAAATATATTGAAATGGTTTGGTTATATACTACGAAGACCAACAGAAGTAGTAGTGAAGAGATGTGATACAGTAACGGTAGATGGTAGTGTTAAGAAAAGAAGTAGATCTAGATTGCCGTGGACTAGTGTAGTAAATAGAGATATAAATCTCCTTAATTTGACTAACGAAATGTCCTTTGATAAAATCAAGTGGAGAAGAAGGATTCATATAGTCGACCCTATTTGATGGGACTTAAAATTTGGTTTGATTTGATTTAAAATTTATATAATTTCTCTTTTACATATTTTTATTTTCCAAATTAATATAAAAAAAATAAATAATTAGAATTACTTTTAATTTTATGTTATTAATTCTTTTTCTAATTTAATTATTATTTTTAATATCAAAATGAGTATTTATTTTACTATTTTATAATTTAATATATATCATACAAAATTATTATAAGATAATTACATTTTTATAATACGATAGAATTAAAATTATCAAAATACATAAATAATTTAACTAAAATTAATATATATATATATATATAATTATTCAAGTAATAATTTTATAGAATAATAACGTTAATATTATCAAAATAAATAATTAAAATCATACTATAATTTTAATTTTAAATTAAAATTAAAATTGTGTGAGTGAATTTCCGATCACACTGCCCTCCTTAGTGATTCAGCGGAAGAACACAGGTTGAGTGGATGACTCCTTGTAACCTGCACAGAAAGAAAAGACTCCAGCGGTGGTTCTTCCACCCGGGGGCACTCCGACGATCAAGTCAGTATATCTCCCAAAGATAATCAAGTACTTAACTCACTAGCTTGAGTGTAAAAACATACCTTAGACCCATGGGGGTGCCTCTCTTTTATAGCCAATACAATCCTAGTCCCAATAGGAGCCTGGCCCTAATGGACTTAGGATTGCCGCTAATCTGGAACTCCTAGTGGGTTCAGGACAAACTCCCTAAGAGTTTTATCTTTACCCAAACTGAAGTCTTCTCACAATCTAGGACTCTTGTCCATATCCTGGTTGAGCTTCCTCTTCATTCTAGGACTCTTGTCCTTTATCCGCTTATCTCGGATTCCGATATCCTCGGAGATAACCTCGGCCCATCCGAGATAACCTCGGCACAACTACCATGACTCGTGGGATCTCGGCTGACACTTCGGTGTCACCTCGGCCACGTGTTAGTACTCAGAAAATACATCCCCACAACTGCCCCCTAGGTTCTATTACCTCGGCATTCTGAGGTGATGGAACCTATCTTCAAACTTTTTCTCGTACATCGGCCTAAGAACTTTCCAGCCGAGATCATTCATTCCAGGACGGCATGTCCTCTTCAGATTCAAATCAATTCCCTTACGCGTATGAGCTGTCATACACCATTTTTCAACCGTTCTAAGGACGTGTTTCATTCTTACTGGTCCGTGCTATTGACGCGCCTACAAGCCGTCTTTTCTCTGCCATGCCGTCGACGCATCGTTACCCTAGGCGTATAATTGCTTTTTGTCAGCTTTCAAACTTTGGCAAAACGATTCCATCTCTCTTCCTTCACTTTTGCATTTCAATCTCCTTTTCTTTCTCTCAAACTTTTTCTCTTTCAATTACGCCATTACGCTTGCGAAGCCAACCGCCTCCATCGCCATTTCAGAAGCTCGAAGCTCTTGCTATCAAGCGTCCATTAACTGACCTCGGCGAAGCTTCATCCCGGCCTCACCTTTTTCTGGTAAGCCACCGTTCCCTTCTTTTCCCAGTTCTTGCTTGTTTCTGATATTTTTCGTTACTTGATTGTTCTGTATCTGATTTGTAAATCACGTACCTCATCGCATTATTTTGTTTATACTGCGAATATTTGTACCGCTTCACCTCTGTTTTTGGCCTTCCACTCTTTCGTGTTCTTGGATCTGAGACGTCTTTTTGCTTTCCTGTTTTCCAGATTTTCTTCCCTTCATACTCATTATTCGTAGATTTAAGCTTGGGATTTGCTGTAGAACCTTCGATCCTTTAGGAAAAACTGAAACCAACTTCAGCAACATACACATAGGTTAAGTCGAGGTCCTAAAAGCCCTTTAGGAATACTCTGTTTCTGTAGTCGAACACTTGTCTATATCAAGACCATGGGTGTGTGGAGGGATAGAGTCAATACCCCAACCAAGCTTCAAAACTTTAGGCAAGAATTTTCCATACCAGAGGATGTCCACCTTAGACTAGCTGAGGAGAAGGACTCCATTATGCCTGATGGTGATAAAATGCCTTTCCCTGTAATAGCCTTCATCTAGTGTGGACTTAGGTTCCCTCTAGATCCCCTCTTCCGCGAAGTCCTTCATTACTACACCCTGAACCCCATGTAACTTTCCATTAACGGCTACAGGACACTCAATGGAATAATAGCCTTAGCTCGGCAGGAGAACGTTAGGATCACTCTAGCCGACGTCCAATATTGCTACACAATGTGCCCCGTGAACCTTAAGGAAAAGGGTTATGTCTACTACCTCAAGCCGAGGTCTCGCTACAAAATAGTAGCCGACCTTCCGGACTCCAACAAAGGTTGGAGATGATTACTTGATCGTTTCGAACCGAATTTGCCCCAGATGAAGAAGTTCAACTCTTCCTCTCCTCGAGCGGTCCAAGGAGGGCAAGGGTAAGAGCCCATCATTAGCTTAGTGTTGTTTCCTTCAATTTTTTCCAAATTTTATCTGTTTCTAAAGTTGTGTTTCTTTTTGCGACGTTACTTGACCACCCAAGGATTTTCGCCAATCATATTTCCTCAGGCCCGAACTGAAAAAGCTCTTAGATCTTCCACTTCCGCGACGAAAAGCTCCATTGTTGTTGAACTTCATCCCCACTTACAAGTCCAAGTTGGCCGACGTTCCAAGGAAGATGAAGAAGAGCGCTTCTCCATCAACTGCTTCTACAGAACAGGCTGCCTCCACATCTGAGCCAACCGATCAGCCATCAACCTCGGCTCCAAAGAAACGCCGACGAAGGCTTGTTAAAACAGCCGAGATGGAAAAACCAAATAAAGTGGTGCTGAACCTCTTGGCCGATCTTCCAGACGATATGGATGATGCTCCAACCCAACCTCTGCCCCCACCAAAGCCGAAGAGAACCAAGAAGGCCCAGCCAAAGACGAAGGCTACTGTGGATGACGCAGAGGCTGAAGATGCCCTGCCAATCTCCAAACTGGCCGAGAAGATCACTTCGGCTCCCGCTAAGAGACCTGTTGAAGCCCATCGGGGCCACTTCAAAGAAAAGAAGCCAAGGTCTACATCTACCTCAACTTCGGGTTCCAGGGTTCCCAAAGTTCCCTGGGAACCTAAAGTTACTCTTGAAAACAGGCCGGTCTATTCCAATGAAAGCGCTACCGACGTCAACATTGGCGTGGCGCTCAGCACAGCAGTCCTTCTTGAGGGCGATATGGAGCGTAACGAAAAAATGAACGGCTATGAGAATTACGCCTTCATGATGCAGCATTCAGCCCAAGTAAGTCTTTGAGTTTGATAATTTGGCTTTCATACTTATAAAATTTTGAAATGTTAATAATGACTTTTGCCTTGTATTCTTCCAGGCCATTCAACACGCCCATACCTTCTCCATGCAGGCGTTTGAAACAGCAAAGAAGTTAGCCGACATGGAGAAGGAATTTGCTCTTCTTCATAAACAAAACAGGGCCCTCCAGCTCAAGATGAAAAAACTGGAGGACCAGGCCGAGGCCGCAACCAAGGCTAAACAAATAGCCGATGAAAAGGCCGAGGTCATGTGGTAAAAACTGCTTTTATCTCAAAGAAAAGAAGAAGAAAAAGTAGCCAAAAGAAAAGGAGCTACAAGAAGCCTTGGCCACCAAGAGAGCCGAAATTGATCTCGCTTATAAAGAAGGCATGGCCGATGTCATGAAGACTATAAGCTTGTCAAGCAAGCATGCAACAAGGATATTCCTAGGTTGGAATGCTTTGGCCAAAAGCTTGATCTCCCAATGACTCGCCATGGCGCAAGACTAAGGCCATGCGTCTTCCTTGTCCTCTTCCTCCATCTCCAGGCCAAGCTGAAGAAGATGATTCTGAAGCCGAGGCTGAAGAGGAAAGTGAAAATGAAGATGAAGCCCTGGTGAGGAAGGCAAAATCTCCTCCAAAGGGTGATCAAGTCCTGGACTTGACTGGAGATGAAGACCTCGCTGCTGCTCCCAAAAAGGCGGACATCGGCACTCTATCCTCTGACCTCCTCTTAGCAGTGAGGAGTGTTGATGAAACCCTGGCCGAGATTGATGCTGAAGTCGCAGCAGATAAAGTAGCCGAGGTCTCGGCAAATAAAGAAGCTGAGGTTGTGGTGGACAAGGAAGCAGATGCCGAGATCATTCCTCCAGATCCTTCCGACGTTCCTGCCCAATCTTCTGTTAATGCTGAAGGAGTCTAGATGTTTTCTACTTTTCTTTTATGTACTTTGTCTCTTTTCTTTGTTCTTTCCTTCAATATACGCTGTCTTTTGTGGCCGACGTGCCTTCTATGTAACTTGTGAACAAGATTTTTGCTTAGGCCACAGTGCCTTCCTTTCATATGCAACTGTTTCTTTCTGAATGCTTCAGTCTTTAAATTCTTCTTTATTGCTTCTGTGTAGTTTTATACTTAGAATATTTCATATGACTCACACAATTCTTCCCTTGCACAATCTCCTCGGGGGTTACATACCTCGGGCATGTTTACCTGAAGATTTGCCCTGGCTAGGGCTTCACCTGTAAACTTGTCATAAGCTTCAACAAGTATAAAGTATATAAATTCAATTAATCTTCATCTTGTAAATTGCTACAAATTTCAACAAGTGAAGATAACAATCATATTAGCTTAACTTTAACTTGTAAATTCCTACAAATCTCAACAAGTAAAGCTAAGGAATTTATCTCAGCTTAACTTTAACTTGTAAATTGCTACAAATTTCAACAAGTAAAGATAAGGAATTTATCTCAAACTTTAACTTTAACTTGTAAATTGCTACAAATTTCAACAAGTAAAGATAAAGATATGAATTTATCTTTTTCCGCTAACTTTACCAATAACTCTCTCTTCATCGTAATGACTTGCTTCTTTCCAATTTGTCTCGATCGGCTGGTCTTCAGCACGCCACATCAGACTTGATTCATGGGAGTGATAAACGTTTTCCTCATCCGGGTATCACCAGATAGCCATGTACTCTTGGATGAGGAGAGAAGACAAATTATCACTCCCAAAGGTCTCAGATTGTTACAAAGTCATGCCTTTGGGTCAAGAACGATGAGCAACTTACCAAAGGTCGGTAACCAAGATGTTCGTACACTTGATTGGTTCAACTGTGGAAGTCTACATCGGCGATATGGTCAGAAAGACCAAGGAACCAAATGATCATCTCACGACTTAGAAGAGGTCTTCGACATACTAAATATATCGGCCCGACTAAACGCATCGAATGCGCTGCTTGAGCCTGATCCCAGAAGTTCTGGGATACCGGTGACAAGAAGGGCATTGAAGCCACCAGACGATCAAGGCCATTCGAATTACAGAGTCCGACATCGCTAAACAGTTCAGATAAGCATCGAAGGGCCGCACTCTAAACAGTTCATAAGCCAAGTTCGACAAGTGTAAACCTTTTTTCAACTGTGAAAAGGCCACGATTTTTATGAACAGAGGAATGCGAGGCCATGGTCGACCAAGAAGTACCTTACTACCCCAAATTCTCAACACCTCAACTCGTGAGGAACCGTTTTATATCTAGCAGCTTCAGAGCACGCAGAAGTGCCGTGATCGTCCGAGAAGAGAAGCGGAGAGCGTATGCGCTTACTATGTAAGTAAAACCTCGGCCGACGCAGAAACAAGGTATTTACCATCGAGAAATTAATGCCGCCTTGGTAATGGCCTCAAAGAAGCTAAACCATTATTTTCAGCTCACAAGATAGTGGTTCTCGACAGAGCACTCCATTAAAATCCTTGTTACAACAAGGAGACTTGACCGAAGAATTGCAAGACGGGCAAGAATTTTGGGCCAAGATGACCTGGAGTTCGTGCCGAGAACAATAAAAGGCCAAGTCTTGGCCGACTTCAGGTCGAAGTTCTCACCAGAGTACATCGAACATCTAGTTCACGAGCCGAGATAAACGACGTCCGAGCAAGGAAGGAGAAGCCCACCAAAGGCTAAGGAACCAAGGAAGGAAAACTCAGACCGCAAAGATCTACATCGGCGAATTCTTTCAACTTTTTGTTGATGGAAGCTCAAACCCAGGTGCAGGTGAGTAGTAAGCACTTCCGATGGGGAGATATTAGAACACCATTCGACTGGTTCAAAGCCTCTAATAACGAGGCGTAGTATGAAGCAATCGATTGCCGGATCGGTTGGCAAGGGCAGAGGCAGACGAGGTAATAGTTTTTGTGACTCACAACTTATAGTGAATCAAACTACGTGAGAGTTTGTCGCCCGAGATGAAAGGATGCTCAAGATACGCAAAAGAAGTCATCAGCCGCAGACATGTTTCAAAACCGCCGACTTCTTCAAAGTTAGCCGAGATGACAACAACCACGCCGACGCTACCGCCAATTTGGCAAGTTCAAGCAAACCGAAGACGAGGACAATAATGATTGATTACCTACCAGCCCGAAAGATATAGTCACCGAACACAATGCAAGAAGCATTATGCGCGACTTGGGACCAAGCCGGATGGATGCAATTGTTGCATTCTCGAAAGAGGGCAAGCCGCCAAAAGATCGAAGGAAGCACACAAGGTCGATTGAAGTCGGCAAGATTCACCGACACAGAAGGACATCTCTACGTAAGATCCTTCATCGACCTCTTTAAGGTGTGTACACCCTCTTCGTGTCGAGGACTTTCAGATGAGATTCATGAAGGAGTTTGTGGAAGCCACGCAGGGCGATCGTTAGCTCACAGGCCATTACTCAGGGTATTGGTGGCCCTATATGCAAAAAGATGCAGGTTTATGTGAAGAAGTGTGAACAATGCCAGAGGTTTGCACCATTGATACATCACCGCCGACCAACCCTGCTTCAAATTTCTTGGCCATTTGCCCAATGGGGCATGGATCTTGTTGGAAAATTGCCCCAAGCAATCGGGCAACTAAGTACCCATCGTAGCTACAGACTACTCACTTCACAAAATGGATAGAAGCAGAGCCTCTTGCCAAAATCCGAGATGTGATGTGAAGAGCTTCATCCGAAAACATCATCACCAGATTTGGGATTCCAAGAGCAATTGTTGCCATAATGGAACACGCTTTGACAAAGAAGCTCATCAAAAATTTTTGGCGCCAAGTTCAAGATAAAGAACTATTTTTCAACACCAAGCTTTCCCCAAAGCAATGGGCAAGCCAAGCATCAAACAAAGTCATTCTAGATGGAATAAAGAAGAGGTCAAAGAAAAGGGAAGTGGGTAGACGAATTGCCCAACGTGCTCGGGGCATATCGCACTACGCCAAGAAGATCAACAGGAATCCCCTTGCCATGGCTTATGGCACGTATAGCCATTCCATTGAGATCGGCATCCTGTGGATCGTAACACAGGAGTTGAGAACGGGTCTAATGATGTGCTCTAGCCCGAGATCCGACCAACTAGAAGAAAGAAGGAGAAAGTTTAATCCACTTTTGCAAAGATACCAAAGAACAAATTTGCCAAAGCTTACAACAAGAAGGTCAATCCAAGAGATTTTCAAGTCAAGGACCTAGTCTTGAGAAAAGTCGCTTAATAAGAAGGATCCCAGAGGGCAAGCTTGGCCCAAACCGAAGGCCCCTACGTAATCACCTCTGTTAGGGAATGGGGCATATCGCTCAAGATAATGAGGGCAAAGCGTTGCCTAGACCATGGAACACTTGTAATCTAAAGTTTTTCTATCATTAGATGTTCTCGATTTTTGTCGATATGATCAATAAAACCTTAGCAAAATTTTTCAACTTATACAACTTGGCATGATGTTGTTTTTTGAACAATGAGAACCCAAGAGGAACTTAGGTTCACATTAAAGAGAGAAGACATTAGTAATGCTTAAATGGGTTAAGCCGAGATAAATTCCTTATCTTTACTTGTTGAAATTTGTAGCAATTTACACGCTAAAGTTAAGTCGAGATAAATTCCTTATCTTTACTTGTTGAAATTTGTAGCAATTTACAAGTTAAAGTTAAGCCGAGATAAATTCCTTATCTTTACATGTTGAAATTTGATGCAATTTATAAGTAAAAGTTTCGAGATAAATTCCTTATCTTTACTTGTTGAAATTTGTAGCAATTTACAAGTTAAAGTTAAGCCGAGATAAATTCCTTATCTTTACTTGTTGAAATTTGTAGCAATTTACAAGTTAAAGTTAAACTGAGATAAATTCCTTATCTTTACTTGTTGAAATTTGTAGCAATTTACAAGTTAAAGTTAAGCTGAGATAAATTCCTTAGCTTTACTTGTTGAGATTTGTAGGAATTTACAAGTTAAAGTTAAGCTAATATGATTGTTATCTTCACTTGTTGAAATTTGTAGCAATTTACAAGATGAAGATTAATTGAATTTATATGCTTTATACTTATTGAAGCTTATGACAAGTTTACAGGTGAAGCCCTAGCCAGGGCAAATCTTCAGGTAAACATGCCCGAGGTATGTAACCCCCGAGGAGATTGTGCAAGGGAAGAATTGTGTGAGTCATATGAAATATTCTAAGTATAAAACTACAATAATAAAGAAGAATTTAAAGATCAAGCATTCAGAAGAAACAACAGTATATAAAGGAAGGCACTGTGGCCTAAGCAAAAATCTTGTTCACAAGTTACATAGAAGGCACGCCACAAAAGACAACAGATATTGAAGGAAAGAACAAAGAAAAGAGACAAAGTACATAAAAGAAAAGTAGAAAACATCTAGACTCCTTCAAAGATTAATGTAAGATTGGGCAGAACGCTGAAGGATCGGAGGAATGATCTCAGATTCCGCTTCTTGTCCACCACAACCTCAGCTTCTTTATTTGCCGAGACCTCGGCCACTTTATCTGCGGCGACTTCAGCATCAATCTCGGCCAGGGTTTCATCAACACTCCTCACTGCTAAGAGGAGGTCAGAGGATAGAGTGCCGATGTCCGCCTTTTTGGGAGCAGCAGCGAGGTCTTCATCTCCAGTCAAGTCCAGGACTTGATCACCCTTTGGAGGAGATTTTGCCTTCCTCACCAGGGCTTCATCTTCATTTTCACTTTCCTCTTCAGCCTCGGCTTCAGAATCATCTTCTTCAGCTTGGCCTGGAGATGGAGGAAGAGGACAAGGAAGACGATGGTTTTAGTCTTATGCGCCATGGCGAAGTCGACCGAGATCAAGCTTTTTGGCCAAAGCATTCCAACCTAGGGAATATCCTTGTTGCATGCTTGCTTGACCAAGCTTATAGTCTTCAATGACATCTACCATGCCTTCTTTATAGCAAAGATCAATTTCGCTCTTGGTGGCCAAGGCTTGTAGCTCCTTTTCTCCTGGGCTACTTTTTTCTTCGCTTTTTTTTGTCGAGATAAAGCAACAGCTTTTAATGCCACAAAGAAATTTCAAATTTTCATCGCTATTTGTTTAGCCTTGGTCATGGCTTCTACCGTCCTCCGCTTTTTTCATCTTGAGTGGAGGGCCCTGCTTTTGTTTATGAAGAAGAGCAAATTCCTTCTCCATGTCGGCTAACTTTTGTCAAGCTTCAAACGCCGCATGGAGAAGGTATGGGCGTGTTGAATGGCCTGGAAGAATACAAGGCAAAAGTCATTATTAACATTTCAAAATTTTATAAGTATGAAAGCCAAATTATCAAACTCAAAGACTTACTTGGCCGAATGTCGTGATCATGAAGGCGTAATTTCATAGCCGCTCATTTTTTCGTTACGCCCATATCGCCTCAAGAAGGATCGTTGCATTGAGCGCCACGCCAATGTTGACGCTTCGGTAAGCGCTTTCATTGAATAGACCGCCTGCTTAAGAGTAACTTTAGGTTCCTGTGAACTTTGGGAACCCCGAACCCGGTTGAGGTAGATGTAGACCTTGGCTTCTTTTGCTGAGTGGCCCTTGATGGCTGGGCTTCAACAGGTCTCTTAGCGGGAGCCGAAGTGATCTTCTCGGCCAGTTTGGAGATTGGCAGGGCATCTTCACCTCAAGGCCATCCACAGAGCCTTTCGCTTTTGGCCGGGCCTTCTTGGTTCTCTTCGCTTTGGTGGGGCAGAGGTTGGGTTGAGCATCATCCATATCGTCTCGAAGATCGCCAAGAGGTTCAAAGACCACTTTATTTGGTTTTTCCATCTCTACTGCTTTTAACAAGCCTTCGCTTGCTTTTTGGAGCCGAGGTTGAAGGCTGATCGGCTGGCTCAGATGTGGAGGCACTGCTCAGAGAAGGCTGATGGAGAAGCGCTTTTCTTCATCTTCCTTGGAACGCCGGCCAACTTGGACTTGTAAGTGGGGATGAAGTTCAACAACAATGGAGCTTTTCGTCATGAAGTGGAAGATCTAAGAGCTTTTTCACTGGCCCGAGGAAATATGATTGGCGAAAATCCTTGGGTGGTCAAGTAACGCCGCAAAAAAGAAACACAACTTTAGAAACAGATAAAATTTGGAAAAATTGAAGGAAACAACAATGTAAGCAAGTTTAATGATGGGCTCTACCCTTGCCCTCCTCGACCGCTCGGCGGAGAGGGAAGAGTTGAACTTCTTCATCCGGGCAAATTCCCGCCTAAACGATCATAATCATCTCCACTTCCTTTGTTGAGTCCGAAGGTCGGCTACTATTTTGTAAGCAAGAGACCTCGCTTGAGGTAGTAGACATAACCCTTTTCCTTAAGGTTCAGGGCACATTGTGTAACAATATTGACGCCTGGCTAGAGTGATCCTAACGCTCTCCGCCGAGCTAAGGCTATTATTCCATTGAGTGCCCTGTAGGCGTTAATGGAAAATTGCATGGGGTTCAGGGTGTAGTAATGAAGGACTTCGCGGAAGAGGGGATCTAGAGGGAACCTAAGTCCACACTGGATGAAGGCTACTACAGGGAAAGGCATTTTATCACCATCAGGCATAATGGAGTCCTTCTCCTCAGCTAGTCTAAGGTGGGCATCCTCCGTATGGAAAATTCTTGCCTAAAGTTTTGAAGCTTGGTTGGGGTATTGACTCTATCCCTCCACACACCCATGGTCTTGATATAGACAAGTGTTCGACTACAGAAACAGAGTATTCCTAAAGGGCTCTTAGGATCTCGGCTTAACCTATGTGTATGTTGCTGAAGTTGGTTTCAGTTTTTCCTAAAGGATCGAAGGTTCTACAGCAAATCTCAAGCTTAAATCTACGAATAATGAGTATGAAGGGAAGAACTGAAAACAGAAAGCAAAAAGACGCCTCAGATCCAAGAACACGAAAGAGGAAGGCCAAAAACAGAGGTGAAGCGGTACAAATATTCGCAAGATAAACAAAATAATGCGATGAGGTACGTGATTTACAAATCGATATGTAACAATCAAGTAACGAAAAATATCGTAAACAAGCAAGAATCGGGAAAAGAAGGAACTGGCTTACCGTAAAAAGGTGAGGCGGGATGAAGCCACGAGGTCAGTTAATGGACGCAACAGTAGCAAGAGCTTCAGAGCTTTACAGAAATGGCAGATGGAGGCAGTTGCAGGGCTTCGGGCAAGCGTAATGGCAGAATTGAAAGAGAAAAAGTTTCAGAGAGAAAGAAAGCAAGGAGATTCGAAATGCAAAAGTGAAGGGGAAAGAGAGATGGAATCGTTTTTGCCAAAGTTTGAAACGGCGGCAAAAAACAGCAATTATTACGCCTAGGGTAACGCATGCGTCAGACGGCGCGGGCAGAGAAAAGACGGCTTTGTAGGCGCCAAATAGCACGACCAAGAAGAATGAAACACGCCCTCGTAATCGGTTGAAAATGGTGTATGACACTCATACGCGAAGGGAATTGATTTGAATCAAGAGGACATGCCGCCTCGAATGAATGATCTCTACCGAAAGTTCTAGGCCGATGTACGAAAAAGTTTGAAGATAGGTTCCATCACCTCGTAATGCCGAGGTAATAGAACCTAGGGGCGCTTGTGGGGATGTATTTTCGAGTACTAACACGCGGCGAGGTGACACCAAGTGTCACCGAGATCCCACGAGTCATGGTAGTTGTGCCGAGGTTATCTCGGATGGGCCGAGGTTATCTCCGAGGATATCGGAATCCGAGATAAGCGGATAAAGGACAAGAGTCCTAGAATGAAGAGGAAGCTCAACCAGGATATGGACAAGAGTCCTAGATTGTGAGAAGACTTCAGTTTGGGTAAAGATAAAACTCTTAGGGAGTTTGTCCTGAACCCACTAGGAGTTCCAGATTAGCGGCAATCCTAAGTCCATTAGGGCCAGGCTCCTATTGGGACTAGGATTGTATTGGCTATAAAAGAGAGGCACCCCCATGGGTCTAAGATATGTTTTTACACTCAAGCTAGTGAGTTAAGTACTTGATTATCTTTGGGACATATACTGACTTGATCGTCGGAGTGCCCCCGGGTGGAAGAACCACCGCTGGAGTCTTTTCTTTCTGTGCAGGTTACAAGGAGTCATCCACTCAGCCTGTGTTCTTCCGCTGAATCACTAAGGAGGGCAGTGTGATCGGAAATTATTCTTTTATAATACACATTGTACCATCAAATATTTTTTTTTTAAAAAGTGTCAACTGTTAGTATTATTATTATTATTAGTGTGATGGTCACTATCATTTGCCTACGAATACGAAGCGTAGTTTTTTATTCTCATTATGCTAAATTTTAGTAGCAATAATTCTGGGCCCAAAAATACTTTTTAGGGCAAATTACAAACACCCCCCTCGAGGTTTGGTGAAAATACAGATTCCCCCTTGAGGTTTGAGAAATTACATCCCGCCCCCTGAGGTTTACATTTTCATAACAAATTACCCCCTAGGGTTTTTATTTTCATACAGATTCCCCCCTAATTTTTCCTAATTTATTATGAAAATTTGACTTTCAGGGGGAAAATTGTAATTTCTCAAACCTCAGGGAGGAATTTGTATTTTTACTAAACCTCGAGGGGGTGTTTGTAATTTACCCTACTTTTTATTATCACAAATACGATAGGTAGAAGTCAGGAATATTATAGCCACTTTTTTTTGGCTATAATCATATTCCCACTATCCATTAATTGATGCTACATTCTTCCCATTTCATCGTCTCCCAGTCACTCCACCTAGGGTAGTCTCATGACATGTTTGATTCACAAAATTAATAGTAAAATATTAATAATTTTATTAAATTAGTATGGTATTCATTATCTAATTAGATTAATATCCATTAAATTAATAATCTCACCTCTACCCCGTTACTAATAATCCTACAAATTTGTTGGATTAATTATCTATTGGATTAATAATCCTAAACCAAAATATTAAAACAAACATGGCTTCATTTGGGAAGCCATGGTTTGGACTTTTTTGGCTATTTTAGCCACAAAAAATAAAATAGGCTATTTTAGCCATAACAAACAAAATATCACATCTAACCCATAATCATTACATTCTTCTCCCACAAAAAAAGTCAAAAAAGTCAAAAAGTCAAAAAGTCATTCCCAAACCAAGCTTTTAAGCTCAGGTTAAAATAGTCAAAAAAGCCAAAAAGCTAAAAAGTCAATCCACTTCACAAACGGGGGCATAAGATAATTGAATCCACAGATTAAAAATCTCAATCCCATACTCCAATCCACCCAATCAAATATGTCCTAAATGCCATATTTGAACATTTAAATTTTTTATTGGAATAAAGATATAATACTAATGAAGTTTTTCTATTTACTGTTTAGTTAGGTCGGAATTCGAATGAGGAGAGACAGAGAATTGGTAGGGAGGGAAGGGAATTAATTTATGTCATTAATTAATTATCCACCAAAAATGAAAGTGTAAAACAACAAATTGGTCCAAAAATTCATGACTCGAATGGCCCGAAATATTCGAAACGATATCATTTTGGGTATAAAACAACGTCATTTTGACACATTCGAACCATTTAAACCACACAAATTCAAGCCCCCAAGCATTTTTTAATAACAAATTCCCCCTTAATATATATTTTTTAAAATTCTCATCTAAATAAATGGTGTAATAGTAAATTGCCCTAAAATAATTGGCCATAGCATCTCTCCAGTTCAAATCAAATTGGAGGGTGTTGTTAGGTCTTTGTAGGCTCATCATGAAATCCACATTGATAATTCGAATTATTCAATGTGTAAAACTTGTCGAGTATTTCATTCCTGCAAAAATCATATTGATTAGATATCAATCACTACTTAATCAGATTAGATTTGTGCTAATGGTCAGTATAATTTTTAAAATAAATTGTTTAATATAAATCCCCTCCAATCAGGTGACTATCGATATTTGATTAACGTGATTTTTTATAGAGATGAAGTAGTCAACAAACCTTACACATTAAACAATTCAAATTATCAATACAAATTTCAGATGAGCTCACAAAAAACCAACAACTCCCTTTAATTAAGATACCCAACTGATGAGGAGTCTCTCCCAAAATAATCCTACCAAACAAATTGGAGAGATTTCCTTTCCTAAACCCTTCCCTCTCTTCCCTCTTACTTTCTTTCGCTTTCCATCTTCCATACCAAACATGTGCAACAGTTTCCCAGCACTACAGATAGCAGCCCACTTTCTTGGTTTCAACACTTTTGGGGCAACCTACGAAGGTTATGATAGTTCCTTAGAAAACTCAAGCGTTGACTTTAATGAAAAAAGAAATTTATTTTGGACTCATATTATTATTATTAGGTCTTGTTTGGGAAGACTAAATAAGTGCACTTTTTGTCTTTTTTGACTAAAAAAGTGAGGTTGAAAATATGGATGTTTGGGTTAACTTTTTGACTTTTTATGGAAAAATGTGTAATAAAAAATTGTAAAAATTGGTTTTTAGAGGAAAATTTGAATTGGGAGTTGTGCAGCCGTAATTGTTGACTTTTGGTGAATAGTGTTAACTTTTTAACTTTTTGAGTAACTTTTTGACTTTTTAGATTATTTGGGATATCCCAAACTTAGCCTTAGTATATAATGTGATGGTCACTATATCATTTGCCCAAGAATGTGTAGTGCCCCATCAAGCCCATTTTCCATTATTGAAAAAGCCTCATTGCACCAAAAATATATATATATATATATATATATTCATTTTATGTAGTGATGAAGTCCCAAAGCACTCTCCCCTATTTATGTGTTCAGCCTGTCATAGAATACATTAATATATCTCAATAAATAATGAATAATTGCTTCCGTTAAACGTGCATCTTCTAGTGAATCATAAATCTTGAAAAAGTGCACAAAGACACAAGTTGACTCATTACTAGCTTAATCCATATACTGTATATTTTGATATCAAACACATCCACTATGACCATGAAAGTTACTGTTCATTCATTTATTTATTTATATTTTAAAAGGAATTGTTCAAACCAATATGCACCTATGTATCAATTTTTTGATATTGGTAGAACAATTTACCAATTTTTCAACAATGTTGACAAATAAAAATCTTGATAGAAGCAAAGTAAAAAAGAAAATGTTCAAATTCTATCCTATTTGACCTCTCTTTAGCTCATTAAGTTATTTTTACCACATAATTTACAACTAAGCAGAAGACTAAACAAACAGGTTGACACAAAATCACAAAATAAAATGTCGAAAACAATCCATATATATGTAGTTATAAACATAAGAGCTTATTTAAGCTGCAACGAGCAACACCAATGTATTGAGTAATCATCACCCTCAAGCTGAAACAATGGATATTGAAAACCCCATCAATTGCTCATCAGGAAAGATGGCTTAGACTCAAAACAATATCAGTAATTTGAGTTGCTCTACACTGCTGAAAATCTTTGCTTTGTTACAGTGTATACATAACCTTTTTCATCTTACCAACTCATTTTCATTTGGCTCTTCTAGGGTAGGCACTGTGTAGTTAGATCCACCCAATTCTTGTGTTAGAATTTCCATAGAATCTGAAACCTCAGCCTTATACACATACATCTTGCACATCCCCAAGAAGAAAACAAAATTCAACAAGTTGAGAATCGAGAAAAACCCATAGTAATAATCAAGATGAGAAGCATTTAGGTTATTCAGAATCCATCCCTGATGCCCATTTTGTTTAGTAATCCGCGAAACTATGGAAAGAAGAAAGGTACTGATAAAATTCCCAATTCCAAGACTAGTCATCGCATAAGATGTCCCGAGGCTCTTCATGCCTTCTGGTGCCTGGTCGTAGAAAAACTCAATCTTTGCTACTTCCAAAAAAGCATCAGCACTTCCCATAAGGACAAATTGAGGAAGCAAAACAAAAATACTTAGTGGCACTTGTCCTCCATTTTCAACTACATTGTGTTTTTTAGCCACACTTAGTCTATGCCTCTCTGTTAGCGAAGCAATTAGCATGATAAAAACATGGAAAACTAAGCCAATTCCCATTCTTTGGAGGAGGGTTATGCCTCTAGGATTCTTTGTCCACTTTCTCATCAATTTTACGAAGTAACGATCATATATCACCACGGAGACAAGCATGGATAGGGTTATGAATCCGGCTAGACTAGCGGGGGGGATGCTGAAGCTGCCGAATTTTCTGTGGAGGGTTGTGCCTTGCTTGACAAAGAGAGTGTTGGTTTGTGCTAACATTGTGCTTGGAACAAATGTGGCTATTAAGATTGGGATCATTCTTAGCATTTGTTTGGTTTCTTCAACTTGGGTGACCGAGCATAGTGTCCATGAACTGGTGGAACCTGTTTTGACACAAGCTTTGTTGAGGAACCTGCATAAATATGTGCATGATATTAGAAGATCATGAAGAGATTTTTTTATTTTATTTTTTTAGAAAGGGAGCTTGGATTGTAGAACCCATGGGTTTTTGGTTCCACACTGTTATTTAGTGTTCCTTCCGTCCCAAAATATTAGTCCTTTATTCCATTTTTTATTATCTCAAAATATTAGTCCCTCTTCAAAAATCAAGTACAAAAATAATATAAATTTCCTATTTTGTCCTTCTTTTAAATTAATAAATAATATAAAAAATACAATTATGACATTGATATTCCCAAAAAAATGTACTATCAAAAGGATAATTTTAGAAAATCAACTTTTTTTCAAATGTAATAATTGTACTACTAAAAAAAATTAAATTTCTTAAAAGGGACCATTATTTTAAAACGGAGGAAGTACGACTTTATGAATAAATTTCAGATACACCCAACTTTTCTTTGCTTTTTGTATCAATATTTTTAAATGCTTTTTATGGTTTCATAAAACTCAAAAAATGTTAAACAAAAAGTTGATGTTATCTGCAACAAAAATTGCACAAAAGATTTATAAAAAAACAAAAAAAAATCTTGAAAAGTCAACTAAAAGTTGTTAGCTTTTAGTTCAATTAACATTTAAGGGTTATTTATTTATTATTTTTTTAAAACTGAAAAACAAAACTAAAGGTAGTAAAGAAGCTAAAACCAAAAGTTGAATAAAAAAGTTAGTCAAAAAATTAGTTGTGCTTCTCTCAAATTAATTGGACTATTCAGTCCAAAGTAAGGTCAAATTTAAACGAATGATAATAGAAACTTAACGGGAGTTTAGGAAGAGGTTAATATAATTAAAAAATCAAAAAAATTAAAAAATCAAAAAATTATATTAAAATAAAAAAAGAAGTCAAATATTCTTTCTTATTCTCTCTATTTTTTACATATTTTTTTTTTATAAAAAAATTAAATAATTTATTCCCAAACACTTTAATTTTTTTTTTTAATCTCATTTTTTAGTTTAAAAATCACTTCCCAAACAAACCATTAGTGGATTAATACTAAACTGAGGGAGGGTGATGTTTTGCTCCTCAAATTAATTGGACTATTCAGTCCAAAGTTAGGCCAAATTTAAATGAATGATAATTGAAACTTAACGGGTGTTTAGGAAGACGTTAATATAATTCAAAAGTAAAAAAATTATACCCAAAAAAAAAAAAAAAGTCAAATATTCCTTGTTATTCTCTCTATTTTTTACATATATTTTTTTTTATAAAAATCAAAAAATTTATTTCCAAGCACTTCAATTTTTTCACCTCATTTTTTAGTTAAAAAATACTTCCCAAACAAGTCGTTAGTGGATTAATACTAACCTGAGGGAGGGTGTGGAATCAATCCTAAACTTCCCTTTCTTGGTATACTCTTCCAAGTCAAGTTCATAAAACTCCTTAGGGTCACTAGGAATGGGCACCCTCCAATTCCTTAGGGCAGCCACAATCACCATAGCCATCCTTGTGAATGGACTCCCAGCGGGTACCCTATGCCTATAAAAGGGTGTTCCAGCCAAGAAGATCGAAATGGACACCAAGAGGCCCGCAGTCGGAAGCCCATATCCTAAGGCCCAGCCCACAGTGTCTTGAATGTAGACCAGGATTGTGTTGGCAAAGAGTGTCCCAAAAAAGATGCTGAACATCCACCAGTTGAAGAAGGAAAGCTAGGGCCTTCTCTTTGGGCCCAACCTCATCGAACTGGCCTGCCCCAATGGTTGAGATGTTGGGCTTTGTGCCACCTGTCCCGATGGCTAGGGTGTAGAGTGCTCCATAGAAGACTGCTAATTGAAGAGTTGAGGCCTTCTTGCAGTGGGCCGGGTCTGGGTCGGAGCAGTGGGGCGGTCTTAGTCCAGGGACTGAAACTGCTAGGGTTAGTACTGACATGCCCTGCATTCATGATCATTTTATCAAAAAAGATGAATGTGTTTTAATCATCATTTTTCTTCCTTTATTGTTTCAATTGAAGAACTTGATTTTCCTTCAAATTCAGTTATAATATTTTTATTTTATAATGAAAGTAATTATTATTTTTTACATAAAAGTGATGTTCAAACACATGATTTATTATTGGCTGTGATATCATTTTGAAATGTTAACTACTAATTTATTTATTTTTTTTATAAATTTGAAAGGTTAGAAAATAAATTAATTTTATTAGTATTTATAGTATATTGTTAATATATATATATAAGGAATTTATACTAGAAACGTAGGCCACTTGTTCTGATCTGTTTATACTAAAATTAATTGATGATAGACAAAAGGAGGCATACAAAATATACCATTTTTAGACTACACTTTTCTTTTCTGTTTTCAAGTCTATAATTAATTAAAGATTAATTCGTCATTTTCTTTCTTAATTCTTGTGATTTGGCGAAACAGCCTTGCACAAGCCCAAAAATTACCAATACTGGTCAATAACATTTGGATGGGTCAGTATAATGATTTGGCATGATTAAACATCTTAATCTGTGCCTTAAGTTTTCTTTACAGAAATAAAGCGTTCAATTTTAGTATAGATCATAAAAAAAAACAAAGCTTTAAATCATGGGTCCCAATGGATTTGGCATTATAATGAATGCATCCCATGTAAGTTGGAAACAACTTGCAAGTTGCAACCTTGATGTGATGAGTTAGGGCTAGCAAGGGGTTGGATTTAGACTACTAATAATGTCAAGTTTTGGCAATTATTATTACGGTAATGATACATTTCATTAAAAGTAATGTTCTAAAACATCACTAATGAGTTGACAAACACTTAAAAAAAAAAAAAAAAAAAAAGACACAAGCAATGGGCCGCGTCTACCGCCACATCACTAGTGGTGCTTTTAGAGCACCACTCTTAGTGGTCTCAAGCATTATTGTTATTATTATGATTTTTTTTTAGTACATTGGACTGGAAGTTGTAATTTTTATTTATTTATTTTTTTTATGGAAATTGAAAATTGCAATTTGAGAAAGGGAATGCTTTGTCTGTGATAAAGACTCAAATATATTTTGGTTAATTTAGACTTGTTATGCTTACAAAATTATATCGGTATATACATGTCCTTTTAAATGACAACGATTACAAATATTTATGTCAATAAGAAGATTTGAAACATAATAAAAAAATAAAAATCATTTTCATGCTTTGGTGGGTTTTTAATATTCTTTAATGCGGAGTGGATTTGGCTTAATTAATTAAGCTAGAGGGTCAATTCAAAACCATTAAATTTTTAGACAATTGGCAGAAGAAAGATAAGAGAGTCCCAAAAAAATGTCCCAAAAATTTAATGTAAATGTAAATTCAAACATTTCATTTTTCTCACAAATTTTCAACTAATTATTTTTGGGTTTCCTAGCATTGTTGAGTTGTTAAATATGGGTGAGATTTTGCAGGTGATATTAATTTTCTAGAGCTAATTATGCCAAAACCTCTCAATTACTAGCTTTTGCTCATTAATGAATTTGTATATTTCAACACTTTCAACTATAAAAATCTCACATTAACGATCATTCAAGACGGGTCAAAGTGATATATTTTTATAGTTGATTGAGTAAAAAATGTATGGTTCTCATATGAGAGGATAAGATGATGTTCTTCATTAATAGTAGAGGATTTTTGATGTAATTAATTCTTTTACTAGTTGCATGAAGAAGAGAAATGATTGTGCGCATGGGTTGTACCAAGAGATAAATAGCAGAAGCGATCACGAACGTCCAATAACGGCCGAGATGAGCGTCGGCGATGTAGGCACCAAAGATGGGGGTCATCCAAACGGTGCCAACCCAGTTGGTGACATTGTTGGCTGAGGTTACAGTCCCCTGATGGAGTTTCTTGGTTAAGTATAATATCAAATTTGCTGATATTCCATAGTATGCCATACGTTCAAACACCTCATACACTGCTCAACAATCAAACCAAACAATATTATTGGTAAATAGTAAAAAAAATTTAAAAATAAAAAATAAAAAATAAAAATTGAAGATGATTGATTGCATGTGCATAAAGCGCACGTTGGTGTGGGGTGTCAATTGTTGTCCCATAAATGGATTATATGTGCAAAAGAGAAGTGATCATTAACATATGGGAGGGACAAGCTTTGGAGGCTTGTCTAAATTGCAAAACTTCTACTAGGAAGACGGATTTTTCCATGTGACTAGGTCCTACCATGAAAAACATTAAAAAAGAAAGAGTACGGCAAATAATGCCTACTAGGAATCCCTTGTTATCAAATTTTTTTATTTTTTGTCTTGATATACTTTCAGTCACTAAAATTTTCGAGACATAAAATTCCAGTACATTATAGTATGGTTGGAAGTTGAATAGGATAAAGGGATTAGGGGATAAAATAAAAATTCTTATGCTGGATTTTGCATTATTTCAGACACAGAAAATTTTGAGACACAAAAATCTGTATATATAAGCTGAAAGTGGATTAGAGTATAGAAATTTGAGGACATAATATCTTATACGTGATTGAGAAAATTTAGATATAGAAAATAATGATAGATTTTGCATTATTTTTATTGGTGAGGGGTAGCTTTGGAGTGTTCAAATGGAAGTACCTGATGGTTGTGAACTTTTTGGTGTATAGATAGTGTAAACTTTAATGACAGTATGTGATGATTCTGAGCCAACCAACTCAATTAATAGACCAGAAATCTTCAACAATAACAATTTTATAATTTGGAAACTTAAAATTTAATTATTGAATCAACATACAATGTTTTGAATAATATTAAGGATCGTGAAAAAAATATCATAAAATACATTATGAAGATTTCTCATAAGTGGAGAATCTTTCATGATCATATTCATAATATTTTTTTCATGATTCTTAACATTACTCTAAACCCCTCCCCTCTCTCTCTATCAATTCATTTTTGCTTTTCACCATATTAGCTTGCTTTCAAATTTAGCTAGATTATCCTCAATTTGAATTCAAATTTTTCCCAATTTAATCATTTCTTGTTAGTGTTAGATTGAGCAACAAAGTTTAGGAAAGAAAATACGGTGACAAATGAAAATAATTGTCAATGCTTTTCCACAAGCTCTTATCAAATGGCCACTGCAAATATGATAATCTTATCTTGAAGGATGGAGAAATAATTTTTTTTTTTTTGGTTGATAAACTGGAAGTTATAGTTTGAGAAAGAAAAATTTGAACCACTATCGAGATGTATGAATTCTGGCCAACTCGAATAGTCCTACTAATTGGTTAAAGGAAAAGAATCATTGGTTGCAAAAGGGAGATGAGAGGTACCCTCTATAGATTTCATGGAACTCACAAGTGCCCAAAAGGTGAGGTCATTTGTGAGTTGTCTCAAAAGAAGAGAGAGAGAGAGAGAGAGAGAGAGAGAGAGAGAGAGGTACCAACAACAAAGGAGCATGCCCTCCAACCACCTCTGTTGGATCTAACGACAGGTTTTCCTTTGAGATCCACAGTTCCATCTTGTGTGTAGTCATCAAGCCTTTCTTCCACAGACATCTTTTTGCTTGGGTGCTCTACTTTTTTGTCCTATAAGTTGGAGAACTTAGTTCTACTTAGTTGTGTTTCTTCGAACCAAACGCTTTTATAGACCTCTCTTGCTTTGCCTACTACCAAAATATCCTCCTTTTTAACTTCTTCAATCCTTGAGATACATGCACCCCAACAAAACAAATCAAAACAAAAACAAAACAAAATGGAAGGTCATTTTGGGAATTGAATTTTTTAATAATTTTTTACTTTAAAAAAAATATATATGTAAAAAAGTATGGAAAATAATTAACTTTTTTATAATAATTTTTTTACTTTCTGAATTTTTTGTTAAAATTGTACGATCTCAAAATAAGCTTAAATTTTAACCCAAATCTTTTTATTTTTCATTTTTATAAAATTTTAATATTAAAAAAAGTGACATTGTATTTCTAGGGTAATTGGTAATTGTCAAAATTAATGGGTGGTGTTTAATATGGTATGAGATAAATCTAAAGTCTCATAATCATTTGGTCTAGAAAGTGGTCACCCTCTTGACTAGTTCACATGGATATAAAGTTTATTATCAAGTTATAGCAATTAAGGGGTTGTTTGGGGTATCTTAAATAAATATACTTTTTGATTTTTTAGATTAAAAAGTTGAGGAAAAAAATATGATTGTTTGGGATAACTTTTTGACTTTTTACGAAAAAATATGTATTAAAAATTGTATAAATTAGTGTATAGGAGAAAATTGGAGGGAATAGGCTGTACGATAGGATGAATTGAGGGACAGTGTCGGCAGAGTAGAGGTTGGGAGATAATTCCCTGCTTTTCGGGCATTGAATTAGAAGTGTTGTTCTGCCCGTGGGGCCTACCATAGGTCTCATTTTGCTAATCAAAACCGTTCAATGTGTAGAACTCATCAAATACTATATTTTTGTAAAAATATCACGTTGATCGGATATCAATAGTTATCTGATCGAATTAGTTTGTTTTCAACCGTTAACTATAACACCATCAATTTTATAAATTTTAACTGATTTGATCATATAATTACCGATATCTGATCAATGTGATTTTTAACAGGCATATAGTACTCAACGAGTACTACACATTGAACGGTTCAGATTATTAAAAAGGGACTCATGATGGGCCCTCACGGGCCAAACAGCACTGTATTATTTGTACACCTAAATAAGTGCAATTTTTGCCAAAAGTCAACTCCGCCTGCTCTGCCATTAGAGTTGTTTGAAAATGAAGATTGTAAAATTAATTTTTTTAATATTTTTTTTGGATGAATAGTGATAACTTTTTAACTTTTTGACTTAACTAGGCCTAAATGTTAGCCTAGCAATCACCAAAAACAAGTTTATCTATTAATTTTTATTTTTTTAAAGGATCAATGGTTATGGGTTGCAGAACAGTAGCCCTCCCTATCCATAAACCCTCAATCTAAGTGAAAGCACTATTGGATTCTGAATTTGTGATAAAAGATTTTTTTTCAGATAGGGTGATAAGAGATTTTGTCAATAAACTAGTTGATGTTCATAATTTATTATTAAAAGTTAGCATGTAAATTTGGGTTGGTTAAAGCTTAGGTGACATCGGTGGGCCTACGTAAACTTTTGACCCACCACTTAAAGCTCAATTCACTGCTCAAGCACTAAAACCCAACACCATTGAAAACCCAACGTTGTACTAGGAACTAATGGCATCCAAAAACTTGTCAAGAGGAGAACTAGCAACTTAAGGACAAAAATCTTGCAGAGTTGTTGCACCACACATCACCCAAGAATGAGGCTCCTCAAGATTAAGTGCGATAACCCTTTCACGCCGAACGGGCAAATTTCACCATGAACAAGGCAAGCTAGAGCATAGACTTTCAGCCAACATGACAGGTCAGAGTGGACAAGGAAATGATGAACAAAGGATATAAAGAGGCTTCCAAGACACACAAAAAGTTAAGTTCTCTATTCTTATTCTCTCTCGACACATCATCAATCTCTCTCTCTCTTCTAACTTGGTCGTCAGAGGGTCCGCTAGGGACTTCCGTTCCCCGTTGGACACTTTTGCAAGTACTCCAGTGAGCTTAGTGACTGGGGAACGGTCTAGGAAACGTAGGTCAGCCCGACTCCCCCTCCAAAGATCAGCAGTATCATCAGTTGGCGCCGTTTGTGGGAACTTCACTCTGGGTAACAGTTGTGCTCATTGTTGCCGGAGACTCGTTCCCGATAATTCCTCCTCATCGACCATCAACGTAGATGGTCACAACGAGATTCATGGTTTCTCAACACAACGTCGTCGACCTCCAAGCCAACCCTCCAAACCCAAGCAACCCACCTCAGTACTTCACAGAACTCACCAACAGTATCAACACTTGGCCGAGCAAAACCAGGCCTTGATCAACGCCTTGGTCCAGCGAAACCTCCATATACCTCCTCCACCACCACAAGATATCCCTCACAATCGAGAACGAACCCCGAGCCATCCTTTCCAACAAACCCACCTCTCCAACTTAGAGAGTCTACAAGCCCCACCTCAAGACATAAACCCGCCACCTCAGGGTTTATATCCATCATTTCAAGCACCTGCTCCTGAAGGAAAGGCTAGTAGTGTTCAACCCCCACTGCACTCTGGAGGTAACAATGTTCCTATTTAGGATGCGGAACTCCGAGCCATGAAACTCCAGCTTCAAGGAGTCATGCAAAATATACAGAATAAACCCTCCATAACAGCCAACTCCCCATTTGTTGCCTCTATCAGGGACAAACACCTACCCCCAAGTTCAAAATTCCCTCAATCGACTCATTTGACGGCACAACGGATCCGATTAACCATTTGGAGACCTACAGGACCCTCATGACCCTCCATGCTTTTCCTGACGAGATCATGTGTCGAGCATTCCCTGTGACACTTAAGGGGTCAGCTCAACTATGGTTTAGTCAACTGCCACCAGACTTTGTCTTTACTTTCCAACACTTAAGTGAGTCATTCCTAAGCCATTTTATTAGTGCTCAGCACCAGCGGCGCCCGGCAACTCAACTGCTTAATATCCGTCAGACAGAAGGGGAGTCACTACGTAACTTTGTCACCCGTTTCAACATCGAGGCCCTATAAGTGGTGGAAAACAACGATAAGGTCATCCTCACAGCCTTCATGGCCGGTTTACGACCATCCAATTTCCTTTTCTCCCTTTCTAAAAACCCTCCAACCACCATAGCCACTCTCATCTCCAAAGCCCAAAAATATATGAACGCCGAAGACTTTTTGGCAGCCTGCCAAGATACTACAACTAAAAATCCAACCCTGTGGAGAAAAAAAGGAATCCAAAACCGCACCCTCCTAATATACACAAGAAACCCTCAAGATACCGACCGACTCGCCGAAAGGCATCGATCGCATCTATCCGACCACCCGGTCGGTTCGAGCGATACACCCTTCTCAATTCTCCCATGGAACAAGTCTTGAACCAGATCCAACGAGATTGCAACCTGAAATGTCCCCAACCATCACGGTCTCCCTCCAACCGGCGAGATCAATCCAAATCGCTATTTCCATCAAGACCACGACCACAACACCGAGGAATGTGTTAACCTTAAAGACTGTGCAGAGGATTTGATACACCGTATGCCTCAATCGGTTCACGGCAAATACCCTAACAACGACCAAGGACCGACCACCAGGGGACCACCGCTGACATACCCCCCCCACCAACCCACACAACCCAAGCGAGACAATGATTGGCCCCCACCACAACCCCGAGCACAAGGCAATCCTGCCCCCCCCGATCGGAGAGATCAAAGTCATCGCTGGCGGGCTCACATACGAAGGTCCATCCCATTCGGCCCAGCGAGCCGAACTTAGAAAAAATCAGACAAGGCTTCGATAAAGAAGTCGCGACATTAGATCACCCCTTCAAACACCCTAAGCAGTAGACTGAACCCATCACCTTTACGAAGGTCGACTGCACAGGCATCCGTTACCCCCACGACAGTCCCCTCGTCATCTCTACTCTCTTATCCAATTACAAAGTCAGACTGGTGTTTGTCGACAACGGCAGCTCTTCAGACATCATCTTCTTGAACGCCTATTGCCAACTCAAGATTGGAGAAGAAAAATTGTCCCCTCTCCAGACCTCGCTAGTTGGCTTCACGGGGGATCGGGTGACCTCCATAGGCTCCATCACTCTTCCCATCACCATCGGAGAGTATCCACAGCTGACCACCAAGCTACTGATTTTCCTTGTCGTCGACTGTCCTTCTACTTATAACATAATCCTCGAACGCATAGCTCTTAATGCTTTCCAAGCTGTCACCTTTACATACCATCTAGCCATGAAATTTCTCACCAACCTCGGGGTCGGCACCGTCAGGGGCGAGCAGACGATGGCCCGAGAATGTTACGTCGTCTCGCTAAAAGAGGTCAAGCTGAAGGAGGCTATGATCATCGAAGGACTCAACGGAGACAAAGAAGAGTTAGTCAGAGGAGAACCAGTGGAGGAATTTGTTGAAGTCCCAATCAATCCTACCAACTCAGCCAAAACAGCTAGGATTAGCAGCCAATTATCCTCTCAGGCCAAGGCCGATCTCACAGCTCTCTTAGCCGAGTAGAACGATGTGTTTTCCTAGACCCATTCGCATACGCATTGATCCTCTTTCATCACCATCGCCTCAAAGATCGAGCCCCATTTCTGACCTTTCCGTCAGAAGCAACGTATCTTTCACCCGGAACGCAATATCCTCATTGCCTCTGAGGTAGACAAACTACTAATGACGCAATTCATAAAAACGAGACTACCCCAAAGATCGGCCCAATGTAGTCTTGGTCCTCAAAAATAATGGTAAATGGCGACTCTGCGTCAACTATTCCAATCTTAATTGGGCTTGCCCCAAAGATAGTTATCCCCTTCCCTAGATAGATCTGCTAGTCGATGCAACTGACAGACATTAGATGCTTAGTTTTATGGATGCCTTCTCCGGCTACAATCAAAATCTAATGTACCCATGATCAGAACACACCTCTTTCATCACGCATGAGGAACTTATTACTATCGTGTTATGCCGTTTGGCTTGAAAAATGCTGGAGCAACTTACCAACGTCTAGTTAATGCCATCTTTCAACACCAAATAGGCCGGAACATGGAAGTCTACATTAATGACATGCTAGTCAAGAGTAAACTCTCATCTGATCATTTAGCAGACCTGCCAGAAACCTTCGAAACTTTATGCAGATATCAGATGAAGCTGAATCTGGAGAAGTGCGCCTTCGGCGTTGGATTTGGGAAGTTCTTGGGCTCTATGGTCAGCCAACGGGGCATCAAGGCTAACCCCGAAAAGATCATGGCCCTGATAGAAATGCGGTCTCCCAGAACGGTCAAGGAGGTTCAACTCCAGGCGAGTTGTCGCCTCAATCGCTTTTATTTCCGCAATGACAAGTGTCTTCTATTCTTCAAAGTCCTCTGACAGGTGTTTGAGGAGCACCGAATCAAGAGGCCTTTCAACAACTAAAACAAAGGCATGGCCAACCCTCTTCCTCCTCTTTCAAGCGCTGTGCAAAACCCTTTTCCTCTACTTAGTTGTGTCAAACATTGCAACAAGGTTGTCTTCATCAGGAAGATACCAAGACAACGCCCGCCTACTACATTAGTCGGCCTCAGGGACGTAATGTAACTATCATCTTCGGAAAAATGGCCTCGCCTTTGGTCATAGCCTCTAGGTGCCTCCAACCTTATTTCCAAGCTCACTCCATAGTGGTTCTCACGACCAACCTCGAAAAAGGTCATGCAACAACAAGGCGTACTTATGCAATGGTCCGTCAACTCGCCATTTGAAATCTCTTACCGACTTTAACAATGATCAAAAGACAAAGCCGCTTTTTCAATACTTTCCAGATCGTACACATCCCTAGGTCAAAAACTCCAAGGCGAAATGGCCTAATTAGCCTCTACGACCGCTTAGACCTCAACCATGGCATCCGCAATGAATTCCTGACCCATTCGATTACTTCGCCCAACCAACAGGAGGTTCACTTCCTTCAAAACGGATCTATCCCATGGACTGCAGGCAACCTTTCGTTCTTAACACAAGGGGAGGTGACAGGTAATAAACAGCAGGCCGCCAAAGTTAGAGTCCATTGCCTAAGTACATCCTCATCAATGGCTCATCAGACAAATGAGGATTCTCGCGCCATATCTCTAGTGTCTCAGCCCCAATCAAGTGACCTATGTGATAAGAGAAATCCACGAGGGCATTTATGTAATCATTCGTGGAAGTTCTTCGCCCATAAAATCCTCTAGACAAGCATTTCCGCATACTCTCAATCAAGATGCCAAAGAAATTTATGCTTATGTGATAAATGTTAGCGCTTGCCAACATCCCCATGCTCCACCAACAAAGCCGATTACACTCGCCAGCTTCTACCCTTCGCTAAGTAGGGCATCGACTTAATTGGTCCTTACCCAATCGGTAGGGCCAAACCAAGTTCATTGTGATTGCCATTGACTACTTCACCAAATGGGTAGAGTAACCCTTGCTACAATCATCGAGCAAAACACCAACAAGTTCATCTAGCAATCGATCAGATGCCGATTCAGACTTCCTGTGCCATCGCTTCAACAATGGCAAACAATTCGACAATGCCAAATTCACTTAAATTCGTGGAAGAGCTAATGGGCAAGTTGAAGTCACCAATCGCTCCCTCCTAAAGATCATCAAGACTAAGTTGGAAACCGCTAAAGGACTCTAGGCTGAGAAATTACCGAATATACTTTGGACTTATCGGATGACCGCCCAAACCCCTACTGGGGAGACCCCTTTTTGCCTAACATACGGTGCTGAGGCAGTCATCCCAGTGGAAATCGGCCTGCCGACCCCTCGGGTTTTGCATCCGAATCCAAAACTAAACGAAAAGTTTCATCTGGCTGGCTTGGACTTGATTGAAAAGCTCCGAGAGACAACTGCTGTTAGATGGGCGTCGTATTAGCAGAAAATGAGAACACATTATAACCGCAAGGTTCGACCTCAAGAGTTCGTAGTAGGGGACCTAGTCTTGCGCGAAGCAACCCTTGTTACTAAAAATCCAACCGAGGGCAAGCTAGCAGCCAAATGGAAAGGACCTTATATTGTCAAGAGTAGACCTCGCCCGAGGACTTACCATCTCTAGGATATGGAAGGCAGAGACCTCCCCCATCCATGGAATGCCGAGCACTTGAAGCGTTATTTCCAGTAATGGCGTCCCTTGTTTTTTTATTATTCAATTGTTGTCTGTTCTCTTTTGCCGATCTGCGCACTTGTTTATTTTTGCCCTTTCCATACATGATGTAAATTTGTGATCGACAGATTATGCCTTAATGACAACAATTTCACATCTCTATTTATCTGTGTTGTGTTTCAACTGCAAGTTTTAGACCGAGCCTCAGCCCAACTGAGCTCTCCAAGCCTCAGCCAAACTAAGCATGAAGAGCTCAGCCAGATTGACTCTAACCAAAGCCTCACCAATTAAGTTCTCCAAGCCTCACCAGATCGAAAGATGAAGAGCTCAAACCGAAGTTAACCAAAGCCTCAGCCAGACCGAGTTAACCCAAGCCTCAGCCTAACTGACTCCTCCAAGCTTCAGCTAAACTGAGTATGAAGAGCTCAGCCAGACTGAGTCAACCAAAGCCTTAGCCCGACTGAGCCCTCTAAGCCTCAGCTAGACTAAACGTGAAGAGCTCAGCTAGACTAACTTAACCAAAGCCTCACTGATCGAAATATTCCAAATTTCAACCAGACTGGGCATGAAAAGCTCAGCCAGATTGAGATCAAAGAGCTCGGCCAGACAAAGTCAACACTAGTCTCATCCAGACAAAGCATGCAATTACAATTAGTCATAATTAGTCTTAACCAAACTGGTTTTAATCTCAGTTCATACTTGTCCAGTTTTTACCATTTATGCAAGTTAGGTTACTTGCCCCATTACACATTCACAAACTTTACTTGTCCATTTTTACCATTTGAACTCTACCATTTCACATTTACAAACTTTACTTGTCCATTTTACTCATCCATTTTTACCACTTGAACTTTACCATTCACAAAAAAAAAAACAACAATAACAACAACAACAACAATAACAGAACTCGTCGTTTTATTAACAAACTTGCACTACAATTCATTACGTAAATCACATTTACTATAAATAAAAAATAAAAAATAAAAAACACCCAAATTTCTTAATCCCTCATTGATGCTTGATTTTCCTTTTCAACCCTCATCTAAGGGAGTCTCGAGTAACGCCCTCTTTCTCCCATTTTCACGAGATCAAGTCCACGCTTGGGAATAGCTCTGCGCCTTATACTTGAAGCTCATCCAAATTACCGTCCCAAGATCGCTCATCTCGTCAGAGAAGTCCGACCGAAAAGCTTTGGATCACTTCTTCTTGGCTCCTATCTTCATCGGCCACTCCCGACTACCAAAGACCCTTTCCTCCTCTTTTCATCAAGCTCCTAATGACCACGACATCAATGGCCATCCGAATTCGTAGACCCTTAAATTGCTCCACACCGCCATACATAAGTCGGCACGCCGCCTCTCAGAGGCCATTTTGGCCCTCTCTTCTACCAATGACTTCTAACTCAGAATTGCCTATCCGCTTCTTCTTTGTCCTTAATCGCTGGTCACGCAGATCTCAAGTTATTGGTGAGGCCTCTTCTAACATTTCTGGCAAAGGTGCAGTTTTGACTACGCTTAGCTTCCTTTGTTCGCCCGCCAACTCAAACTCTAGCGATACCGCCAGGTGCAATCGCTTAGCTCTACTTTGGTCACGAGAGCTCAAGAAGAACACGCTTCGCCAAGTAAGATCGCACCATTGCACAAGATTTATTTTATTTGCCCTTTGTGCATTCTCTAGGCCCTTGGCATAGGCACTCACATGGCTTTCCTCCAAATTCATTGCCTCAACGCTTAGGTTTTGAATCAAGGCCACTCCTTCCACCGGGCCTTTAGTAGCTTTTGTTTCCACCTTCACAAGACCGCCTTGTTTCTACAGGTACCGCCAAGGTCGTTGGTAACAACCCCAACCTCTAATTAATGTTAATCCATGATTAATTATGCCTAATTAGCAATTGGGGTGAATTTCGTGATTAAACCGCATGTGTGTGATGCATTGTTCGTGTCTATATCTCATTAGGCATAGAAAGATCTGCTCACATTTTAGTTTCTGCTATAATTAAAAGCCTTATCGGCGTCTAATCAAAAATTGACTTGATTTATGCGCTAAATAGATTTATAGAATTTTATGATAGGTCTAATTGAAATTGATTTGAAACGATTAAATTAGATTAAATTAATGCCCACTAATTAACCCTATTAAGCACATTTTTGTTTAAGCCTAATTAAGGCCTTAGTGGCCTCATTGACCACTTACTTTCCCACCTACTCTTCTCTTCCACTTAAATACATATTGAGTTCATACACCTTTGAGTCCCCTAAGTTCCAAACATGAGAGAGGGTGAGAGTAGAGGAATTGGCTCAAGATTTGGAGATTGAGCTCAAATTCAAGAAGATGCTAAGATGGGATGAGGATGCAAAAATACTGTTGGAAGGCATTTTTCAAAAGTTGCTGAAAACAGGGGTCTCGCTCGAGCGAGCCTTCCTTTGCTCGAGCGAGATTGCAAAATCAAAGGCTTCGCTCGAGCGAACAATCCTTCACTCGAGCGGTCTGATGAAACAGTAAAAGTACTGGATGCTCGATTTTTACGCTCGAGCCACCAATCCTTCGCTCGAGCGTGGCTCAGAGGAAACGTTGGTCGCCGAGCGAGGAATCTTCGCCGAGCGAAGAAACCAACTGAATTTCCAGATTTGCCTTCCAAGCTCAAACCAAGCATTCTCAACTCAATTTCGACCTCTTGGGCCCAAATTCGAAAATACATCCCAAAACAATGTATAACAACTTTCAAAAGCCAATTTATGAATTCAAGCCCCAAAGGTGAGTCAATTAAACCAAATTCAAACCCATTTCAAGAACAATTTCAAAACATGCAATGCATGAACTTTTAACCAAATTCAAGGTTCAAATCTTGCTCTAATGAGCTCAATAGTTGGAAAACAAAATGAAAACATGGACTTAAACATGATTATGAACATGCATGTCCAATTCTAGCATGAATTCAACTCTTCAATTAACAATTCAACCATGTATGCAACAATTCAAGCATAAATCAACCTATTTGCACTAAATCACGGCTTGACTCTACAATGGAGCCTAGAACATACAAGATGAAGCTTGAGACAACAAGAAGAAGATGGATTTTCTTACCTAAGTCTTGTATTCAAGGTTTATGAGCTAAATTAGCAAGTATACTTCAATCTCCTTCAAGATGTCTAAGCTAAATTCTCAAGAACACTCAAACCTCTCACTTCTCCTCACTCTAATTTCGGTTTAGACAGGAAATGGTTGGGGAAAAGCTTTGATCAACATGTAATAAGGCCTAATATATTATTCTAAGTGGCCCACTAAGAGTGGGAGTATGGTAAGTAAGTCAAACGTTGCATTTATCAATATATTAGCTAGTTTAAATCATACCTAATCACATGTCAGTAAATATACCATTAAATCACAAATATTCTCGATCCCAAAACTCTAAATACTCCTAATTCTACCGATAAGGCCTTCAATTAGCATTTTAAACATATGAATTCAAACAGATAATCAATCAATCAAACAGATGCAGTATGCAATATAATAGATAAACTTATTCAATTTCGCTGATTTCAATCACCCATTCAAGATTTGCTTAATTCAATTATCACCATTATCGCTCAATTTAGCAAGAACCAAGAGCTAATTCAGTAGTTTATCGATAATCAGTACGAGGGTTGTTACATTGATCCACGCTTAAGCGTGGCTCGAGTATGAACTCTGAGTACATGCACTCCGCTCAAGCGCCGAGATTTACGCCGAGCATGAAATGCATATACCAAGTTTATATGTTTTGCAATACCGAGCAAAGGTCTGAGTCTTACACTCGAGCGGAGGTCGAGTGTTCGTCGAGCGTGAAAATCGTGCATCCAAAGATTTTTGTCGAGGTTTATACCGCTTCAAACAGGAAGTCCACGCCAAGCGGCTTCATGGCTCGTGATGCGCTTAAGCGGGAAAGCCACACTAGAGCTGGACCTTATCTTCAAAGAAGTTTCAAGAAATGTTTTCCAATGCATTTTTGTATCCTCATTCCATCCTAGGCATTCTTAGGCCATGTTTAAGATTCCATAATGAGGATTAAAGGTTAGAAACACACCAAGAGCAAACGACATAAGTTATATACAATTAGAATGTGTGTTTCAAGTGTATATCTGTTATGTTATGAGGTCACGCTGCGGTACCGTATGATCAATCTGCCCGCCTATCTCGCTCCTGTATTAATCAGGAGTAATAACATAGTAAAGCTATGTTCAACTTTATTTATTTTTTGTGTGATGAATTAAGATCTGATTTTTGAAAAGATATATTCTGCACAATGAAAGATTGTCTAATTTTTTATATGTATTCGTGACATCCTTAGCATCATGTGATATCTGTTGGCTGTTACCCGGTATCGGAGGTTCCATCATAGAACTTAATCTATCTCAAGACTCTATCTGCATCGAGGCCCCGCCACGGGGGCTCACAGATTTATTCTCTCGTTACTGGATTCGGAGGTTCCTTTATGGAACTTGTTATTCGTGAACCCTTACGGTCTACTGCTCAGATTCACTTTGTTAATGCTAATGGATGTATCACGAAACTTAAGCATACCTCATGATTTCAGATACGATCCGACAAATTATGATTTTGATATGAAACCAATTATGACTTCAATCAGACGACTCATTCATTGAAAACCCTTTACTTTGTTATTGTTGCTGAGCTTTCGCCACGCTTTATATTATGTATGTAGTTGCTTGCCATGATCGCCAGAGTTGACTACTTCAATTCGCTTTTGTCACGAACCGTCAGCCTTCCGATGAGGTTTCGATCAAGTCTAGTTACATGGCTGTTTTTGTACTTATGCTAGTCTCTGTCTGTTTTGTAAAGTTGGGTCTTGGGAAATATACTTTTGTAAATGTTTGTATATATTGATGTCCTTCGACCGTTACGCTTGTGTGTATATATATAAGTTTTGAAATATTCTGTCTCATGTATGTTATCACACTCATCGATCTTGTCTATTTTGTATAATTGCTTCCGCATTTCTTACTATGTGCTTATCTCATTAAGAGGCCTTCGATAATCCACTTAACCATCGCTTACATTTATACTAAACCTACAGGAGCGGATTTAGGTCGTGACACGTTGCCTCCATCTATGCCGAGCAGAACACTCTCAAAAGGTCGGCTCAGAATCGCGGCCATCGAATCAGACAAGATCCTCCACTACTCCAATGAGACGGTTGGCAGCGACCCTAGCTTCCCCCTCTTCTTCTACTGATCGACCAGCCACCGCACGCACATGATACATGGCGGTCTTCAACGTGGTACCCACGTGAGCAACTTCAACTCTATCTCCGCCAAGATCTGGTACTTCCTACATACCTCCTCTAACTTCTCTGTTGTAAATGACGACTTATTAGCCTTGGTGTACCAAAGGTCGTTCCACTTATTAATCGCCATGGCCACGATTATAGTAGATACGGTTTGCCCTCGCATTCGGCCCCCTTTCCTCCCGCCTCTCTCAGATTGTTCAATAAATCCACCATATCGTTTCACCTAATGCCTCTAGCCTCATGGCTTCAAGGCTTCATCTCGAGCCATCCTTCTACGCTTCGGTATTGCTTCATCCAATCGGCGTGAGGAAGTTCAGAAAATGTTGGAGAGGCGGTCATATGAAACAAATGAGCTTAACTCTGGGATGTGTTAGTTTTTCACAAAAAGGTATGTAAAACGAATAACTCCAAATGCCCACGGTTTGCCTATATTCCAAGGATCGAGATTAAATTTCGCCAGTTTGAAAATTTTGAAAGTTTCTACCCCCGCCTTTCCCACATCCTACCCTAGTCCTAACTCTTTGCTTCCTGCTAACGCATCACCTCCCTCATCACTGGATCATGCCACGGTACCACCACAATTCATTATCCTTTTCCTTCATTGTCTATTCCACTTCATATTACCACGCGTCTGCTGTTCTTCGGGCCCCGTGACGCCGCCACCACCTCTCACCAGTCCCCCCTTCCATGGTCGACCCTCCTCTCGATCGGTCTTCGCTTCTCCCTTTACAATGACCATCTTCGCTTCGGCTCCTTTTTCGTGGTCTACCATCCTCTCACGGTCTTCTCAATCGATCCCTTTTCAGATCGATTTTCCGCCCCCCTTTTTCTTTGCGACGCTCTCCTCTCACTTACCCACATACCCCCGCCTTCTTTCTTATTTCCTTTGTTGGACTAAAGCTACACTTGGGAATGGGGGACTACTGACATCGGTGGGCCTATAAAAGCTTTTAGCCTACCACTTAGAGCTCAATTTACGATTTAAGCACTAAAGCCCAACACCATTAAAAACCCAACGTTGCACCAGGAACCAATGGCATCCAAACACTTGTCAAGAGGAGAACCAGCCACGTATGCAAACAAAGATCCTGCAGAGTTATTGCACCATACATTAGCCATCAATGAGGCTCCTGCAACATTAAATGCGATAACCCCTTCACGTCGGAATGGGCAGCCTCACCATGAACAAGGCAAGCTAGAGCATAGACTTTCAGCCAACATGACAGGTCGAAGTAGACAAGAAATGATGAACAAAGGATATAAGGAGGCTTTCAAGACACACAAAAGGTTAAGTTCTCTATTCTTATTCTCTCTCGTCACATCATCAATCTCTTCTAACTTGGTCGCTTGAGGGTCCACGGGGACTCATGTTCCCCGTTGGACACTTTTGCAAGTACTTAAGTGAGCTTAGTGACTGGGGAACGGTGTAGGAAGCGTGGGTCAGCCCGACTCCCCCTCCAAGGATCAGCAGTATCGTCAGCATGTATAATAGGGATAGTCACGGTTCGGTTGTGGTCGGGAAATCTCAAATTCGTCATCTGTTCGCTAGATTGGCGGATTAAAAAAAATCAATCCTCATCCGTCTATTGGATTAATGGATGCGGATTGACAGATGGATGTGAATCCGTTTGGTAGTTTAAACTTTTATAAATTTTGAACAATATACAACTTGCCAACATTTTTTTTTTTTGGCTAATAAATTCAACCAAAAGATTATCAAGTAAATTGACAAATATTAATAATAAATACATATAAGAAGACTATGCATTATCAAAACTATTTCATTATTTTGTTTTATTCAAAAATTATTTAATTTGATTTTTTTTTTAAATGACAAAATTAAACCTTATATTTTCCACACAAAAATACTAAATATCAACACTTGTTATTTGATAAAAGGAATTTCAAATTGAAAACACAACAAAATATCTAAACTCTTTTTTCAATCGAAAATATAAAATGTAATATATAAACAAATTCAAAATACAAAATCTTACAAATTACTAGGAGTGCTCATGGCTTAGCGCTTTCTATACAAATGAACCTCAAATCCCATCCGCTTAAAAGTAAGCAGATTGAAAAAATCAATCAAGCAACCATTCACTCACATCACGATCCGCCTAAAATGTGGCGGATCAGCCGTTCAATGACGGGCAGATCAAAATATCCGCTGCTCACCCCTAGTAGGTAGTGGTGCATTCTCTATTGTCGTAATGAACGACAAGTTTTGTAATCTTGCAAGAGCTCTATTTACTGGCTCATAGGTAAGGTACGACATTGGCATTGCAACCTCGACGCTTCCATGCGCCCTAGGCGCCAACTGCCGCAACGCAGATATCCTTTGGGGGTCATGTGCCTAGGCGATCTCTCTCCTTCATGCCCTCTCATCCAAAACAGTCCATAGATCTATTGACCTGGGCAACTCAGTATGTCATGTAGATGTTTGATGAATATATGAGGGTCGATAACTACTCCCCTCTGTGTACGACCTTTCAGTCCTCGTTCTCTTAGATCTAGAGTAACGAGTCTTAAAGGTTCCTGAATGAGTGTCACCTATCCATATGCTTCTACTCTCGGAATGGGTGGGCATGGTATGCCTATCCTAGTCCCCAGAACGGCAAGACTGTGTTTGTCCTTTGTGGATCTCCACCACTTCCATGCCCTTGCCCCTTACTTGGCGCTTTAAAGTCTCCATGTCTGCCACCATCCTTCTTATCAACTCGTCCTACTCCCTTACTTGATCCTCTAGAACCTAGGTGTTAGTCCGACGCCGTTGTCCATTCGGGCTTCAGGAATGGCGAGGACTGAGGCCCCGCTTTTCCCGTACGCCCTTGTGAGGGTTCCATTGCTGCGGGTCCAAATTTGCCATGGGTGGAGCAGGAAGCAAGTCATCATGCCTTCGCTCCTTTTGGCGTCTAGCCATTGATGGCAAACTGCGATAGATCCTCGTTATGTGCCATTTGAAACCTATCGAAGGAAAACTCAATCAAGAAGTAAGTTCATTGATACTTTCCCACAGACGACGCCAATTGTACGAGCACGAAATAACCTTTACTCGTATAATCCTATTGATCAAGTTTGCGCCCTCCAAACGCCATCGTGAATACTTGAAATCACAAATGTGAGTTAACCCATGAGTGTATGTGAAACCCCTCCAATGCCTAAGTCAAGAATAGACTCAAGAGGCAAAAGCTCGTGAATTTAGGAATATGAATTAAGTATACCTAGATAAGAATTTGGCTTGAGCTTTTGTAGACTCAGATGGCACAATCCTAATAGGAACCTAGCTCTCCTTACTAAAGTCCTATTAGGAACCCCATTTCTAAGGATAATGCTTATCCTTTGATACCTTTCTCATCGCACCTCAAGTGAGATGGTTCAACTTGGTTCGGCCAATCCGTGGTCGAGCCAATTTCACTGTCTCGCCACCAATAACACCAACCAACGCTGCCGCCACGATATTCCAACACGGCCCTCCCGGGCATTTCTGCTGGAACCTCATTCCACGCTCTACTAACCCCTTTTTCGTTTCTAGCTCGCCCATGCTTTGGTCGCTACTAAGCAATTGTGCTTATTAGTCCACCAACCTGTCAACCACTGCTTTATCGTCTGCTTGGCCTAAAGCCGAGTTAGATCTCGCTTTTAGCTCGACCTACACTATGTAGTCGCCCCTTTCTAGCTCGACCTAATTTGTTTACACAGCTAAGTTGTGATAAGAGATTTTGTCAATAACCTAGTTGATGTCTATAGTTTATTATTAAAGTTAGAAAGTATGTGGTAGCAACTACCAAATCAAGTTTTTGTTTTTTAATTTCTTTTTTGTTTTTTTTCTTTTGGGGGTGATGAGTTATACAACAATAGCCTTCCGGACCCATAAATCCCCATTCAAAATGAAAGTGCAATTTGATTTTAGATTTTAGGTACGATGAACTGTAGTTTTTCGTACCCTTAAACCCCAATCAAGATCAAAAGCAGAATTTGATTCTATCTGTTTGGTATTCTGTCAAGAGAGACCAATAATACAACAATAGCGTTCCTTACCCACATACCTCCCATAAAACCCAAATTTGATTTTAATTTTTGGAATAAAGTTGAGAAAATGACGTTACATAGAAAATAAAAATTAAAAAAATCCAGAAAAAGAGAAGTTCCCAAACTAGGTCATGGAGTAAAAAAGAGAGCTTGTGCTGCGGGTATGTATCACATCATTGGTGCAAATTAACTTCATAATTAAATCCATGAATATTAACTTTTGCAATAAAAATTATTTGAGTGACAACACTGCTTCTCTTTTTGATTAAGAACATTTGTGAGAATTAACCAAAGATTCTGATGTTTTATGGTTACAATGGATTGCAATCTAGAAGTGGATTTTCTTTTTCTTTTTTTCTTTCAAAATTTTAGTCAATTATTTATATGAATTTAGAACTTAGCTAAAGTGACATTATTAAAGGAGGACAAAATTTGTCTCAGCTCGAGTATCTGAATTAGGCGTCCAATCCGAGAGCATCCAAGGTGACATTATTAAAGGATGACAAAGCTTATCTCAGCTCGACCATTCGAATTAGACATCCAATCTGAGCAGTGAATGCTCATTAGGTTGGTATTTTTTATAAACTAATAGTTTAGATCCCAAACAAAAAATCTAATATTTAACAGATTAATAGGTAGATAAAATTTAAATCTTTGATTTACAAATATATATATATATATATTCATGACCAAAATATAAGGGTGTTTTGAGAAAATGATTAAAAGCTGATTTTTTAATTTTTTTAGCTTTTTACAAAAAAAAAAGTATTAAAAATTATAAGAAATAACGTGATTCAAAATGGGTTAAAAGTTGGGAAATGGATTTTAAATCATTTCCCAAAAGAAGCCATAATAGTTTTTCTCTTACATAGTTTTGGTTTACTAGAATGATGGTAAAAATGGAATGGAATATGCATTTTTTTAAAACTTTTTTTATAAAATGATCCTTTTTTTTACAATAGTAAATAATAATGATATTTTCAATGTCTTTTTTATTATTATTTTATAAAACGAATCATGATAATGGATACTCTAGTGGAATGGCCATTTTTCAATTTTATTTTAGTTAACCAATTATTTACCTAACTATATAAAAAAAACTACATTATATCAAAGATATTAACAATTATTGTCAAAATGGTTCTTATAACAGAAAGCATAAAAATACTTTACAAGATCACATGGAAAAATTGTTCATTAATTGGAAATATGTTGTCACTAGCTGCAAAAACAGCTGCTACACGGAAAAGCAATTTTTACATTGGAAAATGTTATGAACCTAAATAATTTATCAAATATTTTATCAAATCTCTTATATAGTTATGGAACTTATATAAATCCACATGTGTGTGAATCCCACATGTTAGATATTGTGTTTTTTCTTTTCTTATTCATTTTTTTTTTTTTTTGGAAAAATAATTAAAATATGCTTAATGTGGAATATGGATAGAAGCATGCTGTGTTTAAGTCGGTTACTTGTGAAATATATATATATATATATATATTGTTTTGAAATTTCCGATCAAAATACAAATATTATTATCTAGCAAAAATTAAACTGATTCGGTGCATTATTTGAAGTTTATTAGAAATCAGAAACCAATAAATGAAAACATTATTACATAGTACATTTTCACAAGTGCAGCTTGCCTTAAAACACTTAACCAATAAATTTGCAATTTTTAGTATAGCATTTACCTAAAACACAAAAGAAATTTGTGGTTTGCATTCTATTTTAATAACACAATTTTTAAAATGTTTACAATGAAAATTGGTGACTTTAATGATAATTGTTGGGAATATAACCTTTAATTGTGGCCATTTCTCAATAATGAAACGTTCCATACACAGATATTTACACAAATAATTTGCAATTATTTTGGTCGTGCTTCTACATACACCAATAAATTTCTCTCCACGCACCACCAATTTTTTCCCCAATGAACTCAATTCTTAGTAAGAGGAAATGGATCCGTATTTTATTTTAAATGTAGATTGATCATGCAAGATTTGAACTTGAACATCACAAAAATTTTACATATTAAAATTTTGAGTACTTCTTTGAATATCAAGGCTCATCGATTTTTTTTATCGTAAAAAATAAATAATTAGAAATAAAACAAAGAGATCAAAACAAAAATACCAACACAATGCTCTGAGAACAAAAAGCATCATGGCTAAAATCAATACATTCTAACTAAGGTCTTGTTTGTCATAATTTAAAAAAGTTAAAAAGTTAAAAAGTCATTATTCTATTTAAGTCACATCATTTTATTTAAGTTATACCATTTATCTATCACATTACTTCAAACTCAACCCATATTTAACTCATATTTCATAAAAATTTAAAAAATATATTTATTTAGATCATTCTAAACCACCCTATAAATTGATACATGAAAACAAGTAAATCATATGCAACTTGTATAGCCAAACACCAAACTAAGGTCAAGTTTGGCAACTCAAAAATAATCCATCTTTTTATTTTTTTATCTTTTCTCCATCACATCACTTTTCTACTTTTTTACTCATCTTTTCATAAAAAGATAAAAAATACACTTATTTAGATCATTCCAAACAATCCTTAATAATCCAAAATATTGGTCAAGAATGTTCATCTGACATAGATTGCAAAGTAGGAACAACTGTATTTGATGCCAAATCATTTAAGACCTCGTCTTTGCAAGATTCACATTCGAAATCCAATAATTTTATTTTAACCTTTTCCAAACCTAATATACCATGGGTTCTGTTAAAAATTACTAGTGCCACAGAATTGAGAATATCTAGACCTAATTTAATCATTCCATTTCAACATCAAGAGCACAAATCTCGGTGTGTAGACTTTCATCGGTTATCCTATTATTGGTCACTCTCATTCACCTCATTTTTTTTTGACTAATGGTACCAATGCTTTTACATGTGACAAAAGTGAAAATGATTTGTAAAAATAAAATGTTATATAAATAAATAGAATTGTACTAAAACAAAATGACTTGATTTTTTTTATTTTAAGTCATAACACTTATTATTGTGATTTATAATTATAAAAATGTCACTAGTAAATCATTTTAAATGTTTTTGTAAAAAAAATTTATTATCACATATGTAAAAGATTAATATCATAAAAAATTTTACATTGCTAAAATTAAAAATTAAAAAATTTAAGAGTTCAATCTTTGTTAACAAAACAATTAGATTTAATGCCTTGGTAAAATTAATATCACATATGTAAAGCTTAACAAATGCCATATGGACTCAAAAAATTGAGGTTGTGAAAGTGTGTACAGATTATGAGTGTTTTTTTTACTAGCAATTGCTTTTTGTGGGTCATAGATTTCTTCTTCTTTTTTTTTTTTGTCGAATCATAATTCTCACATCATTAGTTAAAACTTTTGATTTTGATGAATCATTTTAAAGAAGCTCATTGATTTCTTTTGACTTTCATCTCGAAACATTGAATTCGTGACACATTACCATGCTAATAATGATGGCATGGAATGTCACCAAGTTATTTTTTTTTCTAGTGAAATATGATCATTTATGCAACCAAAATTTAGTGTCAATAGAATTGGAGGATCAGCCCCTCCATAATTGTGGGAAAAATCCACTTATATATGAATATTATTTTAGACAAAAATAAGAAAAAGAAACTTCATGCTATTAACGCATGATGTAGAATGAGAAGAACATCTTACGCTTAGACAAAGGAGTGATTTCAAATTTTATTTAACGGGATATAGTGAGTTAGAAATGCTTAAAATAATGAAATCGATGAAAATTAATATAAACTTTAAACATATTGATAGTACTTAGGTGTGAAGTTTATCAAGGTGATACAATAAAAAAATGTTAAATAGAAATATGAAAACTGAAAATGACCCTGTGAATGTAACTTATGATAAAGATGAAAACAGGTTCACTCTCTATCTATCATCATCATCGTTGTCACCTTTCATCTTGAAACATTGAATTCAGGACACATTACCATGTGTTAGCAATGATGGGATGGAATATCACCGTTATTAATTTTTCTTTCTAGTGAAATATGATCATTTATGCAATCAAAATTTGTCAATAGAATTGGAGGATCAGCCTCCATAATTGTGGAAAAATAAATTGTGGAAAAATCCACTTATATATGAATATTATTTTAGAGAAAAATTAGAAAAAGAAACTTCAAGAGCTATTAACTCATGATCTAAAGTGAGAAGAGCATCTTACGCTTAGACAAGAAGTGATTTTAAATTTTAGACAATTTAATAGGGTATAATAACTTAAGAGTGTTTAAAATAATGAGATCAATGAAAATTAATATAAACTTTGAACATATCGATAATACTTTAGACGAAAGGGCACGTACCTTAAAATTAAGGATTCGCTTGGAAAGTGAGTTAGTTTTTGGCTTTTTGATTTTTGACTATTTTAATTTGGGGTTAAAAAATCTTGTTTTGGAAAGATTTTTGTTTTTTTGACTTTTGTAAGAGAAAGAATATAATGATTATGGGTTGATGTAATATTTTGTCTTATTGAGCTAAAAAGTCTATTTTGCCTTTTTGTGGCTAAAATAGCCAAAACCCAATCCAACCTTCCCAAACAAAGACTATATTTATTCATTATAATATTAAAAAATTTACAAAAATATTTTACGAAATTTTTACTTATTGATTTCAAGAAATATCAAAAATAATATTATTTGTAACTAGTGTATTATGGATAATACAAAAATATATATATAGATATAAGTCTTAAAATAAATTATTTTTTTATACAAAATTTGATTAAAATTCAATATAATGGTAATACCACGCCATCATTGGTATGTGATATCACCCACTTGTTGGACAATCTTCACCTAATTTAAATAAATTATTTCGCTTTGGGTATTGATTAATTTCTTGTACAATATTCTGATCAAGTCCAAAGGTTAGATATCGTGTCCTTATGATGATTCGCCCTTCCACGATATTTCGTAATATGGACGTCTATCTCTCAGAATAAAATGATCAATCAACGAAAACTAGCAGCACTACAAATTTTTCATACAACGAACACACTAAGTGTTTACACTCTTTCTCATAGAAAAATAATAGAATTAATGCAGCAAAATGCATAGATGAATTGCAGCAAAGATGAACGAAAATTAGAGTGAATATCCAAATTAGGGACTAGTCTATTTATAGATGTAATAGTGACTTTTCAATTTGAACTAACGGTAGCAACTGCTTTTGAACAGACATAAAGACTATTCAAATTGCTTTTAAACAGATACAACCTGTTCAGTTTGAATTTAAATAGATAATCGAATCTAGTTTGAATCTCAAACAGAGAAAACAGTTTTGGATTTGAATCTGGACAGATTCGGATCTGTTTTGAACCTGTACAAAATTTTAACAATTTTGAATTCAAAAATTGAAACTTAAATTGGACAAATTTTATTTTACCAAAAAATAAAATTGAATTCAAATGTTTTTGGCCGGACAAGTCCAACCCAACCTCACACCACGCACGCCTAGCCAGGCTCAAACCCAACCCGCCGCATCGGTGGTGGCCAAGACATGTGGTGATTTTTGGGTTCAATAGGTCTAACCCATTTTGCCCATAACCTCCATCTCAAAACTTGGGTGCCCTTAGGGCCACCCCAAGTTCCAAACTCATGCCTTATAAACCCATTGAAAACTTCCTACCAAATCAATGCGACAAGCCATTTATACAAACCTTAAGGAATTTCCACCAAAACTTCATTTCTATGGAGCTCACTTTGCTTTCAATTTTCATTCACCCGATAATGGTTTTGAACAACCAAATATACCGCGGAATCACAACATGGCATAAAACGCATTATCACTTTGACTCGCGAAAATTGACGCATAGATCCCACCTAAAAATTAGACCAAAGTTCAATAAAAATTCTATTTTTTTTTTCCAGAATTTTCAAAACCATTCTACAATCTCCCACATGAATAGAATCTGATGACAACTAAAATACAACATTATGCAGAATTTGTTGAAAAAGTATAAGTCGAAAATATTTTGTATCAGGATAGGTAGCTTTTGGCCTTAAACCTTCCCTAGTGATAACCTATCAGACTTACTAGCTAAACAATAGACGCGATACCTTGAATTGTTCAGCCATTTGTGTAAGCCAAGACAATAGATTTCACACAAAATATCTTCTAACACATCGTGATTCTCATGTGTTCATTTTGGTCTTGAACGCTCTTGGTTTTCATGGAGTGCTTTTAGATAATGTAGCCTATTCATTCTCATAGAACCGCCCTAGTTCAACACTCATATAGATGATTCTTATTGTGAGTATCTCCTTATACTGCCTTTGATTTTTATGCCTAAATCAAGATATAAGTAATCATTAAAAGCTGCTTATCCTTAGACCTCTCGTGATACAATACATGTTGCAGATATCACTCTCACCATAGGAATGGGTAGGAAATTTTAATCCCTTAGTGATTTCTCGCCAAGCCACATATAACTTAGTTGTCCCTTTGAACTTAGTTCTGGGATCTCCAAATATAAGTAGGGTTACCATTATGATGACTCTTATGTATAGGCTTTAATCACATCTCCTTCGATGAACTATACACTTGCTCTTTAGTCAAACTTTTTGTTAACAGATCGCAATATTCTCTTTAGATTTTATATAATCTATTGAGATTATTCCATTTGAGAGCAATTGCCTTACTAAGATTATGTCAATGACTTAATATATTGTGACTTACCATTATACATATGATTCTGCGTCTCTACCAAGGTAAATTGACTATCACAATGAATGCAAATAGTCGGCATGTGTTTTGACCACATTGAATGTCTTCTAAGAAGTGACAAAGTCATTCTCGCTTTTCTCCGCTTGTCTAAAGCAATGAACTCGAATTCCATCAGGATCGTAATGCATGTTTGTTTCAGGATTTCAAGAAACAAAGAAGACTCTCCTAGTAAAGACATATCTACTAGTGGATTTTGAATCTTTAGTATATGATATCCAATTGGCATCACAATAACCTTCGAGTACTGCTAGATATCGAGTAAAGTTCAAACCATGTTCACCAGTAAAACTTAGGTATCTAAGAACTCGAATGATCGCTTTCCAATGGTCTTCTCCGGGATTACTAGTGTACCTACTCAATTTACTGACTGCATAAACTATGTCAGGACGAGTACAATTCATTAGGTACATTAGGCTTCCAATGATTTGGGAGTATTTTAATCGAGACACCGTGATCACCTTTTATTTTTCGATAAATAAAGATCGATGTTCATGTGTATTCTAGTTACATTCATATCATCCTTGATAAATGTGCCAAGAATTTTTCAACATAATGTAATTGAGATAATGTATATCCGCTGATGTTTTAGTAATTTTCATTCCTAATATAACATCTCATGACCTCATATCTTTCATATCAAATCTTCTATTCAAAGATTTGCTTAGTTGATTTGATCATATTTTGACTGCTTCCAATGATAAGTATGTCATTCACATAAAGACAAACTATGACATATGCTTGGTCAGTGTTTTTAACATAGACGCATTTGTTACATTTGTTTATTTCAAATCCATTAGTAAGCATTACATGATCAAATTTTTCATGTCGTTGCTTAGGTGCTTGTTTTAATCCATAAAGAGATTTTATGTTTAATAAACTTTTTTTTTCTCGCCCTAAGACTATAAACCCTTTCAAGTTACTCCATATAGATCTCAAGCTGTCTTAATATCTATTTGATGTATTTCTAAATTAAACAACGCTGCTATAGCAATAAGCATGCAAATGGATGTTATTCTTGTCACAAGGGAATATGTGTCAAAATAATCCAGACCTTCCTTTTGTTTGTAACCTTTTACTACAAATCTTGCTTTATACTTGTCTATTGAACCATATGCTTTCATTTTTCTCTTGAATATCCACTTATATCTAAGAAGTTTAGAACCAGGTGGAAGATCCACCAATTCCCAACTATGATTTTGCATAATGGATTCAATTTCATTATTAACAGCCTCTTTCCACAAAGGTGCTTCAGGACTTGTCATTACTTCCTTAAAGCTTTGAGGTTCATTTTCTAACAGGTATGTCGGTAACTGATCAAGGATTTTGATGTTCTCGCCTCTTACTTCGCCTTCGCTCATCATCGCTTATATCCTCGTTAGTCGAGACCATTACTAGTCTTTTTGTGTTTGATTATCATTAGTCTCTTGACTTTGTGTACAATCATAAGTTCTTTTTCTCAGAACTTAATTGCCCTTTCTTGTAAGGAAAGACATGTTCAAAACCACAAAGATTCCTTGACTCTATAATAGTGTTCACATTTATATCGTATTTCGATTTATAAGTCGAAACCGATATGCACTACTATTCTGAGCATAACCAATAAACACACAATCTACTGTTTTTGGTCCAATCTTAGTCTTTTTAAGAACAGGAACTTCAACTTTTGCCAAACACCCCCATACTTTTAAGTATTTGTAGGAAGACGGTCTACCTTTCCACAATTCATAAGGAGTGCTGTTGGTTTTCTTATGAGGTATTCTGTTAAGAACATAATTAGCAGACAATATTGCTTCTCCCCACAAGTTCTGTGGTAAGCCTGAACTTAGTAACATGGCATTCATCATTTCTTTTAGGGTTCTATTCTTCCTTTCAGCAATTCCATTTTGCTGAGGAGAATAGGGTGATGTAGTTTGGTAAATAATGCCATATTGTGCACAAAATTCATTTAATGGTGCATCATATTCACTAATTCGTATCACTTCTAACCTTTTTAATGGTTTTACCAAGTTGATTTTCAACTTCAGTTTTGTAAAGTTTAAACATTTCTAAAGCTTAATCTTTACTTCTAAGTAAATAAACATAACAATATCTTGTGCAATCATCGATAAATGTTATAAAATACTTTTGTCTCCTCTAGTTTGAACAAATTTAAGATCACATGTATGAATTAATTGTAGAGGTTCGCTTTTTTTAACAGATTAAATGAGCCTTAGTTAGTTTCGCTTCTACACAAATCTCATATTTGTGATTAGGATCAATTTCAAACTTTGGTATATAATCCAAACCAATTAATTTACGCAAAGTATCAAAATTCATATGTTATAATCTACCATGCCATAAATTGACTCAAGAATATCAAAAAGATGTTATTTTATTAATAGCAACTTTTGGTACAACCACATTACATTTAATTCAAGAGACCATCACTATGTATCCCTTACTAACATACATACCACTTTTGTTAATACAAATTTATCAGACTCAAAGATGCTTCCAAAGCCATTTTTACTTAACAAAGAACTAGAAACTAAATTCTTTTGGATGTCTCACATGTAGTACGCTGTCGAGGGGCCATTTCTTTCCTTGATGTCATCTTCAAGATCACCTTCTTATCCAGCCACAGAGAAGTAGAAGAATTTCCCATCAAAAGTTGTTCACCATTTGCGCCTCATTGTAGGTAGTGAACATCTTCTTGTCCTCATGTATTTGACGAGTTGCTTCAAGGTCAACCCACCACTCCTTGGAATTTCCAACCAAATTAGCCTCAAACACCACAAATAGAAAGGTTGATGTCATTTTCCCGTCAAAAATGTAATCTAATTCTCATATTGGCTTGATTGGTGGTCTTCTTGCTTGTACTTCCATGATCCTTCTTAGGGCGAGGTGGATGACTGGCCTTGCTACGCTTATAGCATTTTCCTTTGAACTTTATTGCCATTGTTCGCCTTGTTTAGACCATCTCTAGTAAACTTCCTCTTTTTGTTATGTGGTTTGTGAACTTGTTCAACCACATTAGCCTTTGGACTCAATGGGATTTTTCTCATTCCTCTTTTTCAACCTTTCGATTATCTTCTTCAATTCTCAATCTTACAATCAATTCATCCATGGTCATCTCTTTATGCTTCGCTTTTAAATAATTTTTGAAATCTTTCCAAGTCGATGGTAACTTTTCCACTAGAGCAACGACTTGGAAAGACTCGCTAAGAGACATACCTTTCTCGAATGAATATCATGCAAAATTATTTGAAAATTTTGAACTTGAGAAATTACCGCTTCGAGAGTCTATCATAACAAAGTCTGTAAATTTATCGACAACAAATTTTTTCGCGCTTCATCCTCTGCCTTTGTATTTCTTCTCCAAAGAATCTCACAATTTTTGTTGACTTCAGAGGGTCAGAATATTATACAACATGTTGTCGCCATTAAGGATGTAGTTTTTATATAGGAAATCAATGTTTCTAAGATCTACAACGGCAACAACTTGCCAATCACTTTTCACCCTTTAAGTATCGGAGCCTCTTCACAGAGAAATCCTGCAAATTTAGAGTTGTAAGATAGAATAAAGCATCTTCGGCTCATTGTCATCTTCTTAAACTCAAGACTGCTAAATTTTTCGCTTTTTCTCCATGATTTATTGTACTTGAACATGATTCTCGATAGTAAATGAGTTGGAAGTCGTGTAACAATTGAGTACCACTTCAGCTCCAAGCTAAGTAGACATTTGATTGCTTAGGTAGCCATAATATCTAATTACAAAAATCAAAGAAAAGAAACCACAAATTAATTTTCTAGTTACTAAAAACCAAAAATAAATTATAATACAAATACTTTGGGATTTTCTTTTCGAAGTTACTAAAACTTGAAAAATAAAATACTAAAATAATTTCTTTCTCAGAATACAAATTAATATTCTCGCTGAATTGTTAATGACATCAGATATTACTACTAGTGGTCAAAGAAAATAGATAATATATTACTAGTATCTATCAAAATAAAGATATTACTACTATTTGTTTTCTCCAATCCGTATTATCACTTTTGTGAAAAACACGTAAAATTAAATACAATAAAGACACCTAAAAATATCTGGTTTTAAGATTGTCGGACAATCTTCAATTTAATCTTCTTAAATAAATTAATTAGTTTGGGTATTGATTAATTTCTTGTACAATATTCCTCGATCAAGTCCAGAAGAGTTAAACATTGTGTCTTAAGACAGAGATTCGCCCCCTCTCCACTTCGACAGATTTCGTATTATGGACGCTTCATCTCCTAAGATAAAATGATCATTTAATCTAAAAATGGCAAGATTACAAATTTTTTCGCATACAACGAACAATAATTAAGTGCTGCTTATACTTTTCTTGCTGGAAAAATACATAATAGAATTAATAAAGAAAATGCAAAGTTATTTAATCAAAGAAAGATGAACTAAAAAATTGGAGTGAATCATCCAAATGAGAGTCTAGTCTATTTTATAGGTGTAATGGTGACTTTTCGCTTTTGAATCCAACAGTAGTGAAATTGCTTTTGGAATGTAGACATCAAGACTGCTCGGCTTTTGAATTTGAATAGATAATTGAATCAGTTTGAATCTTAAACAGATAAAATGGGCTTTTGGATTTTGAATCGATGTATTCGGATCTCAAGCTTTTGAACCTCGCATAAAATTTTGAAGAGGTGCAACAATTTCACCTGAATTCAAAAATTGAAATTTAATTTGGACAAATTTTTATTTCTACCAAAAAATAAA